>VXBS01001778.1:41697-64662 GCA_013400255.1 Sitta europaea | reverse complement strand
CTATATCTATATCTATATCTATATCTATATCTATATCTATATAGATATATAGATATATAGATATATACACATATAGATATATACACATATAGATATAAATAGTGTAAATTTATGTATTTTATCTATAGGCCATAAAAATTCATAACGGGGGGAGTTTAAAATCCCCAAAACTTTGTTAGGCCATAAAAATTTCATTAAAGAAATTTGGTTTTCAGGGAGCTGAAGTTTGCTCCTGCTAGAAGTGAGGTAAAGCTGTGTGGGTGATGAATTTTTAAAGGAAATAATGGGTCAAACTGAAAGTATACTCAAATGAATTTTTTATTTTTTTCTGTAGTGTCAACCTAAGTAATTCCCTTATATCCTAGAGGAGCTCTGGAGGGGAATTTTGGGGTTGGTTAATCCTATTGATGTTTTATTGATGTTTTGCATTTTTTTTTATTTTTTTTTTCCCCAAGTGGATCAATTTTGCCACCTTGGAAGGAGGCATCGAGGAGGAAACACTGTGAATCTGCTAAATTCAGAATTCACATCTCATCCCTCCCAAAACACAGCTCTGCTAATTTTAAATTAATCCCTAAATTTATGCTCCACAGAAGGGAAAGGAGTGGTAAGAACAGCTTTGGAGGGGAAGCACAGGAGGAGGCACCAGGCATATTTTGGGAGAGGTTTTGGACATTCCCTGCCCCTTTCCCACTCAGACTCAACCTCAAACCCCCTTTGGGAAAACAAAGAAAATAAAAGCACAGCAGCACAAAGCCGTGAGATCTGCACAGTGCGGAGGAAAAATCCACTGAAAAATTCCTGTATTTTCAATCAGGTGTTTCAGGAGTTATTTCAGACCTGGATATTTGCTAATTCTGTGCAGACAGGGTAAAAATAAAACCAAAACCAAAACCAAAACAGGCAAGGACAAGATTTTCCACAGCTCTTTCTGCTCAGTGAAGGGAATCGAAGATGAACCATTTACGATGTGCCACAAATCAATAGAGGCTCTGACACATCTGTCCCTTTTAGGAAGGAGTAAAGAGGCTGGAAAACACGTGGAAAAACAATATTCCAGACACCTGGGTGTGTGAGCTGATGGGCAGTGAGGGCAGAAAATGAAGAATTCAGAGCTGGGCTGAAGCAGCTCCCCGCGGGCTCCCTTTTATTAAAACAAATTATATTTCTGCTTTATGAAGTTCATTTATCCTACAGCTGAAGAGGGAGGTGATTTTGATTGTCTGGCTTGGGAAGAGAGAGTTTTATTTGCTTTAATTATCTGAATAGGCAAACCATGGTGAGGGCATGTAGAGAAATCTCCCATTTTCAGGTTTTTCCTGGGTGCAGAGTGGGATGCCAGGAAAAAGCCAAGGGACTGTGGCAATAAATAAAATGTGGGGTTTTTAGAATGTGTCACTTAAAACACAACTCTTGTGTGGTTTTGCACAGTTTGAAGTCAACCAACAAGGGGTTGGGAGGGATTTTTTTTTGGCCAAGTGTTGGTGAGGTTTGACAAGGATTTGCCAAAAAAAAATAAAAAAAACCCAGGAAAATCAGTGGGTTTGGCTCTGGCTGTGCACAGAGAACCAGGACATCCCTCTGGCTGTGCTAGAAAATTTGTAAGGTACAAGAATAAAGGGAAAAAGTGAAATAATGTGAGTTTAAGAGACAAAGATGGAGGAATTAGGGTGTGTCCCTGCCCTTCTTCTTTGTCTCTTGTTCTCCATCTTCTGCTGTGGTGGTGACACTTTTGAATTAGTCTAAAATAAAAGTACACTTTTTATTTTATTGTAAATAAAACATAGGTAATTTTTAATGTAAAAGCTAGCACCGTCCCAAGAGCAGAAAGAATTTGTCACAACCTGGCCTGCAAAGAAGATCTCAGCAGGCCAGAGGCAAATACATAAAATAACAAAAAATAAACAATCCTTAAGAAGAGAACAGATGATCTCAACCTCTTCTTCAAACACTGGGCTGGGAGAAACAGAAACTGCCACAGAGACAAAGTCAAGTTCAAAAACAAAAACAAAAAAACTTTTTTTTAAAAAAAAACCTGACAAGTAAAGACACACACAAAAAAAGGACATTTTTGCAAGAGCCAAATCCAAATTTGGCCCCCTGCAAACCCCAAATGGGAGCTGCTGACCTTGAGCCACATTTGTCCCCTAAACTCCGTCAGAAATTTAATTAATCTAGGAAGAACAATTATTTAATTAATTTAAAAAGGATTTCTTCCTTGTGAGGGTGGGGAGGAGCTGGCACAGGGTGCTCAGAGAAGCTGGGGCTGCCCCTGGATCCCTGGAAGTGTCCAAGGCCAGGCTGGAATAACCTGGGATAGTGGAAGGGGTGGATTGGGATGGGATTTAAGGTCCTTCCCAACCCAAACCCTCTGGAATTCTGTAATCTGTAATACAGTGGGAAAGGTTGGAGACCATTGTGAAGTTTGATGATTTTCCTTTGGGATTTTGGTTCAGGGGATTCTGGCTTTACAGAATTGGGTTGGTGTTTAAAGGCCAGAGAATTCAGCTAGCTGTGGTGTGTGTTGGGAATTTCCAGCATCCCTGACCTCAGTGGGACAACAAATCCACAGCCACAAGGAAAATTCTCAGCCCTGGATCCATTGCCAGGCCAGGCTTTCAGGTCCTTCCCAACCCAAACCCTCTGGAATTCTGTCAGCCTATCATATAATGGGAAAGGTTGGAGAGCACTGCCAAGTTTGGTGGAGCTGCCCTGTGCCTGCTTTTCCCTTGGGATTTTAATTCAGGGGGTTCTGGGTCTTACAGAGCTGGTTTGGTGTTTAAAGGCCAGAGAATTCAGCTGGCTGTGCTGTGTGTTGGGAATTTCACCTCACTGGGACAACAAGTCCACAGCCACAAGGAAAATTCTCAGCCCTGGATCCATTGCCAGGCCAGGCTTTCAGGTCCTTCCCAACCCAAACCCTCTGGAATTCTGTCAGCCTATCATATAATGGGAAAGGTTGGAGAGCACTGCCAAGTTTGGTGGAGCTGCCCTGTGCCTGCTTTTCCCTTGGGATTTTAATTCAGGGGGTTCTGGGTCTTACAGAGCTGGTTTGGTGTTTAAAGGCCAGAGAATTCAGCTGGCTGTGCTGTGTGTTGGGAATTTCACCTCACTGGGACAACAAGTCCACAGCCACAAGGAAAATTCTCAGCCCTGTTTCCATTTCCAGGCCAGGCTTTCAGGTCCTTCCCAACCCAAACCCTCTGGAATTCTGTAATCCATAATATAATGGGAAAGGTTGGAGACCATTGCAAAATTTGATGATTTTCCCTTGGGATTTTAGTTCAGGGGATGCTGAGTCTTGCAGAACTGGTTTGGTGTTTAAAGGCCAGAGAACTCAGCTGGCTGTGGGGTGTGTTGGGAATTTCCAGCACCTCACTGGGACATGAGTGATGCACTCACTGAAATAAATCCACGATGGAAAAAACGATTCTTCGGGGAAGCAGGATCTGCGTGGACGGCATCGAGTCCCTCTGATTTACACACATTACTGATGGAAAAACGCAGCCTGAAGAGCCCAGGAGAAAATGAAGGTGTGATTTCCTCAGCTGCCACTCCTGGCCTTGTCCTCTATAATTTCAAAAGACACAAAACCACTTCAAATTCTCCCGCAATCTCGGAGCCGCCTGTGGCTTGTTATGCTCCCTCCTCCTGCCTTCCCTGCAATCTTCGTGCTGGTGAGCCCTGGAATAATGTAATCCAATTTTCTTTGTTGCCCTAAAGGCCTGACTTGGGGCTTCAGGGGATATTGTAATCAGGACACGTCGGGTTTTCTCCTGTGTCAAAGCCACGGCGGCTCCGGGTCACCCAGGCCAGGGGTGAGGGGTGGGAGTGTGAAAAACGAGGGTCACTGTCCTGGTAAAATTTAAAAATGTTTAATAGGGACAATAAGAGGCATAATAAATGAAGCAAAGGTTAAATGGCTGGGTGCTGGTGTCTTGGAACCCCCCTTTTTATCCTGCTCTCCATGCATGGATTTATGTATATTCATTTTTCCAGGAACTGCTCTACGTGGGCACTCCTTGGGTCTGTCAAGCACAATCCCACTTTTATTTGGTTCTTATATTTTTTTAATTTGGGATTTGGCCTTTTTTTCACAGGCTGAGAGTCACTTGTGCCTCTTCTGGAAGTGATCTATCCAGGCAGCTGAAACACACTGCACCTAAACTCCAAACTACAGCAAAGAAACTCTATTATACATTTATTCAGGCAGTTAAAAACACACTAAAAACACCAGAAAAAAAAAATCATACTCATAACCTTCATTCCAACATTTGCAAAAAGCCAACACCAAAATCTGTATTTATATCACACATAACACATTTATGACACCTGGATGGGAGCTGGTACCCTGCTGGGGGCTGGGGGATGTTATTTGGTTCTTATCATCTTTGGATTTGGGCTTTGGTTTCTTTTTCACAGGCAGTGAATGCTGAGAATCACTTGGGTCTCTTCTGGAAGTGATCTATCCAGGCAGCTGAAACACACTGCACCTAAATTCCAAACTACAGCAAAGAAAAAAAAAAACCCTGATACATCTATTCAGGCAGTTAAAACACAGTAAAAACTACAGGAAAAAAAAAATCATACTTATTCATTCCAGTATTTGCAAAAAACCAACACCAAAATATGTATTTATAACAGGATGAATTCAGCCAGCACCAGTTTTCCTCCAACAGCACCAACTATTAGCTGGCTGGGAATTTTTGCCTTTCCCTCGAGGTGGTTGTTGCAGGATCTCTTGGTTGTGCCAGTGCTATAACTTGGATTTTTCCCGTTTGCAGGAAGGGTTTTCATTTGGCAAAAGTCACCCTGGTCACCAACAGCTTTGCTTAATTAACCTGGGCCAGTGTCTGAAGGAAAAAAAAAGAATAAAATAATATTTTTGGAAGTTATCTTGCTTTTTCCTGGGATTTTTTTTGTCAGAAATGTGTTTTTATTGCAAAGCTGCTGTTGGCTGGTGTCCTTGTGTGATTCCCTGTCACCTCCCCAGGAGCACAGGGGGTGGGATGGAGCCAGGATTTGGAGGTGCCTGCAGCCTCTGGGATTTTTGGGATCAGGAGGATTTTCAGCAAAAGCATGGGCACAGAGAATCATGGGATCAGAGAATCATGGGATCAGAGAATTGTGGGATCAAGAATCATGGGATCAAGAATCATGGAATCAGAGAATCATGGGATCAAGGATCNTCAGAGAATTGTGGGATCCAGAATCATGGGATCCAGAATCATGGAATCAGAGAATCATGGGATCAAGAATCATGGGATCAGAGAATCATGGCATCAGACAATTGTGGGATCAGAGAATTGTGGGGTCCAGAATCATGGGATCAGAGAATTGTGGGATCCAGAATCATGGAATCAGAGAATTGTGGGATCAGAGAATTGTGGGATCAAGAATCATGGAGTCAGAGAATCATGGGATCACAGAATCATGGAATCAGAGAATCATGGGATCAGAGAATCATGGGATCCAGAATCATGGGATCAAGAATCATGGAATCTAGAATCATGGGATCCAGAATCATGGGATCAGAGAATCATGGGATCAAGGATCATGGGATCAAGAATCATGGGATCAGAGAATGATGGAATGGTTTGTGTTGGAAGGACCTTAAATCCCATCCCATCCAAGGGCAGGGACACCTTCCACCATCCCACATTGCTCCAACCTGGCCTGGAAATGGATCCAGGGCTGAATATTTTCCATGTGGCTGTGGATTTATTGAAATTCCCAGAATTTTATGTCCAGCCTGGCTGGAGACAGGAAGCAGGAGTGCACTGGGAATGCTGTCCTGGGATTTGCTCCTGCTCCACCTGAACATTGCCAGGCTCTCCTGGGATTGGGCTGGGAGCTCTGGGCTTGTTTCTCTGCTAGAAAAACAAATTAAAATTTGTTTTTAAATTTAATTTAATTAAAAATTAAATCTCTTCTGTCATTGGATCATTCCCAAAGTTTTTTTCCAAAGAACCTGAACCTATTCCTCCCATCCAACCTCCAGTTTGCCCAGGCTGGCTGAGGGTGGGATTTATCCTCCTGTTAAATGTTCCTGTGGGATTTTCCAAAAGGTTTCCAATGCTGCCCTTTTAAAATAAGAGCCGAGCACAGATTACAGCTCTTTCCCAGGTTTAATCCTGAAATATATCGGGAATGATTTTATTTTCCCAGAAATACCGTTTGTGGGTGACCCCGGGGAGTTCTTCTAGGAATGTCCCTCACAAAGGGAATCCAGTTGGGTGTGAAATGAGCCCTTTTGTCCCTCAGAAATGCGGGATGGGGGTCGGGATCCATCCATCCCTGCCTCTGGAATAGCCCGGCCACAGTCCTGGCAACAATGGGAAGAAAGGCTCCAAAGATTCCTGCTGGAGCAGCCCGTGGCAGACAGCAATCAGCATTTTAGCAGGAGATGAAATTGCTGCTGTTTCGTGCTAGAGCCGGGAATGGTGCCCTTGGATGTCGTTCCTCTTATCCCAAAACCCCACAAGAAAATCCCAGCTCCACGCAAATCCAGCTTTGGAATATTTGTGAGCGTGGCTCCAAGGGATGTTACCCATCCTGGGAATAACCAGGGGAAAAAAAAAATAAAAATAAAAATAAAAATACCCTTGTGCTTGGTGGCTTCTCACTGCCCTCGGAGCTTTTTGCCATTTCCAATTAATGAATCCACATTTCTCCAGCTCCTAATTCCTTCTTCTGGAGTCGTTGTTGGTTTTCCTGCAGCTTCTGCTGTTTGCCAGCGTTTATGGTCCAGTGCAGGAAAGGCAAAGCTCTGGCTCCAACAGGGAAAACACCCAGCGTTATTTGCATATATGCAAATCGAGGGACTTTGCAGAAATTTCGGGAATGGGGGGGCTGGAAAACTCCGTGTCAGCGGGGGAGAAACAGGCTGGGATCTCTGCTCCACATCTTCTCTCCGTTTGGAAGCCAATCCATATAAAAGCTGCCATAACTGTTTCCTCTGCAAAAAAAAATAAATTTAAGAGGAGGTTGGATTGCGGTGTTTGTGCTGTTGGTTTTTCCCTGAACGTGGCATTTATTTCCCCATTTTATTGCCGTGCAGATGGAGAAAGTCTCTTTGCACAGAGCATTCACTCAGCCTTTGTGCCTTGCCAAGTGGAACTGCATGAAATTCCTTAATCAAATATTCCCAGGAAAATGTAAAATCGGCCCTGCCGCTGTTATTCCTCCACTTCCACAGGAATTTCTGGGAGGCTGCAAAGTTCACTGCAGCATTTCCCAGTGCCACGGCTCTGATGAATGGGTTTGATCCTGAAATGCAGTCGAGGAGCTGTGCTGGAACTGCCTCATTTCCTCGGGAAAAAAAATTCCATTTAGCAGTGAAAATGCAGGAGTGAGGAATCTGAGAAGGTTTTTCCCTCTCCTGTTTTTTCAGACCAGCAGGAAGATGAGAGCCCAGCCCCTTCCCAGAGCTCCAGCCCTTCCCAGAGCCCCATCCCTGCAGGGAACAGAAATCCCACTCACAGCCCCACATGGATGTACCCCCTCCCTGCTTTATGGTGGATATAATTTAAACCTTCCCAGACTGAATATTCCCTGATAATTCTCATTCCTGCTTGCTGGGAATGCATCCCTGCTCCAGGTCCAGCTCCCAGCAGCTGCACCTCGAGGCACCTTGAAACCACAAAGGATTTTCCAACTGAATTTTGATTTGGAAGCTGCCAAGCTGAGAGCTTTGCATGGAAGAACTCAGGAAAAATTCCCATCAAAGTATCCCCAAATTTCCTTGGTTTTGTTTCTCCCCAGCTTTCCAATATCCCTTTCCTGGGCTGGTTTTTGCATTTATTTCATGGAATTCCAGGCTTGGAAGAGGCCTTCCTGCTCCCATGGGATGTTCACAGTGCCAGCTTCCCAATATTCCACTCCTAGATTGGATTTTACATTTATTTCATGGAATTCCAGGCTTGGAAGGGGCATTCCCACTCTAATAGGATGCTCACAGCCCCAGCTTCCCAATATTCCACACCTGGGCTGGTTTTTACATTTATTTCATGGAATTCCAGGATTAGAAGAATCATTCCCACTCCCATGGGGTGCTCACAGCCACAGCTTCCCAATATCCCTTTCCTAGATTGGTTTTTATATTTATTTTATGGAATTCCAGGGTTGGAAGGGGCATTCCTGCTTTGGTGGGATGCTCACAGCCACAGCTTCCCAATATCCCTTTCCTAGATTGGTTTTTATATTTATTTCATGGAATTCCAGGCTTGGAAGGGACCTTAAGCTGATGTAATTCCCAGGGATTCCTTGGCAGGGACACCTTCCACTCTCCCACACCCCATCCAGCCTGGCCTTGGACAATTCCAGGGATGCAGATGGGATGTGCAAGGTGGATTTTTTTCTCCTCTAAATCCTGGATTGGGCATGGAAGGAGGCAGCCTGTGAATGATTAATGGAGCTATTGATCCCAGCAGTGCTGCAACAACTCGGATCACTCAGACATCTGAGGGCTGCCAGCATTCCCAGAGATAAAAGCTGGAGCAGGAATGCTCATCTGTCTCCATGGCATTGTTCCTCATGTTTTTCTGTTGGTTTTTTGGTTTTTCTTTTTTTTTTTTTTGAAATCCCTTTTTATTTTCCCTCCTTTTCTGCCTACGTAAAATAAAGGAAGAGGAGAATAATGAGGGTCAGGTGGCAGGGTTGTTATTTAGGCTGAACCCCCTTGCAGGCTTCCAGATAATTTCCAGAGTTATTGGGGAATCAAAGGCAGGAATAAAAATGGGAAGATCAAATAAATAACGTGGAGCTAATGAAGCTCCATCCCCGTGCCAGCAAATGTCAGGGGAAAAACGGGTTGGACATGCAAATTCCTCTTCATCCTGCTCCCCAGGGAAGAGCTCAGACAGGCTGAAGGTCACCTTAGACATTGGGATTTAGGCATAAAGTGGTGCTGGATAAAGAATCCCATCTTTCCCTTGTTTTGCAGGATTTGTTCCCCAAGGAAGCCTCACATCCGAAATGAGCCAGGGCAGAAAATTCCCAATTCTGGGCTGGAAACTGGAGGGGGGGCTCACATCTACTGGGAGTGAACTGGTGGGACTGGCAGCACCCTGAATATATCAATAAATATGACTTTGTATCAATAAATATGATATTGCACCAAGAAATGTGAAGGAAGGGAGAAATCCTCCTTTTTTTTCTGGATATCCCAAACCAGGATCTCTGATATCCTCACATACAGCCCCAATTAATTATATTATTTAATAAGGCACTCTCAAAATTTTAAGCAGTTCAGGCTTTTCAGAGGGATGAATTAGATGATCTAACTCCCTAAAATATGAGGGTTTGGAATCCTGAATCAGATCCTGAGATAGGAATTTCCTACCTCACCTTATCATACTCTGAATTTTTCTGAGGCCCACTGCAGTGTTTGGTGTCCAAGAGGAACATTCCCCTGTCCAATTTCCACCTGGAATTCTGGAAATACACCTGTATTCTTCTATTTTCCATTATTATTATTATTATTATTATTATTATTATTGCATCAAAACCTCTGATGAGCACCTTGAGCAACAAATGTATAAAACTTCCAATCTTGTTTCTAAAAGTTAAAACACTCAGGGGAACACTGATGGAGAATGTGTAGGATGAGACTGAAATAAATGAGTATCACATTTAATAAAGTGTCTGCAGAAATAATGCATCGATTTCTTGTTGGGAACACGTAAAATTCCATGTTTGAGGAGGAAATATGGATTGCAGAGGGATCAAAGCCTGTTGAAAGCAAAGAAATGTTGGTGAGCATTATTTAAGTCTGAGGCATCTGGTGAGATTTGTGAGGATCAGTTCTCCTCCCTCTAACTCAGGCAAGGTAATTGGAAGGAGTGGAAGGAATTCCTTCAGTTGGAATTGGGAGATGGGGGAGGCTCTTTTCTGTTTGTGCTATTTAAAAACCACATTTTCCCTTCCTGAGGTAGCTCCAGTCTCTTCCTTCTGGGAGAGCCATCAAATCATGGAATGATCCAGGATGGAAAAGCCCTCCAAGGAGGAATCCTACAGTTCCCCAGCACTGCCCCATGTCCCCCAGGGCCACATCCACACTTTAAGGTGGCTTTTAAATCCCTGCAGGGGTGATGATTCCACCCTGGGCCACCCTTTCCAGGGAGGAATTCTCCTGATATCCCACCTGAGCCTCCCCTGGCCCAGCTTGAGGCCATTCCTCCCATCCTGTCCCCCTTCCCTGGGATCAGAGCCCAATCCCCACCCTCGTTTTCCTGACCTGAAGGACTCTCTTTATGATTGAATTCGATTTTAGAGGCCTTTCCCAACCTTTATAATTCCCTGATCCTGTGCTTCATCACTTCCTTGTGCTTCCCATCCTTCCAACACCATTCCTGCTGCCCCAGGATGCTCTCCATGGATTTAGCTCCACTGGGGATGGACACCCAGACAGGTCAGGGGGTTGGAAAAGGCAAACACATCTCCTTTAGCTCCTGGAGAAGGGCTGGAGCCCCAAGGACATCCCAGGATGGAATCATGTCCCCTTTAGTCCTGGAGCAGCCCCAGGGACATCCCAGGAAGGAATTGTGTCCCCTTTAGCTCCTGGAGCTCAAGGGACATCCCAGGAAGGAATCATGTCCCCTTTAGTCCTGAAGAAGGGCTGGAGCAGCCCCAGAACACCCCAGGATGGAATTGTGTCCCCTTTAGTCCTGGAGCACCAGGGATATCCTGGGAAGGAATTGTGTGCCCTTTAGCTCCTGGAGTAGCCTCAGGACCATCTCAGGATGGAATTGTGTCCCCTTTAGTCCTGGAGTAGCCCCAGGACTATCCCAGGAAGGAATTGTGTCCCCTTTAGCTCCTGGAGCAGCCCCAGGGACACCCCAGGAAGGAATCCTATTTCCACACAGATTCCTTACCCACTTTAAGCCACCTCTTGGCTGCTCTCCAAAACGTAAACAGCCTTCAGGGCCAGGACCTGGGGAACCATTTCAGATGTGTGAGCTGGGATGTTGGGAATTTGGGCCTCCTGAAGCCCTGGGCCATAAAGGAACATTGTTTTCCCTCTCATTAGTCCTTTTGCTGAACTCCAGCCTGCCTGGATTTTCCCACCAGTATCCCTTTATCTGGTGGGGCTGAGGAGGAAAACCTGTTGCAAGCATTAAATATTTTCTGATGGCTCATCTGCTTAATTGTGGCTCTGGAGGCTCGGATTTCTGGGATACAGAGCAATTCCAAGGGTTTCTAATGTTTCAGCTGTGACTCTGAGGACGCTGCCAGCTGTGGAGGGGGAGATTTCCAGGGAAAAGCTTTCCTTCCCGTGCTGCCAGCAGGTGATTTCTCCTGGTGCAGGGATATTCATAGCACTGGGATTGTGCTGCTGAGCTGCACTTTGGGAAAAAAGCAGCACCAAGGTCTCTGCAGGAGGGGCTGAGGAGGAGTTGGGGGTCCCTGCCAGTGGCCATGTGATTTTCCTGCCAAATTTCAGATTTTAACATCAATATTTCTAAGGCTGAGTGCTCAGCTTGGAATCCCTCCGGGATTTTTGGCAATTCCCACTGGGCTTGGAGCAAGGACTGTGCTGGCCACGAGGAGCTCTGGGCCTTGGGAAAGCCCTTCAGACATGGCTGGGTGCAGAGAAAACTCCTCCAGCATGGAGCCAAATTCCCATTTTGGAGCTTTTGGAAGAATCTGCCTCCAGCAGTGGAGATCCAGGTGTTACCACCCCGTGCCAGGATCTGCAGCAGGGAACAGGACAGGGGTGTGCAGCACCACAGGAGTGAAGAAAAGGTTCTCCAGGTGTGGTTCCTCCTCCTGCTCTGAGTTTTGGGAATTCTGTGAGGAAAAGAGGGTGAAAGATGGAGAACAAAGGGTGGAGGGTGAAGAATGGAAGGTGGAGGGTGAAGGGTGAAGAGTGGAGGGTGGAGAATGGAGATGGAGGATGAGGATGGAGGATGAGGATGGAGATGGAAGATGAGGATGGAGGATTGAAGACAAAGGATGGAGGGTGGAGAATGGAGGATTGAGGGCAAGGGGTGGAGAGTGGAAGATGGAGGGTGAGGGACAAAAGATGGGAAGTGGAAAGTGGAAAATGGAAAATGGAGGGTGGAGATGAAGGATGGGAAGTGGAAGGTGGAGGGCAGAAGATGAAGGATGGGAACTGGAGAGTGGAGGATGAAGATGGGCAGTGGAAGGTGGAAATGGAGGTTGAAGGATGGGAAGTGGCAAATGGAGGGTGGAGGATGAAGATGGGAAGTGGAAGTGGAGGATGGAGGGTGAAGATGGGAACAAAGTGTGGAAAATGGGGGATGGGGGATGGAGGGTGGAAAACAAAGGATGTGGGTTAGAGACAGGAGGGTTGAGGACAAAGAGCGGAGAGGGGAGGACGGAGGGAGGAGGATGGAAGATGGAGAAGTGCCCGCCGGGATTCCGGGCTGGATTTTTCCTGCAGTTTTCCAGAGCCATCCTAAGGTGGCAGAGTTGCCGTCTGCTGCAGGCTGAGCCCTGGGGCGGGCAGCTTTGAGATCCGAGGGGAGGAAAGGTGTTCCAGGGAAAACGCTCGTTTGTCTTGCAAAGCAGCCTGAGCTGTACAGGAGAGAGAAAGATCTGAGAGCAAATTAGCGAGTACTAATCACAAATGTGCCAGCGCTGGAATATTCAGGTCATTACAAATTTGTAACTCCCTTTGAATCGCGCTGCGGCAGCGGATGAGCAGATGGTGAGAGATGCTGGCAGCCGGTGTGCCACCCTGCCAGGGAAAACGGGGCTGGAATTGTGCCCTGCCCTGGGCCAGGAGCCACCCCAGGGCATTCCCAGCCCCTGTGGGATGTGGATGTGCCACCTCCTCCTCCTTGGCAGCAGCAATCCCAAAGTGCTGCAAAATCCACGGCTGGAGGGAAGGGTTTGATTTCCCCGCGTGTGATCCGGGGGCTGGAAGGGGGGTCAGGGGGGATGGCTTGGCTGGAAATGGCAGCTGAGCTCTGTGGGGTCACTGGTACCTGTCAGGGCACTTCCCATCCCTTCCCAACCTTCCCGGTGCTGCCAGAGCACGAGGGGTGCCTGAGTCTGGGAGCATTCTGTTCCCTCGAGGGAAAAACGAGATGGAGTCACTTTAGTTGTGCTGTCGCTATCACTGGAATTTTATTTCAATTAATTGTAGATTCTATCCAACGTAGCCAGAGCTACTTCCATTAATTTTCTGCATTTCTGTGCTTGTAACCTTTGGGATAAAAACGAATCCAGTGGGAAGCTATCCTTGGCAGTTCCATGGAGCTTTTGATGGACAGACATGGGAGGTGACCTGGTTTTGGAGGAGGGCAGAGTCACAGCAGGGTATGGAGAAGCTCTGCAGCTGCTCCTCTTGCTTTTTGCAGCCCATGAAAGGGAACTTTGTCTGGACATGCCTGGCTCACCCTTTGGAGTGGGAAGTTAAGCAGGACCAAAGCTGCTCATAAGGAAAATTTTACCCCAGCAGGAGCAAAAATTAGGAATGAATCTGTCTGAGTAATGATTCCTCCTCTCCACTCTCTGGGAAGCAGCACGGACGTGCCCATTGCTGCTGCAGCAACTCCAGTTGCTCCCTTCTGGAAAACTTGGTCCTAAGCCCTGAATCCCACCTGGAGAAATCCCAAGGAGGCAGGCACAGATTTCCAAGTGAAATGCTAAATGGGAATTCCCTGTGGAAGCTGAGCTCCTTGGGAGATGCCACCAACAGCTCCTGGGGCTGTGGGAATGCTGCCAGGACAGAGATTCCTTGGATTTCAGGGAGTGGGAAGAGCTCCAGGAGGCAGAGGGCAGGGATTCCATCCTTTCCATGGGTGTATCCAACACAGCTCAGAGCACTGGGAGGAGGGAAAACCAGCGTAGCTTTGTAGGCTGTGGAATTTCTCAACGCGTAGCAACTGCGAGAAAAAAAATAAAAAGAATTAAATAATTTGGAGCCGTGTCTTATCTGCTGTGACGATTTGCAGTGCTCAACAAGCCGTGAAATTCCTCATTTCTCAGCAGGGATGCAGTGGGTGAGCGTGCTGCCTGAAAAACACCCCTGGCTCAGAGAAACCAGGGGGAGACTGGATTCAAAGGATGGAGAGGAAAAAGCAGGATTTGCTCCTCAGGTGGTTGCTGAGCTACCAACCTTGGCTGCTCCAGGGCCTTCCTGCATCACAAAAATCTGGCAGAGGGGAAGGGTGGGCAGTGCTCCCTGTGCTGCTCCCACTGAGGGAGCAAATTCCCTGGGAAAAGGGCACTGGACAATTGTTTGTGGATTTAATTGTGGTTCCTTGCCCTTGTGCACTGGGAGCACAGGTTAATCTGTGGGATATCCACATTTTTAAGTTGTTTAGGTCCAGCTCTGCTTGTGCAGAGAGCCAGAACCACCCAAATATCCCAAATTCCCACTCTGTGTTCACCTGATCTCCCACAGACCTTGGCTGCTCCGGGGCCTTCCTGCATCACAAAATTCTGGCAGAAGGGAAGGGTGGGCAGTGCTCCCTGTGCTGCTCCCACTGAGGGAGCAAATTCCCTGGGAAAAGGGCACTGGACAATTGTTTGTGGATTTAGTTGTGGTTCCTTGCCCTTGGCAGGTCCCTGCTGCACAGGTTAACCCGTGGGATATTCACATTTTTAGGGTCTTTAGGTCCAGCTCTGCTCATGCAGAGAGCCAGAACCACCCAAACATCCCAAATTCCCACTCTGTGCTGCACCTGGTCTCCCCAGGACTTTGCCAACCTCTCCTACTCCTCATTTCCTTGGGGATGCCCTCTGGAGAAGGCATCCAAATCCTCCCCCAGGGGCTGGAGCAGGAGGGCTGGGGCATCCCGGTCCTGCTCCCTCCTCATTATGCACTTCCAGTGGCTTTGGAGCAATCAGGCATCCCATTCTCAAGGACATTGAGGGATTAGCCTCATCAGTCCCCCGCTGTGGCCGCCAACTTTGCCCATATTAATCAGAAAAAACAGCTCCCTGATTGCCATTTAAATTGCACAAAAGATATATTTGTCTTGGGGAGGTCCGTGACATTTCAACGTGCCTTGAAGGAGCTTTGCCCTGCTTCCCAAGGGCTTGGAAAAGCAGGAAGGAAACGTTTTGCCTCCTCCTCTTGGTCTCCTGCTGGAAAATGCAGCAGCTCCTTGATGTTGTGGTGGGGAGACTTTTTTTTTTTACCCAGTAATATCAAACATAAACACTCGTGGCTGTAATTTGGCTCCTGATTCAGGCTCTCCTGCTTTAGCCATGGATGCTGTGCCTCATTTTTCCCTCGGAGGAGGCAAGGAAAAGCAGCTTCACCCTGTGGCTGGGGTGAAGGGATGCAGCACGTTTGGGTTTCCTCCCTTGTTTGGGTTTCCTCCCTCTGCCCTCAAGGGCAGACAGTGCTCATGGAATATTCATTTTTTGGTGAGTCCACATCCCCTCCTGCTGCTGTTGGACACCAGAGAGTGACAATGAGACCCTGACCCAAATCTGGGGGTGATGTTTGGCTCTGGTGCACCACGTACCAGGAATTCAGATTGTTTCTGTGTGGCAATAAACGTGGAATTAAAAACGGGGAATGGAATCGTGGAATGGTTTGGGTTGGAAAGGAGCTTAGGGTTTATTCATTCCACACCTTCCTCCAGCCCAGACTGCTCCAGCCTGGCCTGGCAATGGATCCAGGGCTGAGCATTTTCCTTGTGGCTGTGGATTTGTTGTCCCAGTGAGGTGAAATTCCCAACACACAGCACAGCCAGCTGAATTCTCTGGCCTTTAAACACCAAACCAGCTCTGTAAGACCCAGAATCCCCTGAACTAAAATCCCAAGGGAAGAGCAGGCACAGGGCAGCTCCATCAAACTTGGCAATGGTCTCCAACCTCTCCCATTATTTGACAGGCTGACAGAATTCCAGAGGGTTTGTGTTGGGAAGGACCTGAAAGCCCATCCCATCCCATCCCATCCCATCCCATCCCATCCCATCCCATCCCATCCCACCCCTGCCATGGCAGGATCACCTCCCACCATCCCAGGCTGCTCCAGCCTGGCCTGGGGCACTGCCAGGGATGCAGGGGCAGCACAGCTGCTCTGGGAATTCCAGCCCAGCCAGGAATTCCCAATATCCCACTCTCCCTCCCTGCCCTGTGGCAGTGTGATCCATTCCCTGTGTGCTGTCCCTCCATCCCTGTCCCCAGCCCCTCTCCTTCCCAGTATCCCAATATCCCATCAGTGTGATCCATTCCCTGTGTCCTGTCCCCCCATCCCTGTCCCCCCATCCCTGTCCCCAGCTCTCCTGGAGCCCCTCCAGCCCCTGGCAGGGCTCTGAGCCTGATGTGACAGGTCCAGGAGAATTCCTGGAGCATCCCTGGAGGAAAAGCTGCACAGAGGAAGAGAAACCTCCCACGGAGCCCCAGGGTGAGCCCATCCCAAAACACCCGTGGGGTTTTACAAACCCCCTCCTGCCAGCAGGATTCCTGCCTCCCCACGCACCACCAGGATGCCAGGCAGGGGGGGGATTTTGCTTTTCCAGGGTGTTTTTTCGCCTTCGAGTCTATTTAAAGCCTGCAAAGCTAAAAAAATAAATCCCTGTTACTCCCCAGCACATGGTGTGTGTGCACCACCTCCTGCCTGTGCAACCCTCGGGCGATGCTGGGCCAGGAATTCCACCCCGGATCCGTGGATGTGTCCTTAGAAACCTTCACTGAGGGCATGGCTGCATCTGCAGGAGCCCAGCAGGATAATTCCTGCTGCCAGGAATTAACCTGGAATGCCTCTGGCACCGGAGCTGCTCAGCGTTAATGGCTCTGGCAGCTCAGCCTTTCCCAGCTCTTTATTCCAGATATTTATTTATTTATTCCAGCTCTTTATCCCAGATTTTTTTTTTTCCCAGATATTTTTTTCCAGCTCTTTGTCCTGCCTCAGGAGCTGCCCCAATTTTTTTTTTTTTTTCGTGTGTAAATGGAAATAATTTTGGAGGTGTCCTTAAGAGGCTGATGGGGTTTTCCAAGCTTTTCATTCCCACTGCTTCTCCCACCAGGCTGGGAATCCTTCTGGTCTCAGTCCTCCAGGGATTTATCTTCCCTCCTTTCTCGCTGATATTTGCTTCCTTTATTAGGTGCTGATCTGCTCCCATCTCGTTCAGGCACTGACCCTGCTGCCTCCCATCCTTCCCGGGAGATTACAACCTGATTTCTTCCAAAGATCTCACCCATAACGATCAAATTGTACCTTAGCCGCGGATAGAACACGAGAACATTTATTTTCAGAGAGAAAACAGCCCTCAGCAGACCGTGGAGGGATGTGAGAGGAGAGGAAAGATCTGTTTCCATGGAATTTTCTTTCTTTTGCATAAAATTTGACAGGAAGCTGCAGTTGATTTTCATTTTCTTGGACAAATAATCATAAATCATAAAATGGTTTTAAAGGCCACCTAAATCCAATCCCTGCATGGATAGGGACACCTTGCACCACCCCAAGCTGCTTCAAATTTAATCCTTGGACATTTCCAAGGATAGGGAAGCCACAATTTCCCTGGGAATTCTATTCCAGAGCCTCCCCACCCTCACTGCAGAATCTCCTTCCTTAAATCCAATCTAAACCCACCAAAATCCTGCATTTTAAAAACATTCCCCTTTGTCCTGCCACAAAGTTTGTCCCCAGGTTTCTCACAGCTCCCCTGCCAGGATTGTCTCCTTTTCCTTCTGAAAATTTTTTCCTGGGGGGATTTAGGGAATTCTTTCCCGTGAGGATTTTGGGAATTCTTTCCCGTGGGGATTTAGGGAATTATTTGTGACAATTTTGGAGATTTTCCACTTTCGTGTAGGAAGATGTGAGGATATGTCAAGGATTGGGATGCCCACCTTCCCCAGTGTGGGATTTCTGCACGTGTGGCTCCGGCCAAGAATCCCCAGCCCCGAATTCCATCCCCTTTATCCCGAATTTCTCCTGCTGGAAACAACCAGCCCGTGACACCATCTCTGCCTCCCCCAGAAACTCTGTTTGAAACCTCTCTGCGGGCCCTGCTCGCTTTAGGAAATGCTCTCCCCGTGGCTGCCGGATAAAAAGCAGAGATAAGAAATAAGAGCGAGCATTTTCCCAGCAGAAAGTTAAAATATTATGGATTTTTCCCCCGGTTTTCTGGGCGCTGCAAACCCTGCCGTGTTACCTGGTGCCTCCTGGGGGATGGATGCGCTCGAGCAGGGGATGCAGGAGCTCCCGGGGCAGCTGGAATTGCTGTGGGGCTGGCAGAGAATCCCGGGAATGCGTGTTAAACGGGCAGGCTGCGATCCCGGCACGTCGGGAATTCCTGGAGCTGCGGATCCCCCGCAGCAGCCGAACCTCCCACGGTGGGGAAAGGAAAGAGAGCCCAGAAAAATCCGGTGGGAAGCGGAATCCCAAAAGATTGAGGGGCTCAAGAAGAGAATTCCCCGGGGGAAATTTCCCTCCAGGGTGGATTTAGAATCGTGGAATATTTGGGGTTGGAAGGGATCTTGAAAAGTCACCTCATCCCCCCCAATCTGGGGAACAACTCCCACTAATCCCAATTTTAAAAATCGCTTTGTATTTGCTGCAGATGATTCCAAGGACATGAATTAAATGGGGCCTGTTTGCTTCTTTCTTTCTTTCTTTTTTTTTTTTTAATTAAAATATTCCCCAGTGCCTACACCTTTTAATAACCTGACTGAAATGAAAACAGGGATTCTAAAAATGTTGGAATTGAGTGCCTAATGGGTTTGTATGAACACAGTTATTGTTGTCCTTGGAAAATAACACTGAGGATGTGAAAAGCCTGGGATCATCAGAGAGCATCACCCTGCCCACGCATCTTCAAATCTGATTTTGTTGTACCAGGAAAATGTTCTGCCTTCTATTGACTGGGTTTTTTTGTTTTTCCCAAATTGGATTTTAAAGGAGAAAATGAGCTGGAAAATGCTGTCAGGGATGTTGGGAGGTGTGTGTGCATCCTGAGAGGAATTCAGGATTTCAGCTTTGTGGGAATTTCAGTCTGTATTCTGTCATATTTGTATTTTTATATAATTATATTTATATTTTTATTTATACCCAGAGAAGCTGTGGCTGCCTCATCCCTGCAAATATCCAAGGCCAGGCTGGATGGGGTTTGGAGCAACCTGGGATAGTGGAAAGTGCCCCATGGCAGGGATTGGAATAAAATGGGCTTTAAGGTCCTTTCCAAACCATTCCATGACTCTGTGATTCCATGACTATTCCACTGAGGCACGTTGGAATTACAAACACAGCTCCAAAACAATTAAATCCAAGGTCAAGGCTGCATTGGAAGACACCAGAACTGCCAGGAAATGGTTTAAGGAGCTATAAAAAAATTTAAATTTGACCAAAATCTCTTGCTGGCAACCTCTGCTCCTGAGCCACTCCTCTAATTTAATTAGAGCTTTTAACAACAACACAAAACTAAGGCTGGTTTTCCAAGAGCTATTTTGGCCTGGTGGGTACCATTTCCAGCTGTTTATTTTTCCCTGGAGATGCTCTGAGGAGGAATTCCCCTCTCTGGATAAACGAGGGAAGAGCCAGGTCTCCATCCAAGTCATTCCCACCCCTCACATTCACCTGGAATTTGGGGTTTTTTTTCGGACACACGAACCCCGCAGGATCCTCTGCGATGCTCCTGGTGCTGTCGGGACTTGGATCAAACAATTTTTCCAGCAGCAGCTCCTCATTAGGAACCCGGAGCAGCTCCAGCATCTCCGCTGCCCTCGCAAACTGTTATGCAAATAACTCTTGCTGACAGCACAAATACATTCATTTGGGCGTCTGCGCTAATTGATTTTCGCTCATTAGGAGTGCTTTCGTCCTAATTTGATAAGGAAGTGTGAAACTCTTTCTCCCGGCAGCAGGTTTGGTATTTGTGGAGGTATTAAGGAGGTGTTAATTAGCCCGGCTCTCCTGTCGCGTTGATGGTTTGGGGAGCAGGGAGCAGTCCCGGCGCCTGTTGCTCCTCGGGCTCGGGCTAATTAAGTTAATTACGCGGCTTGTGACACTTAGGGATGTGTGGCTGCATGTTGGTCCTGTTGGAGGTGGATTTGGGAAGCTGGTGGGATCCATCCTTAAGTGCCCTTCCTTCCATTGTCCCACTGGAATCTCCCTTCCCGGAAATTCATCCAACATTTCATCCTCAGGTTAAGGAGAGATATTCCTCTCTATTTATTTCCTCTGCATTTATCTCCTGAATGAGAATCAGTGGTGTGGTTTGGCCCTGTTTGAGGTGGATTTGGGAAGCTGGAAGTTGGTGGGATCCATCCCTCGGAGCGAGGTCTCCTTCCATTGTCCCACTGGAATCTCCCTTCCCTAAAACCCATCCAACATTTGATCCTCAAGTGAAGGAGAAATTTTCCTCTGCATTTACTCCTCAATCAGAAGCAGTGGTGTGGCTACTGGCCCTGTTTTTAGGTGGATTTGGGAAGCTGGAAGCACAAAATTTTGTGGGATCCATCCCTCTGAGCGAGGTCTCCTTCCTTCCATTGTCCCACTGGGATCTCCCTTCCCTAAAACTCATCCAACATTTGATCCTCAGGTTAAGGAGAGATTTTCCTCTGTATTTATTTCCTTTGCATTTATCTCCTGAATCAGAAGCAGTGGAGTGGCTGCTGGCCCTGTTTTAGGTAGATATGGGAAGCTGGAAGTTGGTGGGATCCATCCCTCGGAGCGAGGTCTCCTTCCATTGTCCCACTGGAATCTCCCTTCCCTAAAACCCATCCAACATTTGATCCTCAGAGCCTTTCCTCTGTATTTATGTCCCATTATTTTGGTGCTGAGGGTTCAAAATCCTGGGAAAAACAGGATTGGATTAGATGGATCCTGTGTTTTGGGCCCAAAATTCTCATTTTTTAATTTTTTTTAATTTTTTTTTTTTTTTTGCCACTGGAATGGCAAAACAGCTGCTCCACGTCTCCAGGGTGGGTTGTCCCAAATGTTCCTGGGGATTTTCTGGATCCAGAGCTGTGTCAAGGCTGGAATGTCTGTTTTACTGTAAATCTGGATGTTTCAAAAACTGTTTTCATTGCCCTTGAACTCGAGCCAAATATTTTCAGCCTGACACAAGCAACGACATTTTTTAAAACAAGGGTTTCAAAAGCATTGTTTGCCTTCCAAAAGAGAGAAAACTTCCCAATGCAAATTATTTATTTTATTTTTTCATCCTTAACAAATGTCATGGACACGTATTTTTGTTTGTTTTTTTGGTTTGTTGGTTTTTTTTTTTCATGGAAAAACTATTACCATACGTGAGGGAGAAATAAAAAATGGGAGAATGCAAAATTTGGCACCATTTGGGCATTTGTGGGAGAGGGGTTTTTTTTATATAAACCATGGAAAAAACCCATGGATGTGGTTTGGGGGCACTTGGGTGGTGCAGAAAAGCACACAGGGACATCTTGGGCTCTCCTGAGTGCAAATTAATTCCAATTTTCAAGGAATGACCCTAAAATAATTTCTGCTGTGGCTGAGAACAAAGATTGCTCCCAGATGGAGACAGGAGCAGTGGTGGGATGTGGATTAATCGAGGGAAAATAATGGGAAAAATGCAAAATCTCCATGAAGTTGAGGAAAAGTTGATTGAGCTTTGGCCAGACATCAGGCTGAGGACAAAACACAGATTTTTTATTTTTTTATTTTTTTATTTTTTTATTTTTATTTATTTTTTTAATTATTTTTTTTATTTTATTGCCATGTCCTTTTAAAGCCCTAAACTTCTCCTCTAGATGTTCCCCAAATCCTTTTGTTCCTTTGTCAGCTGGCTCGTTTTCTTTTTTAAAATACTGATGAACTTTGTATTTAGGTACAAAAAAAAAAAAAAAAAAAAAAAAATTGGGGGGAAACATATCCCTAATTTAGGAAATGTTGAATCTTTTATTAGAAATCATGGTTGTGGGGGCAGTTTTAAGGGGTTGTCTTTAACACAAAAGGGTGTGGGTGATGGGAGGTTAAAAAGCTTAAACACGTTGCATTACATGGTTTATCTCTGATGAAACTGCCAGGAAATCTTCCCTTGCAAAGGCTCCTCAGGTTTGTTCATTGTCAGACTGAGCAACAAGCAGGTTACAACAACTTGTGTCCTCTCATACACATCTTTGTGTCCTTTCTGCATCCTGAACAAGTGATGAAAAAAGCANTTTTTTTTTTTTTTTTGCCACTGGAATGGCAAAACAGCTGCTCCACGTCTCCAGGGTGGGTTGTCCCAAATGTTCCTGGGGATTTTCTGGATCCAGAGCTGTGTCAAGGCTGGAATGTCTGTTTTACTGTAAATCTGGATGTTTCAAAAACTGTTTTCATTGCCCTTGAACTCGAGCCAAATATTTTCAGCCTGACACAAGCAACGACATTTTTTAAAACAAGGGTTTCAAAAGCATTGTTTGCCTTCCAAAAGAGAGAAAACTTCCCAATGCAAATTATTTATTTTATTTTTTCATCCTTAACAAATGTCATGGACACGTATTTTTGTTTGTTTTTTTGGTTTGTTGGTTTTTTTTTTTCATGGAAAAACTATTACCATACGTGAGGGAGAAATAAAAAATGGGAGAATGCAAAATTTGGCACCATTTGGGCATTTGTGGGAGAGGGGTTTTTTTTATATAAACCATGGAAAAAACCCATGGATGTGGTTTGGGGGCACTTGGGTGGTGCAGAAAAGCACACAGGGACATCTTGGGCTCTCCTGAGTGCAAATTAATTCCAATTTTCAAGGAATGACCCTAAAATAATTTCTGCTGTGGCTGAGAACAAAGATTGCTCCCAGATGGAGACAGGAGCAGTGGTGGGATGTGGATTAATCGAGGGAAAATAATGGGAAAAATGCAAAATCTCCATGAAGTTGAGGAAAAGTTGATTGAGCTTTGGCCAGACATCAGGCTGAGGACAAAACACAGATTTTTTATTTTTTTATTTTTTTATTTTTTTATTTTTATTTATTTTTTTAATTATTTTTTTTATTTTATTGCCATGTCCTTTTAAAGCCCTAAACTTCTCCTCTAGATGTTCCCCAAATCCTTTTGTTCCTTTGTCAGCTGGCT
>VXBS01001778.1:24694-41685 GCA_013400255.1 Sitta europaea | reverse complement strand
TTTATAAAATAAAAAAAAATTTTTTTTTGTATTAAAAAAAAAAAAAAAAAAAAAAAAAATTGGAGGGATCCATCCTTCCTGGCAAAATCCCTCTTTCCAACCTCTGGGGGATCCATAAATCCACCTTGCAGCCTCACGTGGCAGCTCCTGCTGTGACCCCAAATCCTTTATTTGGGATTTTTTCCTCCCACCAGTTTTCGTGGCAGGGCATTGGGAGGGTGTGAAGGTGCAGGTTCTGGGTGCAGATTGTGACCTCAGGAGCGGCTGGGTTGGGATTTTTCCTTTGGATCGCTCACAGGTGAGGGCTCTGACTCATGGAAAACCCAAATTTCATGGATTGTGTGCCAGGAGGCTGAGCCAGGTGTGGGGCACGGCGTGAGGGGTGGAATGGACATGGAATGGTCATGGAATCATCAGGGGATTATCAGGGAATCACCATGGAATCATCAGGGAATCACCAGGGAATTGTTATGGAATCATCAGGGAATCACCAGGAAATCATCACCATGGAATCACCATGGAATCACCATGGAATCATCAGGGAATGATCAGGGAATCACCATGGAATCATCAGGGAATCACCAGGGAATTACCAGGGAATCACCAGGGAATCATCAGGGAATCACCAGGGAATTATCAGGGAATCACCAGGGAATCATCATGAATCACCATGGAATTGTTATGGAATCATCAGGGAATCATTAGGGAATCACCAGGGAATCATCATCATGGAATCAACATGGAATTACAATGGAATCACCATGAAATTGTAACAGAATCCTCATGGAATCACCAGGGAATCACCATGGAATCACCATGGAATCACCATGGAATCACCAGGGAATCACCAGGGAATCACCAGGGAATTGTTATGGAATCACCATGGAATCATCAGGGAATCACCAGGGAATTGTTATGGAATCATCAAGGAATCATCACCATGGAGTCACCATGGAATCACCAGGGAATCCTCAGGGAATCACCATGGAATCACCATGGAATCATCATAGAATCACCAGGGAATCCTCATGGAATCACCAGGGAATCATCATAGAATCACCAGGGAATCACCATGAAATTATCATGGAATCATCAGGGAATCACCAGGGAATTATCAGGGGATCCCCATGGAATCAGGGAATGGTTTGGGTTGGAAGGGACATGAAAGATCCCTCAGCTCATGGGCAGGGACACCTTCCACCATCCCAGGGAGCTCCAAGGTTCCCAGGGAGCCCCAAGGATCCCAGGGTGTTCCAGGGATCCCAGGGTGTTCCAGGGATCCCAGGGAGCCCCAAGCCCTGTCCAGCCTGGCCCTGGATACCCCCAGGGATCCAAGAGCAGCCACAGCTTCCCTGGAAAAGCTGAGCTTTGCTTTGTCTGGGGCTCAGCCTCGATTTTCCAGCTTAAAAATCTGTTTTCCACAACCCAGCAAGGATAAATACTCAACACCAGCAGCATCTCCTCCAGTCCTGTGTTTTTTTGGAGTCCTGACTCCTAACAACGAGAGGTTTTTAATAAAAATTCCTGTAATTTACCTCATTTTATCTGAAATGATTTGAATGAATCATGGAGCTGTTTGGGTTTGTAAGGATATTCCAAGTGGGAACACTTGCCACCCTCCAGTTTGCTCCAAGCCCCATCCAACCTGACCACGAATATTTCCAGGGATTCATTTGCACGCCCAGGGATCCAAATCCATTTTTAAAAAATTTAATTTTCAACCCTAGTTAATAAAATCTCCAGCTCCAGGAGCAGGAGAAGCCTTCCCAAAACAGAACCCTGCAGCCTGGGCTTGTGCTCACAAACTCTGACTCATCCCTGCTGCAGAACCTCCACAAAGGGATAAAATTCAGGGATTTTTGTGTTGTAAAGCACTGGATCACAGTTTAAACTCTGTCAGTCAATATTTTGGGAAGTCTTTTCCAAGTGTGTGTGCAGAACAAAGGATGTGGCTCAGAATCCAAGTGTTGCCTTCAGGGTGGAATTTTTCTTCCAGTTGCTGGTGGCTGTGACAGGAGAGTTTGGCACTGGAAACCTCTGGCTCAATTTTGGGGAAAATCCTCCCTTTTTTGTGTTTAACCTCCCCAGTCGTGACAGGGATGCTCCAAGCCAAAGGATCTGAGCTCACCCAAAAAATCAGAATAATCCCTTAACAAAAGCAAAGCCTAAATAGAGAGAGAAATGCAAATTTATCATCCCTCCATGGAGTGAAATTCCTGAATATATTGGGGTTTTCTCTAATTGAGAGCTTCAACTCCATTTTTTTGCCCAGCCTGGAAATTCCTCCTATTTCTGCAGCTCTGATCCAAAACCCTGGACAGCCCCCAACCATCCTTGCCCCATTTTCCTCTCGGAATATTTGCTCCAGAGAATATTCCATCAACACATTGATCTCCCTAAATCTTATTACGAGGTGCAGCAGGTCCAGCCACATCTCTAAAACTCATTTTCACCTTCTCCTCGCTTGATTCTTTTTTTTTTAATTCCTGTTTCTGCATCAGATTAAATCTAAAAATAAACACTGTGTAAATACCTCTCTGTATCCACATAGTTGGGTTTTTTTTTTTCAGTTTGAGCTGAAACAAAGTGAAAGGCTGAGTTAAATGTGGTTCCCAAGATAATTCCATCTGGGACAAGAGGCTGCCGGTGCCTTTCCCCCCGGAGGTGGATTTAGCTGCTGTGAGGGTGAAATCCTCTTTTCTCCACTGCCTGAGGAAAGGTTGCACCCCTGGAATTCGGAGCGCAGAGCTCTGCTCCAGGGAGGAGATGCCCTAAACCCCAGAGAATTCAGTCCTGTGACAGAAACACACCCCGGAGCAGCATTGTCCCAAAAAAAAACCCCTCCTCGCCGGGCTCGAGAAATTCATTTAATCTCAAAATGTCTCCGTTTTCAGGGCAGATCTGCCCTGGGTTTGTGGCTGATGCCACAAAAATCCCTCTGTGCCGGGGCAAGGGGCTCCAGAGTCCCCATCATCCCAGGGAGAGGCTGGAATGGGAACGATCCCGGCAATTGGGGATGTCCCAGGGGGAAAAAACAGCCCTCTCCTCTCCTCTCCTCTCCTCTCCTCTCCTCTCCTCTGATTTCTTCGTGTTTTTTAACAGCTTCTTTCATCAGAACTCGGGCATCTGTTTGGCCCCTTCCCAAGCACTTTGCTCCAGTGGCTTTTCCAGATGAAAATCCCACTAACCTGAGCTCGGTGGCATCCAGCTGGGACAGGAGGATTCCCTGGATTCAATCTCTTCCTGCTGCATCCCTGAATCCTTCCAGGCAGGAATAACAACCCATCAAATTATCCCCATGGGATAGAGAAGCCCATTTTAGGTCTCCTTTCATCTGAGATGTCACTTCCTAAAGACTGGATACTAGGGATAATAATTCTTCATGGAAAGGGTTGTCCAGTGGGGGAGTCCCCATTCCTGGAGGAATTTAAAATCCTTGTGTGGCACTTGGGGACATGGTTGGACTCAATTATTTGGAGGTTTTTCTCAACTTTTTTGGTTCCATAAGTCCATGATTCTATTCCTGGATCAAAAGCAGCCTGAGACCACAATTATCCCTTCCAGACAACAGAATCAGGGATAAAAATTATATAAATAACTGGATAATTCCTTTCCTTTCCTTTCCTTTCCTTTCCTTTCCTTCTTTCCTTTCCTTTCCTTTCCTTTCCCTTCCTTTCCTTTCCCTTCCTTTCCTTTCCTTTCCTTTCCCTTCCTTTCCTTTCCCTTCCTTTCCTTTCCTTTCCTTTCCTTTCCTTTCCTTTCCTTTCCTTTCCTTTCCTTTCCTTTCCTTTCCTTTCCTTTCCTTTCCTTCCCTTCCCTTCCCTTCCCTTCCCAAACCTTCCCGAACCTTCCCAAACCTTCCCTTCCCTTTCCTTCCCTTTCCTTCCCTTTCCTTCCCTTTTCTTTCCTTTCCTCCAGCATGGAGGTGAAAAACAGAAATGGAAAATAGAGGTGAAAATGGGAAACCTCCCCAGTGAAGGTGCAGGGAAGAAGGTCAAATTTTCCTGGATTAATGGGAAATTTGCTGCTTTAAAAAGATTCATCCCTTTGGGTGGAACAACCCTAAAACCATCCTGCCTGTGGGGTGTTCCCTTAAACCTGCTGTGCCCTCAAGGACATCGGGAATTCACAGCCATCAGGAACTGTACTTCACTAATTTGGTGACATAAATCTCGGGGAATGGGCATCTCATTCCACAGCCAAAAAAACAAAAGGACTCAGGAAAGGCAAGCATTAAAAAAATTACCATCAAACCCCCTGAACGCTGCCCCCGTCCGTCCCCATCTCCACGTTTCCCTCCAGGAGGGGCTGGGCTTGATAAAACCGTGGATTAAAACGTGATAAAATCTCCGGCTGACCTATTACAAATGACAAGGTTAATGCTCTGCCCATCCATCCCCATCCATCTCCCAGCTGCAGGGGGGATTTGTGCATCCATCACTTCCCCCACCTCTGCTGCCCCATCTGGGTCTAATCTCAGCTCATTCCTGCCCCCCATCCCTGCAGCCTTTCCCAAAAGGATGGATTTTAAAGGGTGAATATGGAATGTGGAGCCCAGCAGAGCAGGAGTTTAAGGATATAATCCCACATGGCTAAAAACCCCTGGCTTTAGCCACGAAACTTCCTCACCACTGGAGAGAAGGATTTGGGTCCCAGCTCTGCTTCCACCATTCCAAACTAAAGGAAAAGAGGAAATGGCCTCGATTTGCAGGAGAAGTTTTGGTTGGATCTGAAGGAAAATTTCTTTCCCAAAAGGTGCTCCAGCCCTGGAACAAAGTGCCCAGGGCAGGGGTGGAGCCCCCATCCCTGGAGGGGTTTGGAGGATGTGGCACCTGGGGACAGGGGCAGTGCTGGGAGTGGTTGGGCTGGGTGAACCTCGAGGGTTCCCATCCTAAATTCCTCTGTGACTTCCCAAGGAGGGCTGGAAATTCCCCCTGCCGGGGCCACTTGACCCCAAGGGTTTCTCTGGCTCTGAGAAATTTCCATGGGGGGTTGGACTCGGTCATAAAATAGATGGAAACTCGTCATAGGTAGAACCCCAGAATTCCAGAATTCCAGAACCCTAGAATTCCAGAATTTCAGAACCTCAGAATTCCAGAACCCCAGAATTCCAAACCTCCAGAATTCCAGAGTTCCAGAATCCCAGAATTCTAGTACCCAAGAATTCCAGAATCCCAGAATTTTGGAACCCCAGAATCCCAGAGTTCCAGAATCCCAGAATTCTAGAACCGAAGAATTCCAGGACCCCAGAATCCCAAAATTCCAGAATTCCAGAATTTTAGAACCCAAGAATTCCAGGACCCCAGAATTCCAGGACCTCAGAATTCCAGAATCCCCAAATTCCAGAATCCCAGGACACCAGAACCCCAGAATTCCAGAATCCCAGAGTTCCAGAATTCCAGAATCCGAGTTCCAGAACCCCAGAATTCAGGGACCCCAGAATTCCAGAATCCCAGAATCCCAGCACCCCGGAGTAGTTTGACTGGAGGGCTCCTTAAAGCCCATCCCAGCCCATCCCACCCCTGCCAAGGGCAGGAACACTTCCACCATCCCAGGATCCTCCAAATCCCATCCAACCTTTAAAGCTCCTTTCCAACCACCCCTTCCCCGATCCTACAACGCTCTGGAGACGTTTGGACAGAATTTGGGACAACCCTCCCTCCTGCAGCAGGGAACAAAAAACGACGAGATTCCTAAAATCCCATTTTACCAGACTGAGCTCCCCAGCCCCAGGATCAAACCCGGTGATCCCAGCTGGAATAACGAGCAGGACACGATGGGATCGGACACCTCGTTATTTCCATGCGTGTCTGCCAGCTGAGCCGGGGGGAAAATGGGATGAGACACCTCCAGCACCTCCGGGGGATGCGGGATTCCTGATGGATGAGGCGGTTGGCAGAGCTTGCTGTGGGTGATGAAGAGTTAATCGCCGTGCTCTGGGTTACGCGTGAAACCATGGGATTTTGGATGAAAACCCCAAATGGGACGTGGAGACAACAGCTTCCATCCCGAGGTGCCCAGAAATGTCCGAAAACCAGCAGCAGCGAGTTTTATCCTGTATTTATCCATCGCTCCCCCAGCGGAATGCCTCAGCCAGCGGGAATTGCTCTTTATTGTTTATTCTGCTTTTAACCCTCAGGGCGGATTTGGGCCCGAATTAGCGCTGGAGTCTGGGCTGTGTCCGCAGCTGAGGGATTTAAGTCTGTACAAAAACCAAAATATGATCGTGTGGCAGCGATTCTCAGCTTTGTGGGCGCGCAGGGTGCCACAAACACCCCAAAACCAGGGAGCTGCCAGAAGATGGGCTGCGAGGTTTTGGGGGATTGCCCCCGGGGTCAGCTCCTTGAAACGGAACCAAACGAGCTTTTATTGCGAGAAGAGGCAGAATTTCGATCAATATCCGCTTTTGTTATCCCAAAACGCCGTGTTTTAAATGAAAACAGAGAGTTTAAATGAAAATAGAGAGATGTTTGCCGGGCACTCCGTGCCCCAGCCTTGTTTCTCCTCTGCTGGCGTTAATTAAAGTGGTGTGTGCACAGTTAAACGCACACACCTCGAGCCAGATGTTCCGGCACAAATTTAGGCCGGGACTAAAATCCATTATGCTGATTTTTATTATTTTTTTTTTTTTTGCAAGGCGATGCCCTTTAATATCTGCTTGCCTGTGCAGAAGCACCCGCCGCTGATAAAGGCTTGATTGCCCGGGGAAATTCCCGGTAATTACTGCTGGAATCAAACAGGGGCGGGATCCAGAGGGACACAAAGGTGGCTTTTCCCAGGAATTTATGGGACCATTAAAGCCGTGGTGGAAAGGGATTAAAAAGAGAATTGCCATGGATTTTTACAGCGATGCTGTGGCTGCCCCATCCCTGGAAATGTCCAAGGCCGGGCTGGACGGGTCGCTGGCCCCAGGGTTTGCATCCCTGGTTCTCGCCCAGAAAACCGGGGAAAAAATCCATAATATTTTAACTTTCTGCTGGGAAAATGCTCGCTCTTATTTCTTATCTCTGCTTTTTATCCGGCAGCCACGGGGAGAGCATTTCCTAAAGCGAGCAGGGCCCGCAGAGAGGTTTCAAACAGAGTTTCTGGGGGAGGCAGAGATGGTGTCACGGGCTGGTTGTTTCCAGCAGGAGAAATTCGGGATAAAGAGGATGGAATTCGGGGCTGGGGATTCTTGGTCAGAAATCCCACACTGGGGAAGGTGGGCATCCCAATCCTTGACATATCCTCACATCTTCCTACACGAAAGTGGAAAATCTCCAAAATTGTCACAAATAATTCCCTAAATCCCCACGGGAAAGAATTCCCAAAATCCTCACGGGAAAGAATTCCCTAAATCCCCCCAGGAAAAAATTCCCAGAAGGAAAAGGAGACAATCCTGGCAGGGGAGCTGTGAGAAAAGTGGGGACAAACTTTGTGTCAGGGCTGCAGTGACAGGACAAAGGGGAATGTTTTTAAAATGCAGGATTTTGGTAGGTTTAGATTGGATTTAAGGAAGGAGATTCTGCCATGAGGGTGGGGAGGCTCTGGAATAGAATTCCCAGGGAAATTGTGGCTTCCCTATCCCTGGAAGGTCCGGTTGGATGGGTTTGGAGCAGCTTGGGGTGGTGGAGGGTGTCCCTGCCCACCTGGATGGGATTTAAGGAGCCTGCAACCCAAACAATTCCAGGATTCCACGTTCCCATCCATCGCTGAGCAGCTCGGGGAGTGCGGACGGTCCGGGACCACAGGAACGAAAACCACGCAGGCTGCCTGCACCTAAAGCTTCTCTTTCCACGAATTCCAACCAAAACAAATTTCCCTGGGCTGGGAAGGGGACTTGGAGCTACGTGCAGGGTTCCCCGGAGGGGCATTTGGAGCAGGGAATGCAGGAATGCGGGCTGTGTTTCCTGGGAAAAGCTGCATGATTTTGGTGGTGGCAAATAAGGCTCAATTCCCTTTTTCTCACCCCAAAACCTGGGAATGATTTGGGAGGGTGGAACGGCTTCATATGCAAGACTTCGTTGCGAAGCAGAATTTCCCCCAAACCTTAATTTTTAATTTTTTTTTAATTAATCCTGGAAACCTTCCTTACTCGCTGTGCAGAATTTGTGGATTGTTTTGATCCCGGTCCTGTAACGACTCGCTGATGTCAAGATCAAAGTGAAATTGGGGGGCTTTGTGTGAGTTTAACGTCCCTTTTTCCTTTTATCTCGCCTCAGAAGGGAATGAAAGACGAGACCCCGGTGATATTCCCAGGGGAAAGCATTCAGGGAAGCAAGAGAAACAAAAATCCAACCCTTTGGGGCATTTGAAATGCCAATGAGAAAAAAGAGGGAGCCAAGCCTGGGGAGATGTGAGGAGCCAGGGAGGGACAACAGAGGAGGCATGAAAGGAAAATGGAGAGATGGGAAGGGGAACGAGGCAATTAAAGGAGGTTTGGTCAGGCAGGACCTTCTCCTTCATCCCTGCCTGTGGAAAACTGGCCTTGGAAGGGATCCTTGTACCCCTGTGCAAGCGCCATTCCCAGCACTCTGTGGGGATTTTCCCCCCAGCACCATTCCCAGCACTCTGTGAGGATATTTCCCTCTGGACCATTCCCAGCTCCCTGTCAGGATTTTTCCCTCTGCACCATTCCCAGCACTCTGTGGGGATTTTGTCCCCAGCACCATTCCCAGCTCCTGTCAAGATTTTTCCCTCTGCACAATTCCCAGCTCCTTGTCAGGATTTTTCCCTCTGCACCATTCCCAGCTCCCTGTCAGGATTTTTCCCTCTGCACCATTCCCAGCTCCCTGTGGGGATTTTTCCCTCTGCACCATCCCCTGATCTTGTCAGGATTTTTCCCTCTGCACCATTCCCAACTCCCTGTGGGGATTTTTCCCTCTGTACCATTCCCAGCTCCCTGTGGGGATTTTGCCCTGAGCAGCATCCCCGGATCTTGTCAGGATTTTTCCCTCTGCACCATTCCCAGCTCCTGTCAGGATTTTGTCCCCAGCACCATTCCCAGCTCCTTGTGGGGATTTTTCCATGACCCTGAAGGATGAGGATTAAGATCCTGCTCAACTCCAGGGACACCTGATCCTTGTGGAATTCCTTGAGCACAGCTCCTCCTTTATTAACAAAATATGGGATATGAGCTTTCCCTGTGTCATCCTTCCCTTTTCCATCAGCAGTTTCCCAGAGATTCCAGAAAAATCCACCAGTAGCACTGCTGGGACAACACACAGGGGGCCAGTGCCAAAATTTGGGAATATTATGGCCCCAAGGTGGAGACTTCTCACCTCTTTCTCCCTCCCCCTTGGGCATGGAGAGGAGAACTCCGCGCCACTCCTGAGCCCTGGAGCATTCCCAGCAGGAATTTTCCTTATCCCAAAAGGAATTCTGAGCTGTGACATTGTCTCAGGAGGTGAGGCTGCTCAGGGAGGGATCTGTGGCACAATCCTGCTGGGAATGTGAAAACATCCCTGTTTTCTCCCCCTGAAACAGAGGGAAAAGCTGCAAAATAAACCCAAATTCACTTAGACCCTTTGCCTCCTCCAAAATCGTGGAATTAAGGTTGGAAAAGACCTTGAACATCATCAAGCCCAAGCTCCAATAAATAAACCTTTGTGGGTTGAGAGGGGATGGTGCTCCTCATGCCAGGACTGAAATTATCTGGGATGAGAAAAAAAAAACCAAAAAACCAAACAGGAATTTCCTTCCCCTGAGGAAGGATGGTGAATGCTAAACATTTCCTGCATTTCCCAGTGCTGGCAGCAATGTCACTCTCCCCACAGCCAGGCTGTTTGTGGGATTTTCAGCTGCCTTTCTTCTCAGGGGGCAGAGCTGTCAGACAAAACATGGAAAACGAAACGGTTCAGGAGAACTCCTGGAAGATATTTCTGAGCTCTCTCCTCAAGTGCGGCGATGTTTTAATCCCTCGCTTAATGTTTACACAGTTTTATCTCCATTTTCCATTCTTTAGCAGCTCCTGCTGTGTGGGGCTGGTTGTTATTAGAGCACATCCCAGAGCCTGAGGCACTTCTTTATCCACACAAAATGGGGAAAAAAAAAAAAAAAAATCACCTTTCTTTTTTCAAAGGGAGAGGAGTTGCTGCACACAGCGGGTTTGATAAAGCAGAGCTTGTAGAAGCATCTCCTGGCTGGCTGGAGCTGCTTTTAGGGTCCTCACGTGGGGGGGAAAAGTGATGTTGAGCATCAAAAATCCTGCTGGAAAGCCCATCTCGTTTTCACGCCTTCTTGGAAAGCTCGGCCGCTAAAACTGGTTTGTCTTGTTTAAGGAACGACGCGCAAAAAGCCCTGAAATTCCCTCGGCGTTTAAAAACACGGAGGTGAAACCCTGGGAATGATGAGCAGGCAATACGAATGGTCTGGTTAAACAATTTATCTGCGCCCTCTTCCCAGTTATTCCCACTGTGAGCTCGCATTTCCATCAGGGCTGACAGCGGAGCGGGAGAGGAGGGATCCACACAAATCTCTCCTGTCCTTCCCGGCGATGACAGATCCATCACGAGGGATGAACCATCCCGATATCCCCCTGATTTATGCCCCAGCTGGAAAAATGGAAATAAGGCTCGTAGGAGTTCCTCCTGATAAATCCCAGCCCGATAAATCCCGGCTCCTTTTCCCCCGGAGATGGGCAAGGGCCAAGGAGATACCAAGATATTTATGGGAATAAATGGCAACGTCTTTACGAGGATTAAAGGGAAAAACTTCGGGAATGATAAAAAACCCCAACCTTTAGGAACCCTTTGAGTGAGAAATTAAGGGAGATAAAGGCAGCCTGCTGCAGGGATGGAGGGGAGGGAAAGGGGGAAATGCTCCGACGTCTCCCTTGGCGCTGGAATACCGAGGGCAGCGTTTGGGGACAACAAAAGTCAGCCAGCACAATGCTCTGGTTTCCAGGGAAACCCAACCTTGGCCTTTGGTCCCATATTTCAGCGGGTTTCATTATCCTCCCTGGCTTTGGGATAATGAATTGGCTGTTGATGGATGCTGCTGCCTCCCTGGCGGAGGTTTCCGCTGTTTCCCAGTCCGGGTGGGATGCTGGGATCACTGGAGGGGGACTGGGAGCACCAAAGGCAGGGCTGTCCCTTTTGGAGGGGTTTCTCCTCCAGCCAGGTGGTGGAATTTTTTTTGGGGGGTGGGGGGGATTGCAAGAATCAGTTGAGTTTTTGATTTTGTTCTCTGCTTAAATAAGGCTGGGAATGTTCAGCTGGAGAAGGGAAGGATCCAAGGAGAGCTCAGAGAGCTCCTGGAGGGGCTCCAGGAGAGCTGGAGAGGGACTGGGAACAAGGGATGGAGGGACAGCACCCAGGGAATGGCTTCAAACTGGGAGACAGGAGGTTTAGGTGGGATATTGGGAAGGAAATCCTGGCTGTGGGGAGGTTTGAGTGGACAAAAGGCCCCAGGAGAGGATGGAAACACATTCCCCTCCCCAAAATCCCTGTCTGCTCCTCCCCGGCCGCGAAAAGACCACTTATCCTCTAAATCTTGGCCACCTCCACTGCTCTTTTCCTTCCCTCTTTTCCAAACCCCCCTCAGGCAGTTTTTTCCCTGAGTCACTTGGCAGCAGCGTGGGCCAAGGTTTGACAAGTGACTCATCACTCGGAGTGCTGAGCCCGTGAAATGTTATTTTAGAAATTAAACACCCGGCACATTCGGAAAACAAATCCCTCTAAGGTGTTCTCCCAAAGTGGCTCCTAAAAGGAAAATGTTCGCAATTAAGTCACTTCCCAAAAATGTGGCTGAGCTTCTTTCATCTTCCCTTTATAAATATCGAGGGTGGATTGGGGGAAACTGGAGAAAAATTCACCGTTTCACCTCTTAAACGAGCTGACAATGGAACAATTGGCTGGCAAAAATTCTGTTTGCCCTGTTAATGGTTGGAGTAACCCATCGAATCCCAAAGAATCCCGGATCAAGTCTGATCTGCCTTTGGATGATTGGGGGCTGTGCAATTATGGGAATCCTCGAGCTCGCAGTTCACTCTTCAGGCCGGCTCTTTTATGTTTCCCACGTGTATTTAATTTTGTGAGCCACGCAATCCCGTTCCTCGTTGATTTTTTTTTGCATCCTTTTCTTCTAAACCCAGCAAAATAACGTCATTATTAAAGGGATTCTCGTGTGATGCCTTCATTCTGAAACAAACCCAAGGGGACAAAGTTCAGAGCAACCCAGAACTGCTCTTGATTTACTGCAAATATGATTAAAATTTTATCTGAGGGCTTTTTTTTTTTTTTTTCTTTTTCCTCTGTACTTTGCTGCTCTGTGTTTTCATCCAGCACATAAAAGAGGCTTTTTGGGATTGTTTGTTTTGGTTTTTTTTTTTTTCTTCCCAGCAGTTTGGCAGTGCAAAGGTGCTGGTGGAGGATTTAAATTCTCTGCCAGCTTCCCCTCAGTTAATCACCATTTTTTAATCATAAAAGCAAAGAAGGGCTGGGCAATAAAGGGCAAGAAATGCAAAGTGCAGCACGTTTGGAAGGGTCACCCTGCGGAATTGGGATGAGTTACAGCCAATTCCTCCCCAGAGGCTTTTCCAGAGGAAAGTGCCAGGTTTGTTTGGATTTGTAGCCACCCCAGGTTCCAGGATAAAGCCCTTTCCACTCACATTTTCATTCCTTAACTCCTCTGCTTGTGCATCCCTGCTATCCTCGGGAAAGGGAGTGTTTATAAAGGGATTGGAGGAGCTGCTGTTTCATCTAAACCCCGCAGTAAATGTCATGTAAACAAAGGTAAAATAACAAACAGCCCTGGAAATCACTTCACGAGGCTTTCTGCAGCTCGTGCCGGCTCTTCCCGGGAATTTCAGGCTCCTTGAAATGAAACTTAACGGCAAGAAACCTTTTATTTTCCAAATATTTCCAGCAACTCTGGCTGTGGATTCGTCCTTCATGGAGACCTGTGGCTTTTACATCCTTGGCAGGATGATTCTCGCACAAAATGATGATATCCTGGCTTTTATGGGCAATTCCAGCTGGCTGAATCCTGCTTTTTAAGCATTCTGCTCTCATGGAGAAGGAAATTGGTCAGAACCAAGCTTGGGCAATCCAAAAGATGTTTGGTTTTGGGACAGCTGTTTCTAACACATGGAATTTCAACCCAGAGCTGTGTGTTCCACCACTAGATCAGGTGTAAAAATTAAAATGATAATAATAATAATAATAGTAATGGTAATAATAATGATGATGATGAAAGTATTTGGCATGTTTGGAATCCAGCATCTCCTAACTGAGCATTTCTAAGCTCTCTGGAAAAATTAATTCCATCCCACACTGGTCCCTTGAGGGGAATATTTCCATGCCAGAACTATGGACACTTAGGAAGGTTGACAATAAACCCTGGAATTTGGTTCTGGCTGGGATAACTGGAGCCTGGCTGGTGGGAGAAGAGGAGAAAGGGATGGCAGAGAGGGAAGATCCATGAGGAAAAAGCAACTGCTGCCGTGCTTTTCCAAGGGAAACACATTTCCCTCTTTGGTTTTGCTTCCCTCACTCCCAAAGAGTTCAGGAAAACCACATTTCCTTGCTCCCAGCTTTGGATCACAGCTGGTGAATACACTGGTGGGAATTACAGTAAATTAGGGATAAAGGCTGTAACAGCTTTTGCATCCTGGTGCCTCTGCAGGGAAGCTCATTTTCCTTTGGAAATGCTCATATTCCTTGGAAATGCTCATTTTCCCTGGAATAACTGATCCAGGCAGGGCAGGGTTGCTTCCCAAAAGAGTTGCTGCTCCTCCAACTGCAGCTGGCAGCCCTGGAGAGCCTCAAATCCGTGGAGTTTCCCTCTGCCAGGGGAAAGTTTGGATCACCAACCCAAGGGAGACTGGGAGAGTCCCAAGCTCAGCATCCCAGCACTGGGATAAAACAGGAAGCCCCTCAGCCTGCAATAACCTCATTATTGTTTGTGGGGAAGGGGATTAATTAGCTGTCAATGGGATAAGCTGGATAAATCAGGTGTGACCAGCAGATTCCACATGGAATGGGGGATCCTGAGGCGTTTTGCCAGGGGCTGCAGCAGGGCAGGGCTGTGAGCTGGGCTTCCATGGAGACATCCAGGTTGTCACCCCCAGGAATTTGTGTCTCAGGGCTTAGAAGCAGTTCCTGCCCTGCTGGGGAGGTGGGCTGGCTGATCCAAGTGGGATTGGTGATCCTCAGCCTTGGCTGCTGGGTCCCATTCCTGTGTGCATCCTAATGATCACCCATTAATGAATTGATTAATTGATGATTAATTTGATTGAATGAAACCCAAAACACTTAGACACTTTGCCTAAAATCGGGGAATTAAGGTTGGAAAAGACCTTGAACAGCAAGTCCAAGCTCCAGTGTTGATAAACCTTTGTGGGTTGAGAGGGGATGGTGCTCCTCATCCCAGGACTGAAATTATCTGGGGTAAGAAAAAAACCCCAGGAATTTCCTTCCCCCAGGGAAGGATGGTGAATGCTAAATATTTCTTGGGAATCAAGTGCTGTCCATGCACTTCCCAATCCCTGGGGAGCTGGAAATCCAGCTGCCAGCAAAACTTCTTCCTTTCCAAGGGGAGATCTTGGAAGAAACACCAGAGGAGGCTGCTCTGGGGGTGGATTCCTGAGCAAAGCACTTCCATGCTAAATAAAAAACTGGGAAGAAGCATCTTTTATCAAGGATCCAGGGGGTGGGCTGTGACTCAGGAGCCCTGAATGGAAAAGCTGCTGCCATCTGGCTTTGTCTCAGCTTTGTCCCAGCAGCCTGCCTGAGCCAGCCCAGGAGCAGGGATAACCTGCCCTGGAGGCAGCAGTGCCAAGGGAAGGGTGGCACCCCCTGGCACGTTCCTGATGAACCTTCTGGAGGCTGAGCTGGCACAGAGCAAAAGGGATAAAGCTGGGATTTATTAAAATGGCAGCACCAGAGCCCAGCTGGGCCACAGCCAGGTTAAACCCCAAGATGGGCACAGGATGGCTCAGGAGGGCTCACACTGTGATCAGTTCTGCTCCACACTGGAGTTCATTGTGCAGTTACAGCTCCAGGGGATGGAGCTCCATCCTCCTGGGTTTCCCTCTCCTTTCACCCTTGGGTTTGTTCCTGGGTCTGGAAGTTGTCCTTGGTCCCAGGCTGGAGCAGGAATTGTTTTGTCTCCCTGTGAACAGAGCTCAGTGCACATAAACCCAGAATTACCACTAAACCAGCCCAGAATGTGAAAAATCTAAAATCTAAACCTTCAGGCATCACTAACAGGACACTCCACCTGCCCTTTCCCCTGGGATGCAGAGTGCAGAGGGCTCAGGAGGGCTGGAAAAGCCCTGGGAAGCTCAGGAAGGTGGCATTGCCCTAGGAGTCCCTGGCATGTGGAGCACCATCCCTGTGCTCCTTTGTCATCCATCCTTTTCCTGGGGAGCCAACAGGCTGAGGTGGATTTTGCTGCCAGTGAGTTACAGAAAAAAATTGGGAAAATACACAATGGATGTGCAGAAATGTCAGAGTTAATGAAAACTTAATTCCAGGCTTCCAGACTAATCCAACATTTGCATTTTTTTCTAACTTTAGTAACTTCCCAGACTTTGGATCTGGCTTCAATGAGCACACAATTCCTTGTTTTCCTGACGAGGAGTGTGGATTTCAAAAAGCTCCCTCCATGCTGTGAATTCAAGGGGAAATGCTTTTCCTTCCTATCAATCAAGCTCTTTTTAAACAACTCGAGCTCATTTCACGCTCTTCTCCTCGATTTCTGCACCTCGTGATCAGCAGGAAAAGCAAAGCTCGGAAATAAAACCAGGCAAAAATAGAATTTGCAGAAGCAAAATGGAATTTTAAAGCTGGCACCTCCCTTTGTCCTGTTTTTTTGGGCAGGAATAGGCAAGAGAGGGATGGAATTGGGAGGGTTTTATCCTGCTGGTCCAGGTGCCCACCTGAAGTCCCACTTCCAGGTGTCCTGGGTGTTTTTTTCACCTCCAAAAGGCAAAGCCCAGCCAATATTTTGGCCAGCAGAGGGAAATGCTTCATTCCCCGGGGAGTTTGGGGTGCCTGGTCCCAAACCTTTGGTTAAAGCTGATTGGATTTCTCCTGGAGAGGTTGGTGAACCTGGGGGGGGGATTCCAGGAGAGCATGGAATTACAGAACCATTAAGATTGGGAAATCCTCCAAGTTTTTCCATCCCATATGTTTGCTGAAGGTGAGGATCAAGGGACAACATTCCTTTAATCACCCCACTGGTGTCAGCCATGAATTATGGAATATTCCCTGCATCCACTCACTCTGAGGGTGTCAGATGTTTTCCCATATAAAAATCTTCGATTCCACAGGATCCTGCCATTGGGAAGGCAGATTTGAGCAAGGAAGAAGGCAAAAGAAAGAAAAATATGAGGAAGGAAGCCCACATAGGGATGGCCTATGGAATGATGCCAAGTGGCTCAGTGTCCACGGTCATCCCAACAATCTCAGCTCTGGTATTGCTGCATTTTGGAGAAGGAAGGAAAACATCTCGGATCTTTGGGTAGAAAGCTTCTGCTGTCTCTTCTCCAAAAATTAAAGTCTGTTTTTTTGGGGTTTTTTCCCTGAGAAAAGCTCACTTTGCAAACTGGAAAATAGGATGCATTTCCCCTTTTCCTGTCTTTATTTCTCTCGGCACAATTCTAATTGTTCCTGTAAACCCCAATTCCCGGAGGGCACTGAAACCAAAGGGACTCCTCCCAATCCCAACCCCACACTCCCTGTGTCATTAAAGCTCTTTCTTAGCCACTGTTTTAGAAACCTGCCACCCATTTTCTTTGATATTCCTGCTTATTGCTCGTGAAAAAAAGAGGCTGAGGAAAAAAGAGACTGAGGAAAAAAGAGACTGAGGAAAAAAGAGGCTGAGGAAAAAAGAGACTGAGGAAAAAAGACTGAGGAAAAAAGAGGCTGAGGAAAAAAGAGGCTGAGGAAAAAAGAGGCTGCTCCCCTCTTTTTTTTTTTTCCCTTTTTTTTCTTTCTTTTTTTTTTTTTCTTTTCTTTTCTTTTCTTTTCTTTTCTTTTCTTTTCTTTTCTTTTCTTTTCTTTTCT
>VXBS01001778.1:13629-24475 GCA_013400255.1 Sitta europaea | reverse complement strand
TTTTTTTTTTTTTTTTTTCCCTCCTCCAAGACACAAAATGAGCAACCTCCTTCCCCGCTTTTGTCAACGATCACCGACTGCCACCTCCTATCAAAGCCCTTCCAGGAGTGACAGAGCGGAAAAAATAGGAAAGGACCAGGAGAGGAGCATCCCATTCAGCAGGGAGCACTCAGCACCCACTCTGCTCCCGGGAAAAACGGCCAGGAACAAAGGGGGAACCTCAGGAACTGCTCATTTTAGGGATAATGGCCGTGCCCATTCCAAAGGGTGGAGGTTGGGATAAACACGGGCCAGGGAACACCGGGGCAGGGCGAGTCCCCTCCTGCCTTAATGGCTTTTGTGTTTTTCCTGGCGGGCAGCAAAGTGTCCTGATGTTTTCCAGGCGGGATCCTTCTCACCGTGGGGTCACCCTGCCGGCGGCCAAGAGCAAATTCTTCACGGGCCAGATGCTGCCACCTTTCTCCTCTCTAAGTGGTGCCTCTTCCATCCCATCCAAGGGGAATGGGCTCGGCGGGGATGCGGGAGCTGGCAGGGGGTCCCTCGGAGCCCGTGGCCTCTCCGTTGCTCATTTTAATGGGAATTTATCCGGAGTTTCTCCTCCTCCCTTAAGTGAAGAGGAAAAAAACAGCTGCTAACTGCAGCATCTTCCTAACTCTAATTCATGGATTTTTCCACGCAGGGTTTTTGGCTGATTAAAGGGCAGCTATCCCTTTCCAAAGTCTTTCCATAAATTCGTTAATTCTCTTTATCTCAACTCCAGGGCTGTGTTTGGGCAGAACTCCTTTTAATCTGCCCGGTTTTGAAATTTTATTTTTAGTGGAATGTTTGGCAGCCCTTTGAATATTCACCTCGAAATGCATCCCTGCTTCTCGTTGCCCTTTTCCGAAGTCTTCACACTGCCTTTCCCAAAGAAGTTCTAAAAAAAATAAAAATTAAATCAATGCTTTTTTAACCCTCTGCCTGGAATAAATTCCAGCATAAAAAGCAAAACAGCAGGAGAACCTCACTTTTTCAATGCTGCCATGGACTCTCACTGCAAAGCTGAGTGGAAAATCATCAGATTTTCACTTATTTCTTCATCTACCAGGAATCAGGGGGATCATTCCCATGCCAGGTACAATATGGAAATAAAGGATGGAGGAATTCAAGGCATTTCAGGAAGTCTCAAAGATCCACCTCATCAGGTGAATTGAGTTTCTGCAACCCGGGAAGGAAAGATGGAAAAAATCATGGAAAACCCATGGAATGGCTGCTTTTAATCTGTGTTATTTACATGATTTTAGGGATTGATAAGGGAATCAAGGAAAAAGAGAAAAAAGGGGAAAAAATCAGCCAGCTCATGGAAAAGCCAAGAGTTTGGTCAAGGACCTATCTTATCTTTTGCCATACAAGGAGTTGTTAAATAAAGTTGTTAAAAACCTTTATCCCAGGTTAAGAACAACATTTAGGGAAAACTCCTTTTATTCTGCCTTTTTCTTGCCTTGTTTTAGTAAATTTTTGGCAGAATTTTGGATATTCACCTTGAAATTGGGCTGCACTTCAATTTTCTGCTGCCCTTGTGCTGATTAGAGACTCGAAATCAGGGTTGGGTAGAGTTTGCAAAGTTATGAAAAAAATTTAGGGAATTTTTGGCTTTAAAAAGGACACTGTTAAAGTTGTCCCCACCCAAGGGGAAAACAAGGACGTGTTTTGGGAAGCAGGATGTTTGCCACAGCAGGATTCTAAAGCCTGACATATTTATTATAAAAGATAATCACAGAATATTCCAGGTTGGAAGGGGCCCACAAGGATCATCAAGTACAACATCGACACAACTTCAATTTTACCTCCAACCAGCAGAGCTCATCTGGGATGATGGCCAAAAAAAAAAGAGGGAACATGGAGCTGGCTGCCCTTCCCAAGCTGGTTTTCACATCTCCAGATATTCTCCCTTTTCCCAACTCGTTCTGTGCAGTCTGAGGCTCCTGGGCCTGAGGTTTCTGAGTTTCCAGACTCAGTTTCCTTGTGATGTTTTGGTTCAGGAGGACCTGGTTCTCACAGGCTGGACATGAACATTGCCAGTGTTGCTGTAACAAGAGTGATGTTTTAAATTCCTGCCTGTGGGATGGACTTCTCTCTGTCTTTCAGTTTTTGGCAAAGGTCAGGAGGGTTCTGGCACTCTTCTGACCAGTGAGATGGCCTGCTCTAGGAGATAGATAAAGGGGGTCAGGTTTTGAATAGATTGGAGCCAGATGAAGTGTTCATAAACGAGGTTCGTGTCGTTTGTTCACCGCCCACAGCGACAGTTCTGAGCTATCCTGGTCACCTCCTCCGCTGCCTTGGGATCCTCCCCTTCAACGGGAACATTTTCCATGTCTGTCACGGGCCTGCTCTCCTGGAGATTGCCTGCAGGCTGAACTTTGGTGTGATAGATTCTGACACCCCATATGGCCCTGGCGGCACGAGCTGAAATCCCGCCCGCGTCGTTGGCCGCTCCCAATCTCTGGGATACAAAAGCCTGCCCGGCTTTTCCTCTGCCACATCCACATTTGGGAGGATTAATGTGCTGCTCAGGCACTGGCAAGGAGCTGGAGTAAATGACCTAATAGGTCTCTCCATCCCTAATTCCTGCCTTTTAGTAAGAGGGATTCTTTGTCGGATTTGCCGGCGCCGCCGGGAGAGGTGGCACTAACGGTGTCATCTAAATCCATCTTTTTTTTTGGCACCTCTGCCCCTGTGAAGCACGAGGACCATCTGGAGAGCGGGCAGGCTGCCAGGCTGGCAGATGGGCAGGGCTGTGTGGAGCTGTGAGCCCGTGGGTGATTATCAAAGGCGCTGCTGGGCCAGCATTCCCAGCGGGAAGAGCCAAACGGCTTCCTGGGATGAGGAAGGTAGAAAGGAGCCACTCAGCTCCCCAAAAAAACCCCTCCAAAATTCCATCCCTGGGCTGAGAGGTGACAGGGATTCTCCCCTGCTGTCCCTGTGGGTGCTGGTGGTTTGGTGGATCCTCCTGCAGCCACAGCTCACATCCCGAGGTTTTAATGCCCGGCAATTTCGGCCACAATCTGGGAAAAGGCTCATAGTGGTATCTGATTTTATATATATTAAAAACACAGGCTATACCTAATTATAATTCCTAATTATCATAGCTTCCTTCCATCCCAAGGGAAGCATTTGCCTCCAGGCCTCGTTCCTGCAGCTGGGACACAAACACAGACAAGGCACAGTTTTTTTATATTTTCATATTTTTTGCTCCAGAGTTTCTGCTTTCCCACGAGAGGTGGGAAGCTGTTTTCCCCCTCACATCCAATTTGTTTCTTTGGAATTCAGACCAAGCCAGGCACTCTCCACCTGAGGACAGCAGGGGTGTCACTGGAGGTGGCTCCACTGTGGGTGGGGACACTGGGGGTCATTTTTCCCTTCTCCTCACACCCAGCCCCTTTGGTCCAAATGAATTTTGTGGATTTAGCTGCAAGGCACAGGTGCAGAAAATCCTCACTGTTCAATCCAACACAGTTCCAATCCAATCCAACCCAATTCCAATTCCAATTCCAATTTCAATTCCAGTTCCAATTCTAACTCCAATTCCAATTCCAATTCCAATTCCAATCCAGTTTGGAATTGTGGCTCTCTGGTAGAGCAGGGAAAATGGTGAGGATGCTGCTGGTGCTGCCCTCATCCGAGAGGGTTCATCAGCAGGGGTTCCCCACCATCCCAAAGTGCCTGGATTTGTCCTGGATCCAAGCTGGAGCAGAGGTGGCTCAGCTCTGCCCATGCCATGCTGGCCCTGGCCTAATGAGCCAGTCCAGCTCTGCAATTCCCAGGAATCCCATCCCACTGGAAATTCACTGGAATGGCATTTTTGATGTTCAACCAAGGTGCTCAGAGTTTAGAGACTGATTAAATAAGAAGTGCAGTGGGAAAATCGAGTTATTCCAACCGACCTGGAGCTGCAGGAGCATTCCTGGGATGTGGATCTGAGGGGAGGAGCAGCATCTCCAGCAGAGCTCTGATCCCTGGAAAATGGGAAAAAGCCTCGCAAAAGTGCTTTCTTTTTTTCTGGAATACCTGAGCAGAGCTGCATTGACAAAGGGATGACAGTTCTCACTTCATGGAGGGATCCATGTGGGATGGACAGGATCCCGTGTGTGATGGGAAATTTTTAATGAATTCCTGATTGGCCTTCCCATCTAAATCTCCTCCATCCTGTCTGATTTTAATTCCAGATCTCAATTAGAGATTAGTCCAAGGTAATTGGAAAAAAAAAAAAAAATAGCTGGGATGTGGAATTAAATGGGAGCTGCCCACACATCTCCAGACTCCAGTGGAGTGTGGAGATGGTTTTTTTACCCCAAGCTGGGCTGATTTGTCCCTGGTTTATTGGGACTAATTCTCCCAGAGCCCTTGGCCACAAGCAGAGAGTTTAATTATAATAAACCCCCCCTGAATATCCCTACTCTGAGTGCATTTGGAATTAGGGAATCCAGGCTCATAAATCAGAGGGAGAAGCTGCAGGGCCCCCCTCACTTTCCCAGTCCAAGCATTGACCTGTGGGATTTGGCACTTTGGGGGAGTGGGATAGAATATCCTGACTCCATGATTCCTAAATCCATGCTTTTAGACATAACAACAAACAGCCTGGAGAAAAAGAGCTGGATAACCCCAGCTGAAGTCATTTATTAACAAAAGTCCTTCCTCTGGAATTTCTTTAAACTCTGTGTGGCTTTTTCTGCTGCCAAATTCACTTTGTGCTGTTGAAAATTAATTTTTATTTTTTTTCCCCTTATCAAGATTGTTATTTTCCACTTGGCAAACCCTGAGGTTTATCCACTATTCCTAATGGAGCCTGAAATCATTATGGGGTTGTTTATTTATCTGGGATGTTCATCATGATTAAAAAATCAGCTCATTCCTGGGATCTGGATGATTTTGGGGAATATTGACACGGAGCTGATGGGCTGGTTGAGCTGCCCAAGTCCCAGAGCTCTTCCCTGCTGTCACCTTCCCTCTCCATGGAAAAGAAATCATGGAATGGTTTGGGTTGGACCTTAAAGATCACCCAACAGGCAGATGCTTGATTAAGTTGGACCAAAATATTCCTGGGCATCCTTCAGAGCTTGGAATGATGCTGCAGGTCCCATCTGTGCACATGGGATAATTTCTCTTTGGGATTTGGGAAAATACTCCTCCTGCTCTCCTAAAGCTCCAGCTCCACCCATTGTCCCTATAAAACCTGGAGCTGGGATTTTGGGCAATGCTCCAAGCCCTGGCTCCAGCTGTGCTCCCTCTCCAGCCCTTGGACCAGCACATTCCTGGAGCATTTCCATGGATGAACAGCCAGCTTGCAGCACATCTCTGTAAGTTTTATAAGGACTGATTCAAAATAGGGATAAACCTCAGCATTCCTAGTGGGACAGACCCCCGTGACCTGAGCAGGATCCACTGGAGACACACCCTGTGGCAATGGAATTTTGGGAGCAGGATCTGGATTTTACTTCCCTTCCCTTCCCTTCCCTTCCCTTCCCTTCCCTTCCCTTCCCAAACCTTCCCTTCCCTTCCCAACCCTTCCCTTCCCAAACCTTCCCTTCCCAAACCTTCCCTTCCCCTCCCCTCCCTTTTGTGGATAAAATCCTTTTATCCATATTATCCCTCATGGAGGGCTTTACTCCTGGCACCCCATTCCACAAGGATTTCCCTCCCTGGAGCAAACAGATAAAACCCTAAACCTGTGTCCCTGCTCCAATTTCCCTGTTCCATGGAAAACTTCTGGGAAGCCCAGGGCAACCTGTGGTGTCCAGGACAGGTGGTGTCAGCTGCTGCCCATCCCAAGGAATCCCTGGAAAGGAGGGCAGAGCCTGGAGCATCCAAAGGAAACCTCAGCAACCCGTGGAATTCAGCCAGGAATCACCACAGGCTCTGCAAGGTGATTTGCACACCCAGGATGATCCATGAGAAGTTAAATTCCCAGGATTTCTCCGTAGCAATGGCTGGGAGGACAATCCCATGATCCTGGGATTTTGGGATCCACAGGAGCAACAGAAATGAAGAGACCTCAGGAAAAAAACTTGGCTTGGATAAAGCCTGGATTAAAAGAACAAGGAGGGAACTCTGCTGGTGATGTCCTGAGGTTTTTTCCCTTTCCCTGGACCCTGGATTTCCAGCTCTCAGAGGTCAATGGAATTTTGTGGCTCCTTTTTTCCTGCTTACAGAGGGTTTGTCCTTCCCTGTGGTTTTTGGGAGGTAACTGGAGGATTGGGGCTGCAAAATCTCATGGATTTGGAAAGGATGATCCAGGGAGGGAAGGAGAAGGAGAAGGAGAAGGAGAAGGGGAAAGCACAAAGGCAGGGCTGGGCTGGGTTGGGGGCACAGAGAGGGGCTTTCCCTGCTGGGAGCCACATCCCAGGGATTTTGGGGGATCCCATCCATGGGGGAGCTCTGGATTTTCCTGGATCCCTGCGATGCTGTTGGGTCACTCTGGACAGAGCTCCTGCATGGCAAGGGATGCTCTGACCCTCTCTGCAGGGATTTCCTGGCACAAGGCTCATTTCCCTGGGTGGGAAAAGAGTAATTAATCCATGGAGAGTGCACAGATCCATTTATTCCTTTAAGGAATGAGTCACAGAGTGGGAATTTCTCCATATCCCATGCAGAGCCCTTTGCTGCCTCATCCTCACCATCCCACAGCCATCCAGGGTCCTGGTCCTTAATCAAAACTCCCAAAAAGTTGGAGTGACAACTCGTGAATTCCCTTTGATCCTCAACAAGAGGATTCACGCTCTTTCAGCCTAAATTGGGTGGATTTTTATTCCTCTTTCTCCTCAGAAAATCCTTTTTAGCTGAAATTTTCCCCTGTTTGTAAAGTGTCCCATTATATCACTCAGGGCAGGAGGAGATTAATGTCAGCTCCCATTTGTGCATCCCTATGGATCAGAAGAACCCTCTGTAATTCCCTGTTCTTTCAGGGGGGAGTGGGATTAAAAATTTGCTATTCCAAAAAAAAAAAAAAAAAATCCCCCATTGTTGCTTCCTGGGTTATGGCTTACAGGGAATTTCCCTTTGCCATAAAAAGTGATTTATTTTCCTTGGCCTGCTGTGAGGCAGCTGAAGTGGATGATCCCTGCCAGACTCATGGAATGATTCCCAATGTTGACGAAGGACTTTGTATTGTGGTTGTAAAAGCAGGAGTTTGGGGATTTGCTGGAAAAGCCTCGTTCCCCAGGCTGGGAGGAAGCTCTCCAGCAGGACCCATGTGCAAGCAATAAGGAGAGGAATTCTCTTGGAAAAGGCAGCTTGGAGGATTTATTTTGGCATCCTTTGGGTGGCCTGGGAAGGGAGGGAAGCTCTTGGGAAGTGCTGGGCGTGGGGCTTGGGCTCTGCTCCGGCTGGGAAAGGGAAATTTTGTGGTGTGGGATCAGGACACTCTGGCTCCTTCCCACCCTTCTGGATGCTGCTGGAGGAAAACATCCAGCTCCCCATTTCCCTCTGGAATGGGAATGTGCAGCTCTCCTGCAAACCTTCCTCTTGGGAAAACCCTGCTCACCCCCGCTCCCACTGCAGCTCTGCCTTGGTACCAATTCTTGGGATCATCCAAGATCATCACTGCAAAATCAATTCTTGGGATCTTCCCAGTTGGAAAATTGCTGCCAGCCCCTCCTGTTTTCCCACCCCTCTGGATGCTGCTGGAGGAAAACATCCAGCTCCCCATTTCCCTCTGGAATGGGAATGTGCAGTGGCACAGCTCTCCTGTAAATCCTTCTCTTGGGAATGCCCTGCTCACTCCCCACTCCACTCCAGGTCTCCAGGTACCAATTTTTGGGATCATCCTAGTTGGGAAATCGCTGCCAGCCCCTCCTGTTTTCCCACCCCTCTGGATGCTGCTGGAGGAAAACATCCAGCTCCCAATTTCCCAATATTCCAATGGGCTGGGAATGTGCAGTGGGACGTCTCTTCTGTAAATCCTCTTGGGAAAACCCTGCTCCACTCCAGGTCTCCAGGTACCAATTCTTGGGATCATCCCAGCTGGAAAATTGCTGCCAGCACCTCCTGTTTTCCCACTGCACCTGTTCAGTTTTGCTTTCTGTGTCCAACATTGATTCCCATGGGGATTCAAGCTCGGTGTCTCTCCCTTTGCTGCATGGATGATCCCAGATATCCCCAACAACCAGCTCAGAGAAATCCAAGGAGGAAAGAAGGACCCAAATCCAAGGAATGGCCTGAAAATTTGGATGTTGGTCTGACTGACCTCGCTTCCTATCTCCTCATGCCTTTCAGGAGCCTGTGAAGAGCTGGGAGCAGGCAGGAGATGCCTGGAGCAGGACAATGTGGAATCAGGACAATCCCATGATCCTGGGATTTTGGGATCCATGGGAGAAACAGCAATGAAGAAACTCAGGAAGGAAACCTGGCTTGGATAAAGCCTGGATTAAAAGAACAAGGGGGGAACTCTGCTGGTGATGTCCTGAGGTTTTTCCTCTCGCTGGATCCTGGATTTCCAGAGGTCAATGGCATTTTGTGGCTCCTTTTTTTTTCTGTTTACAGAGGGTTTTTCCTTCCCTGTGGCTTTTGGCTGGAGGATTGGGGCTGCAAAATCTCATGGATTTGGAGATGGGTTTGGAAAGGATGATCCAGGGAGGGAAGGAGAAGGAGGAGAAGGGGAAGGAGAAGGAGAAGGAGAAGGAGAAGAAGGAGAAGGAGAAGGAGGAGAAGGAGAAGGAGAAGGAGGAGAAGGAGAAAGGAACTCCCAGAGATGTCTGGGCAGAGAGGAATCTCCTTCCTGCTCCCCCAGCACAATTCCCAGCCCTCTCCCCAGCCCTTGGAGGGGCTGAATTCCCCCTCTGGATGCCCCCACCTCGGAACTGGCACCGTGGGGCACGAGGGTGAGTCAGGCAGACCCAGGGACTCCCACAGACCCAGCCCTGCTGCCTTTGATTTCCTCCTCTGAGCGTTCCATGTCCTCACATGAAAGGGAAGCTGGGATTTTATTTTGTGAAGAGGGACTTGGGAACAAAGCCTGGACTCATCCCTGCCTAGGGAACCACTCCACAACGAGCAGAGATGGGAAAACTCAGCCCCAGCCTGGTCACAGAATAGCTCTGGTTGCTTTCCCTCTCTTTTTTTGGTCCTTTTTTAAATTGCAAATCGCTCCAGTCCTGAGCCTTCAAACAATTCCGTGTCTCCTTCCATCTTTTTATGTATTTAAGTGGAGCAATTTGTATATCTGGAGGTGGAAAGTGGGATTTTAGCTGGGGATAATGGGGACACAAAACGAGGGGGGAGAGCTGACACCCCCTTATCACCCAGCCATCAACATCTGTGCAAATATCAAATAAAACCCAGGGAAAATAATTATTCCAACTCCACCAGCAGCCCTCATCCCCCAAATACAACAAATTCCTTGATTACAGCCTCCCTACAATTCCTCTGGGGTGAATTCCTCGTGGTGGTTGAATTCTGTGTAATAACATCGTAGGAAATGCTCCGATTGAAAAATTGAGGGAGGGGGAAGAAAAAAAAAAAACCAAAAAAAAAAAAAAAAAGGAAAACCAGCAAGAAATCATCACCACAAATTGTTCTCCCGAGCTATTTTCCAAATGCTGCTCGGGGTGTGACATTAGGAACACTCACTGCTCACTTGAAAGCCAGGAGGAAAATTGCAGTTGTTAACAGCCACCTCCAAAAAGATATCTCAAATTACCCCAAATTACTCAGCTGAAAGAGAAATCCGAGGATATTTCCTTTACCATCAGAGCTGCAGGAGGAGTTTCTACCCCCAGCTGGAAATAGGAAAATACAAATTGAGCCCATGTTTATTAAAGTCTCTTCCCCCCTCCTCTGCCTTGGTCCCTTGGATCCTTTTTGCTGCTCACCAAAGGAGCTGGGAGGGCTCAGCCTGGAGAAAAAGAGGAGCAGGGTGATCTTATCCCTCTTTCCTGGTGTTTCCAAGCAAACTGCCTCCCAAAAACCCAAGGAGAAGGTGAATGAAAGTCAATATTAATGCCAAGAATCCATGGAAAATCCCCCCCTCATCTCCTCAACCCACTGGAGGAAACTCTCACAGGTGTTTGGGATAGAAGGATCTGAAGGGATGGAATGTTTGCATTTGGAAAAGGAAGAATCCCCAGGCCAGGACAGAACGAAAAAGGAAAAGTCAGAAGGATGACACATGGAATAGCTCATTATGGAAGAATTTAGAGTCATTATTTTAATTTTCCTGGCCTCATAATCCCTGGGATGAAAACCCCTCTCTGTGTTCCAAATCCATCCCAGCCCTGCTTTTGTGCTTTCCCCTTCTTTTCCTTCTCCTCCTTGTCTTCCTCTTCCTCTCTTTCCTCTTTCTCAAATTCATCCTCCTCCTCCTCTTTCTCCTTTTCCCCCTCTTCTTCCTCCTCTTTCCCCTCCTCCTCTTCCTCTTTCTCCCTTTCCTCATTCTCAACTTCTTCCTTCTCCTCCTCCTCTTCCTCCTCCTCTTCCTCCTTTCCTCTCTGGACCATCCTTTCCAAATCCATGAGATTTTGCAGCCCCAATCCTCCAGTTACCACCCAAAAACCACAGGGGAAGGGAAAATCCCTCTGTAAACAGGGAAAAAAAAGGAGCCATGAAATGCCATTGACCTCTGAGAGCTGGAAATCCAGGAAAAAATCAGGGTTACACAGGGAACAGCTCATTATGGAAGCACTGCAGAGCCATTATTTTAATTTTCCTGGCTCCCCAAAATCCCTGGGATGTGGCTCCCAGCAGGGAAAGCTGTGTGCTCCCAACCCTGATTTTGTGCTTTCCCCTTCTCCTCCTTCTCCTTCTTCTCCTTCTTCTTCACCTTCTTCTCCTCCTCTTCCTCTTTTCTCCCTTTCTTTCTTCTCCTTCTTCTCCT
>VXBS01001778.1:1908-12320 GCA_013400255.1 Sitta europaea | reverse complement strand
TTTTTATTTTTTTATTTAATTTCGGTGTTTTCCTGCTTTTCTTTTTTTTCGAATTTTGGTGATTTCCAGCTTTATTTTTTTTTCTTTTTGAATTTTGAATTTTGGTGTTTCCCTGCTTTCCTTTTTTTCGCATTTTGGCGTTTTCCTGCTTTTTTTTTATTTTTTAATTTTGGTGTTTTCCTGCTTTCCTTTTTTCCGAATTTTGGTGTTTCCCTGCTTTTCTTTTTTTTCGAATTTTGGTGATTTCCAGCTTTATTTTTTTTTCTTTTTGAATTTTGAATTTTGGTGTTTCCCTGCTTTTCTTTTTTTTCGAATTTTGGTGATTTCCAGCTTTATTTTTTTTTCTTTTTGAATTTTGAATTTTGGTGTTTCCCTGCTTTTCTTTTTTTCGCATTTTGACGTTTTCCTGCTTTTTTTTATTTTTTAATTTTGATGTTTTCCTGCTTTTTTTTAATGAATTTTGATATTTTCCTGCTTTTTTTTTTTTTCCAGGCTCCTCCCGGAGCCACCCGAGCATCCCGCGGTGTCATCCCAGGCTGCAGCGATTAAAGCCTGGCTCCCAGCCCGGGATTTAATCCCGGGATTAAAGGCAGCGGCGCGTTTTTCCTGCCGGGAGCATCCGCATTTTCTGAATGAGCACGCGCTGCTCCCGGCTAATTAGGAGCGCCTTGATTGCAGCATCTGTCACCTGGAGCTCGGCGATTTATCCCGGAGGGAGCTGTCACCAGCCGGCAGGGTGAGGATGCTGGGAGCTGCTGGTGCCTCTGGAAAAGTGGGAAGAGAGCGCTGGAAAAAAAAATAAAATTAAAATCCGGGCAATTAGAGGCGTTGTGGTGGCGTAATTGCCGCGTTTGGAGGCGATTTTTGGGGAGATATCCATGGCAACGGAGGGATGGCTCTGGTTGGAGTGCCTGGAGCTTCCCATTCCCCTTGGATGCAGAAAATTCCATCCTTTTTCCTGCAGAAATATTCTGTATTAAAGCTCTGTCACCTTCACTGTGGTTGGAGAGCCTGGAGCTTCCCATTCCCCTTGGATGTAGGAAATTCCATCCTTTCTCCTGGAGAATTATCCTGATTTAAAGCTCTGTCATCTTCACCGTGGCTGGTGCTTCCCTTTCTCCTTGGAAGCAGAAAATTCCATCCTTTTTCCTGGAGGAAAATCCTGCTTTAAAGCTCTGTCACCTCCACACTGGCCAGAGTGCTTGAAGCTTCCCATTCCCCTTGGAAGCAGAAAATTTCATTCTTTTTCCTGGAGAAATATCCTGCATTAAAGCTCTGTCACCTCCATCCTGGCTGGAGTGCATGGAGCTTCCTTTTCCTCTTGGATGTAGAAAATTCCATCCTTTCTTCTGGAGAAATATTCTGTATTAAAGCTCTGCCACCTCCACCATGGCTGGAGTGTCTGGAGCTCCCCATTCCCCTTGGAAGTAGAAAAATCCATCCTTTTTCCTGCAGGAATATCCTGCTTTAAAGTTCTGCCACCTTCACTGTGGCTGGAGCTTTCTTTTTCTCTTGGATGCAGAAAATTCCATCTTTTTATTCTGGAGGAAAATTCTACATTAAAGCTCTGTCACCTCCACACTGGCCAGAGTGCCTGGAGCTTCCCATTCCCCTCGCATGTAGAAAATTCCATTCTTTCTCCAGGAGGAAAATTTTGCATTAAGGTTCTGCCACCTCTACCATGGCTGGAGAGCCTGGAGCTTCCAATTCCCCTTGGATGCAGAAAATTCTGTTCTTTTTCCTGCAGAAATATCCTGATTTAAAGCTCTGCCTCCTCCATCCTGGCTGGAGAGCCTGGAGCTTCCTTCTCCCCTTGGATGTAGAAAATTCCATCCTTTCTTCTGGAGAAATATTCTGTATTAAAGCTCTGCCACCTCCACCCTGGCTGGAGAGCCTGGAGCTTCCCATTCCCCTTGGATGAAGAAAATTCCATCCTTTTTCCTGGAGAATTATCCTGATTTAAAGCTCTGCCACCTTCACTGTGGCTGGAGCTTCCTTTTTCTCTTGGAAGCAGAAAATTCCATCCTTTTTCCTGGAGGAAAATCCTGCATTAAAGCTCTGTCACCCCCACCCACTGCCAGCCTGGGTAGGACAGGGATTCCTCTTCCTCACCAGGAATTCCCAGAAGATCAAAAAAATCCATGTGGGATATTATCTGCAGGGAAACTTGGAATCACAGGACAGAATTACAGCAGCTTTATTTTATTTTTTCCCCCAACACTGAGGTTTCCAGGCAGGTGAGGTGGGAAAAAAATGGGATTTAAGAGGGTGAGAGCCTTTAGGGTTTGTTGGAAGTCATTATCCCTATTTTGTTCCTGACATCCCCAGGCACCTCTGATATTTTATTTTTATGTGGTTCCCTGTCAGATTTTTCCCAATTCCTGGCTGCAGGAGTGGGATGTGAGAGCTGGGCCTGGTGCAGCGTGGATTTCACCTGCTCCACAAATTCCTGGGGGTTTTGTCCCCTTCCCACCCTTCCCCAGGGATTTTCACCCCCACGAGGGTGTTAAATCTGAGGAATTATCTCCATGTGCATGCAGCATCATTATCCTGACACTTGGCTATCCTCTGGAGATGCAAGGAGCACTTGTGAGCATCTCATTAAAATAAATCAGCTTCAAATGGCACCACGGGTTGTTTTTTGGGTTTTTTTCCATCTTTTTACCCAGCCTGGAATCTTTCAAATTAAGCCAGGTTTAAAATGCCAATATTGATTTTGGTGCTGGCTGATGGAAGGGCCTGGGTGAGGTTTGGGAAACAGGACGTGCTTTTGATTTAATTTAATTTCATTTCATTTCCTCTGTGCTAGGACAGCACCTTGCCATCAGCATTTCTTTTATTTGCACATCTGGAAGCAGGGAAGGGAGCACAGCTGGGAAGAGCTGCTGGCCATTCCCAAGGCTTTGCTTGCCTCTGGAGAGCCCAGAAAACCACCCTCACCGAGGAGTAATTAGGCAGGAGAGTTAATAAATCCACGCTGGAGATGAAATGAGGATCGTGACACCAACAACCCCGAGCACATGGGAAAGATTTGGGAATTTATTGGGTTTTCAACAGCTGAGCCATTTGTGGGAAGGCATTTTTTGGGGGGAAAAAAGCTGTGGCAGGTACAGGTGGGAGCAGAGATTCCCTGGAGCAGGGGCACATTCCCAGGGCTCAGCATCCTGCCATCAAATCCAGAGATTTGCAACTGCAAATCCATTTTTAAAAAGCCATCAGGTGGGTTTCAGCCCCTGGGGAAGCTCCTCCAGGTGCTGAGGGAGGCAGGAGGAGCTGGGCCACACACTCAGCTTTGATTTGGAGCTGTGGTTCTGGGGGGAGGCTTTTAGCCATAAATAAAAGTGGAATTCCTGCATTTTTGGGGGGGTGAGGTTTTGCCCGCTCCAGAGGGCAGCTCAGCTTTCCCAGCTAAGCAAATACTGGAGGAAAATATGGGAAAAATCAAATTTCATCTCCCTCAAGGCTCAGTTTGGGGCCCAAAGACATCCTGGATGCACTGCAAGTGGTGGGGTTTCATCCCAGGTTAAGCCAGGTCGGGGTTTAAGCTCAGCTCAGCAAGGACAGAGCTCAGTAAAACCAGCTGGGAGAGGCTGAGCAGCTCCCCAGGGATTCTTGGAATAAGGAATTCCATGAGAATCGAGTTCCCAGTTATCCCTTAAACCCCATCCCATCCATGGAACACCTCCCACGTTATTCCAGCCTGGCCTTGGACACTCCCAGGGATCCAGGAATTCCCAAATATCCCCAAATCCCTCCCTGCCCTCGGGGTTCTTCTCATTTTCCCCCCTTTTCCCTATTTAAGCACCCCATTCCCAGCAGGTCCTGCACCCCCTGGGAATGCCCTGCAGAAATTCCAGGATTTTTTCCCCCCATCAGGAGCATTGGGCAGCTCCAGGATGTTTAAGCAGCACATTTCCCAGCGCAGCAAATCTGGGAAATATTGTTCAAGCCATCAATCCTGGTTTGTGCAGGGAATTTTCCCTCAGGGCAGAGCCACAGAAATACCTGGATGAGGAGGAAAAGCCTCTGGCAGAATTGAATTCACATGGAAAAACAATCCCACAATAAACCTGCACAATAGCTGGGCAAATAAAAGGGGAGGAAAAGAGGAGGTAAAATACAGCTCTATAAACCAGGAGCTATAAAGCAGAAATCCCAGGAAAAGGAGGTTTTCCATGTATTTTTTTTCTGCTTTATGGAGTCAGAGGTCACCTGAAATAAAGTGACCACGCTGGTCCTGAACATTCTGCCTTCCTAGGATCAGCCAAAACCTTGGGAAAACCCAGCCAGGTGGGCTCTGAGGGCTGGCACAGGGATTTCTAACCTGTTTTATGGGAATTTGGGGAGAAACTCCCTCCAGCACAGATCCCAGGGATGTGGTTCCTGCCTCTCTCCCTGGATTCCACCTGTGCTGCAGTCAGGGTTGAGCAGCATTCCTGGAATTCCAGTGGATCCAGGTGGGCTCTGAGGGCTGGCACAGGGATTTCTAACCTGTTTTATGGGAATTTGGGAAGCAGAGACTCCCTCCAGCATGGGAGCTGCTCCTTCCTCTCTCCCCAGATCCCTCCTGGGTTTGAGGACTGCTCAGATTAATTCCCAGTGCTGACAAATTCCCAGGAAATGGGAGGGTGGGAAAGGCCCTCTCCAGGTGGGAATGTGTCCCAAGGAAGGGAGGGAGAGCAGCAGCACTGGTGCTGCCTTCTCTTTTCCATGGGCAAATCTCCAGGTTTCTCCTGAATTCCTGGCAGGATGCAAAGCCCTGGGATTGCTGGAGGTGCTGCCATTCCCACTCCTCGACAGCTCCTGGCCATTAATAACCCATTCCCTAATGGAATTCCCTAATTAACCTCTGCCCTCTGCTTTTCCAGGTGTAAACCAGTGGAAGGTGAGGGGAATGGGGCAGGAATAGGATGGGGATGGGAGCAGAAATGGGAATGGAGGTGGGATGGGGAATAGGATGGGAATGGGATGGGAATAGGGATGGGATGGGGAATGGAAATGGGAATTGGGATGGGAATGGGAATAGGGATGGGAATGGAAATGGGAATGGGAATAGGAATGGGATGGGATAGGATAGGAAAAGGAATAGGAGTAAAATGGGAATAGGAATAGAAATAAGATGGGAATAGGAATAGGAGTAGAATTGGGATAGGAATGGGAATAGCAATGGAATAGGAATGGGAATAGAAATGGGATAGGAATGGGAATAGGAATAGAATTGGGATGGGATGGGATAGGAATGGGAAAGGAATGGGAATAGGAGTAGAATTGGGATGGGATGGGATGGGATAGGAATGGGAATAGGATGGGAGTAGGAATAGGAGTAGAATTGGGATGGGAATAGGGATGAGATGGGAATGGGAGTAGGAGTAGAATAGGAATAGGAATTAAATGGAAATAGGAATGGGATGGGAATAGGAGTAGAACAGGAATGGGAATTGGAATAGAAATAGGAACAGGAATAGCAGTGGGGCCATCAGATCCCTGCAGCCCCAGGATTTGTGTGCCAGTAAAAACCCACCAACAATAAATAAATTCAACAAATCAATGAATATTCCCCCCATCCTGCACTCAGGGAAAGCAAACACCAACTCCTGCCAGCTGGGAGAGAGTATTATGGGCTGTGCATCCACGATTTACCCCCAGCTCTTGCCAATCCCTCAGGGATTCCTTGCTCCCCTGGCCAGGTGATCCCATTCTTGGCACCAACTCCATTCATCCAACGTGGGAATTCCCCCCAGGACAATGTTCTTCCAGGTGGGAACAATCCCCCCCAGGGACAATGTTCTTCCAGGTGGGAACAATCCCCCCAGGACAATGTTCTTCCAGCTGCAGCCACTCCAGGACGTTTCCTGCCAGGAGTTATTTTAACCCTCGGTGCTGGGAATGTTGTCATTTCCTTCCCTGTGAGGTTTTCCAGCGTTTGGGCCACCCAGGTGTGCAGAGACCCCCCCAAACCCACACTGGGATCATGGAATGCTCAGAGTTGGAAGGGATCCACAAGGATCATCCCCCAAAAAATCGATCCCTGTGCCCCAGAGTGTCGTGGAGCAGCTGCCAGGGCTGAGACCCCACAGCCACGCCTGGCAGTGGGACATCCAATCTCACATTCCTGGGAGGAAAAGGAGAATATTCCCATTTTGCCAAGCACATCCACAATCCTTGGGCACAATCCCATCCTTCTGCCCGTGCTGGTTGCACCAGGGAGGAGAATTCCAAAAGAAAATAAACCTCACAGAATTCCAGAATCCCAAATTGTTTGGGTTGGGAAGGACATTGAGGGTTTTCCCATTCCACACCTTCCACTATCCCAGGCTGCTCCAAACCCCACCCAAGCCAGCCTTGGACATTTCCAGGGATCCAGGGGCAGCCCCCGCTGCTCTGGGAATTCCAGCCCCATTCCTCCCCAGCTTTAGGGGGTGAAGATGGCAGGGGAGGATTTTCCCCTAAAATCTCCTCATTAATCACAGCAGCGTACCCAGAAATGGGAACTTCCCCCAAAAATCTCAGCATCAATCAGAGTAGGGTGCCCAAAACTGGGGATTCACCCCTAAAATCTCATTAATGCAGCAGGGTGCCCAAAAATGAGGATTCCCTCTAAAATCTCAGCATTAATGCAGCAGAGTGTACAAAAATGGGAATTTCTCCCTAAAATCTCAGCATTAATCACAGTAGAGTGCACAAATTGGGGGTTTTCCCTTAAAATCTGCTCATTAATGGCAGAATGTTGCCCAAAAATGGGAATTCACACCTAAAATCTCCTTATTAATGCAGCAGGGTGCCCAAAAATGGGAACTTCCCCCAAAAATCTCAGCATCAATCAGAGTAGGGTGCCCAAAAATGGGGATTCACCCCTAAAATATCATCATTAATGCAAGAGGGTGCCCANGCATTAATGCAGCAGAGTGTACAAAAATGGGAATTTCTCCCTAAAATCTCAGCATTAATCACAGTAGAGTGCACAAATTGGGGGTTTTCCCTTAAAATCTGCTCATTAATGGCAGAATGTTGCCCAAAAATGGGAATTCACACCTAAAATCTCCTTATTAATGCAGCAGGGTGCCCAAAAATGGGAACTTCCCCCAAAAATCTCAGCATCAATCAGAGTAGGGTGCCCAAAAATGGGGATTCACCCCTAAAATATCAGCATTAATGCAGCAGGGTGCCCAAAAATGGGGATTCCCTCTAAAATCTGCTCATTAATGGCAGAATGTTGCCCAAAAATGGGAATTCACACCTAAAATCTCCTTATTAATGCAGCAGGGTGCCCAAAAATGGGAACTTCCCCCTAAAATCTCATTAATGGCAGCAGGGTGGCCAAAAATGAGTATTCACCCCTAAAATCTCAGCATTAATCAGAGTAGGGTGCCCAAAAATGGGGATTCACCCCTAAAATCTGCTCATTAATCACAGCAGGGTGTCCAAATTGGGGACTCCCCTCCCTGTGTCCCTGGCTGGGGCTCATATCCCATTTTTCCCCAGCCAGATCCAACCTTGGGGCATTTTTTTTCCCCTCACACAAAGCCAAGCCAAACAAAAAAAAAAAAAAAAAAACAAAGACAAAAAAACCAAAAAAAACCCCAAACAAACAAAAAAAACCCCAAAAAAAACCCCCAAAAAACCCAAAAAAAACACAAAAAAACCCACAAAAAAAATTACACACACACATAAAAAACCTCAAAACCCAAAAACAAAAAGAAACCCAAAAAAAGCAAGAAAAAAAAAAGAGAGGGAAGATCCCAGACCAAAACCATTTTCAGGCTGTGGCGATTTTTTTGTTTTGTTTTATTTGGTTTTTCTTTTCAGGGTTCAGATTAAAACACGTGTGTGAGAGGATTTTTGGTTGGACTTGGACGTTTGTTATTTTTTATTTATATTACACTGATTGTGAGTGTTTTTATGTGCTAAGTTGATAGAATAAAAAAGGGAGTGCAGAGTAACGTTTTTTAAAGGGTTTTTTAAGCTTAAACCACTCAGTTATGAGATGCTGACTGATTTATTTTTATTTTTAACTTAATAACTAGCTGCTCATGTTCTGCACTGCGGATTTTTTCAGCTAATCACAGAAAATCACTGAAATTTGGGAAGAAGGAGAAGGAGAACAAGGAGGAGAAGAAGGAGAAAAAGGAGAAGGGGAAAAAGGAGAAGGGGAAAAAGGAGAAGGAAAAGGAAAAGAAGAAGGAAAAGAAGAAGAAAAAGAAGAAGGAAAAGAAGAAGGGGAAAAAGGAGGAAAAGGAGAAGAAGAAGGAGAAAATGAAAAAGAAGATTACACTCTAAACCCTCCATCTTGTTACATATATATTATTTTAACTTATAATTTCAAATTTTACATTTTTCACTCTCTGATAGAATATATTTTAACTCCACGCTCACAGACTCAGTGCCATCACTCAGTTTTGGAAGGTTTTTTTCCCCAAGGCCTCAGATAAAATCCAGTGTATTTTTGTGGATCCTTTTCTGTCAGCACAGAAATCCTGGAATTCTCTGTGTCCCGAAGTCCAGCAGGTTTGCTGTTGGTTTTTTGGGAGCAGCACACCGGGGTTTTGCCCTGAGGTTGAGGGAAATGAGCCATTCTTGTGGCAGCCTGCCCTGGGAAATCTCCCTTTTAAATTCCCTTCCTTAACAATTATTCCCGTTCTGGACAGGGTTGGGAGTGGGAATAATAAAATCTGATGGCTGGATTTGGGATTTGGGAGGGATGCTACAGGTGGGAATTCCTCCTGAGGAGAGTTGGGAGCAGAAATAACAAAATCTGATGGCTGGATTTGGGATTTGGGAGGGATGCTACAGGTGGGAATTCCTCCTGAGGAGAGTTGGGAGCAGAAATAACAAAATCTGATGGCTGGATTTGGGATTTGGGAGGGATGCTACAGGTGGGAATTCCTCCTGAGGAGAGTTGGGAGCAGAAATAACAAAATCTGATGGCTGGATTTGGGATTTGGGAGGGATGCTACAGGTGGGAATTCCTCCTGAGGAGAGTTGGGAGCAGAAATAACAAAATCTGATGGCTGGATTTGGGATTTGGGAGGGATGCTACAGGTGGGAATTCCTCCTGAGGAGAGTTGGGAGCAGAAATAACAAAATCTGATGGCTGGATTTGGGATTTGGGAGGGATGCTACAGGTGGGAATTCCTCCTGAGGAGAGTTGGGAGCAGAAATAACAAAATCTGATGGCTGGATTTGGGATTTGGGAGGGATGCTACAGGTGGGAATTCCTCCTGAGGAGAGTTGGGAGCAGAAATAACAAAATCTGATGGCTGGATTTGGGATTTGGGAGGGATGCTACAGGTGGGAATTCCTCCTGAGGAGAGTTGGGAGCAGAAATAACAAAATCTGATGGCTGGATTTGGGATTTGGGAGGGATGCTACAGGTGGGAATTCCTCCTGAGGAGAGTTGGGAGCAGAAATAACAAAATCTGATGGCTGGATTTGGGATTTGGGAGGGATGCTACAGGTGGGAATTCCTCCTGAGGAGAGTTGGGAGCAGAAATAACAAAATCTGATGGCTGGATTTGGGATTTGGGAGAGATGCTACACATGGGAATCTCTCCTGGGAAGGGTTTGGAGTGGAAATCACAAAATTTGATGGCTGGATTTGGGATCTGGTGAGATTTGTCTTCGATGAGAAGAGAGGCTCTGCGAGAAATGGAAATATTCCTGCTCCTCCTCAGGAAGGCTTTGGGATGCAGGATTCCAGTTCTCCCCCCACCGAGGCTCCAGTTTGGGGTGATTGAAGGAGGGGAGAAAAGCTCACTGGAGCTGGAAATGCAGGTTTGAACTCGGAATGGAATAAAAGGAGCTGGAAATGCAGATTTTGACTCAGAATGGAATAAAAAGCTGGAGAGAAACATCAGCAAACAGAAAACAAACATTTCCACTTGAAGGCAAACCCGGAATCAAAAACATTTCACGGGAAATAATTCAACTCTGCTTACCCCAAGCAATGCTAGCTGACAATTCCTTTTGTTCAGACATCCCTAAATCCTGAGTTCCCCTCAGCAGCAGCAGAAATATTCCACCCCACCCCTCCAAGTTCACTCCCAGGTAATGATCAGGTTGGAAAAACCTGACAAAAATAATTCCAGCCTTCCCACGGGGATAATGTGCCCTGAGAACCCCGAGCAATTCTGCCCAGGGAGAAATCTCTGCTGAGGAAAACGGAATTTATCCCACCTGGGGGCTTCCCCTGTGGAAAAGGGATGGGTTTGGAGCAAAAACTTTGGATTTTTCTGGCACAGCTGTATTTTCCTATCACATCCCTACCCTGAATTTCCCTGGAGGTCCCAGGTGGAAAGAAGGAAAGGAAAGGGAAAGGAAAAGGGAAAAGAAAGGGAAAAGGGAAAAGGGAAAAGGGAAAGGGGAAAAGGGAAAGGAAAAGGGAAAAAGGGAAAGGGAAAAGGGAAAAGGGAAAA
>VXBS01001777.1:0-47402 GCA_013400255.1 Sitta europaea | reverse complement strand
GCGGCTGCAGGGGGCGCTGCGGCACGGGCAGCCGCCGTGGTGGCGGCAGAGAGGCTTTGCCTCACAAACTCCCCTGGGGCAGCCGGGCCGGTGCCCCTGCAGGGCTCCCGGGAGCAGCAAGCTGGGGTGCTGAATGAGATGTTTCAGGAGCTTTGGAATAGTGGCTGGAACCACAGGACATCCCAGCAGGCAAGGGGTGCAGGGCTACAGTGCAGCGAAAGCTGGGAGCAGTGCCCAAGAAGCAGCAGGGATGGGACAGCAGCAGCCAGTCCCAACAGGGCAAAGAAGGGCGAGCTCAGGCTCCCGGGCACCTGAGCAGATGGGGATAGATCCCTCTTTTAATGAGGTGGGTGATAAGGTCCCAGTTCAGTGGCAGCTGTCAGAAGCAGAGGCTCCCCCTATGGCAAAAGCAGCAGCCCCAGGCTGGACTCTGGCGGCAGCAGCGAATTCCCTTCCCTAAGCAGCAGCCCCAACCATCCTCCAAAGCCAAAAAAGCTAGCAGCTGCCCCAAACCCCTCCTTTACCTGCCCAATTCTTGTGATATCTCTCCCCTCGGAGAGAAACTCCCAGATAAGAGAAATGCAACCAGAGGCCCTCCTCCCCTGAGCTTGGCCACTTTCATTTTTCTGAAGTACCCTGTTTTTCTGAAGTACCCAGTAGTTAATGTTTCCTAGCAACTTATGGGAAAGAATTCCATAAGTAAAAAGGAACAAAAGGAAAGAAGCTTAAACCCCTGTGCTAGTTTGAAAGCAGACCAGGGGGAGATCCCAAGCCAGAACTACAATTTACTAGGAAAACTAAAATAAAATGCAATAGTACAAAAACACTGACAAAACCCAACCTTGTGGGTCAGGGTGTTGGTAGCAGTCCAGTCAAATGGTGGCTGCAGATGTGGTTCTGTTGAAGCAATGATCCTGTAGAAGGGTGTAGTTTGCCTCATGGGTGGTGATAGATGGGCCTGGTCTTCCTCTGAGAATACAGTGACTGACTGCAGTGTTCCAAATCTCAGATTATATCCAGGTAGGAATGCTTGGCTCCTCCCTCTGGGTGGAGCATCTCCCAATGGGATGATGTAACTTTATCAGTCATGCAGCGAGACTCAATGGCCTATTAGCAGAAGCTATCTTCCTGGAGGGAGGATGGGTCATGGAAGAGATACAGAAAATTGCCCCAGCTGGTTTTAACAGATAGTAATAGAATACATACTTTTGGTTACATTTTGCATTGCAACCTGACACCTCCAACAGCTGGGTTTTTCCCTGGACAGATCTTGATAAATGATATGCAGAGAACAGTCCATTTTATTTTTAAACTGATGAGATTGTAGCATTTTCTGATGCTTAGTTACTGCTGTTTACATGGTATATTGCTAGAATTTCAGATAGTTTCTATGAAATGTAAGTACAGTTATGCACTTTAGAGAGATTATATTTTTGAACTTTGAAAACTAAAAGTAACAAAACCTATTAATGGAGATTGTACATTAAAAGAAAGAAAACAAGAAACACACCTAGACATCTCTCTTTTTGAACTGTTCAAGTCCTTCCTGGTAGCAAAAACAAAACAAAAATTCAACTGCCTCCTTGTGAAGGGGACTACTAGAAAAGATTATTAGAGAGAAGTAAATTTTAAAATTCCAGTCCAGGAAAGACATGTACCAGTGCTGAACTTTGTCCTGGGTTTGCAGATGCTGTGACTCCCCTCTCCCAGACCTGCACAGGAGGAGGACTCCTGAGCACTAAAACATTGTCTTTATCTCCCACTGACCACAAATAGCCAGAAATTATGTTTGCCCCACCACGCAAATCAATCCAAGCAACAGCTGTGCATTTTGTTTGATGATTTGTCTGTGCCAATATCAATGATTATTGACTGGAGAGCATTAAATTCAAGACTGTGCTTTTTAAAAGGTGTGAAATACTGTACAAAATTGTACTTTATGTGATATAAGTAAGCTGTTTAGTGTAAGACAACCTCTTTCCATGTCACTAGAACAAGGCTGTCTGCTGTAGGATAGCAGTAGGGTCTATTGGGATTCCCATCCACAGGGACCGCCTTGGATACGTGTCTGTGTTACCACATTGTGGTATAATAAATCATTAAAATGTAAATGCTGGCCATGAATGGGTTGTGCACAAAATAAGATTGCAGGAGTGAAAGATAGAGGGAAAACTTATTCTAACAAGTTGCATTTGGTTTTATTCTGTTTACTCCTGAGTAAACAGTTGAATAATGGATGTTTCTGTTAATGGCGGGGAAATTAAAGCATTTTTCTTTTAATCATTCTGCTGGTACATCAGTTGTTATTTTTGTTGTGTGCAAGTTTCATAGGGTAAGTGCTGCCAGCCATCCTTCAGCCTGAGAAGCCATCTTTGGAGCTGTTTGCAAGTCAGGCGAGAGCTGGGCAACCAGACCAAAATTGTTCCAGGTGGAGTCAAAAAAAAAAAGTCTGCAGGAATTCCAGTACCTGGAAGTACAGAGTAACCCACAGGTGGTAGAAGGGGACTAAATGGGGCAGAGTGGGCCTGGGGTAGCATAATTAATTGTGCTGATGGCCAAGTAGGATTTTCTGGGCTCCTGTTTCTCCCTCAGGTGTTCACTAAGGTTTTGGTGCCTTTGACTGCCACAACATTTGGTGTCAGAGGCCCTTGGGGTGGAAGACACAGGAATTGGCTCTCCAAACTGGACAGCCCACACCCCCAGTGCATGTCTTTGTGCCCTACATTTAGAAGATTCATGGAAAAAGCTCTTGCCCTTGGAGGCTAGAGTGGATCGACATCTCCAGCTCTTGGAGAGGGCAGTCAAGTTTCACCAACCTGCATGGTCACTCACAGCATGGAGAGTGGAGCACTAGCTGGACCTTGTATGGTCCACAAGTGTATGATCCTTGTGCTTCCCTTTGGGCACCTGCATGCAGGGAACCGGCTCCTAGGATAATGGATATGTACATACATCAAACAATATGTAGTTTTGTGAATAACTTGGTGTATAGCAAATATTTGGGTTGGCTGAGTGCAGAAGCCACTACCAGGGTGGGGGTGGGTGCCTGACTGGAAAAAAAAAATTGTTAATAATCCTTCTTCAGACTGCATTTGGTGTACAAAAGCAACTTGGGAATGCATTCCCACCTAATGACACATCAGTGATTCCGGGCTCGTGTCTCTATTTACATGATTTATAAAAGCAATTCCAAACTGAATCGATGGTGTCCTTTTAAACATAAATGGATTGAAAAACATTATGTGTATACTTTGTATTTTGTATAAAAGAAGAAAATACAACTATTTTGACTGCAGGTGTTTGGTGACAGCTTCTGTTCTGTGTGGGTTGCTGCCAGAGATGGCTCAGCTCAATAAAGTGGCTCAACAGCCCTGGCCACTCCTGCCTCCTCCTCAGCTGAACTGGGCTGACACTTGCTACTGGAAAAGAGATATGTGATGTATAAATATAAATATGCATTCATATAGTATATAAAACATATACACACTTACCTCTGTAGTGTAATACGTGTTATCTACAATAATGCAATACATTATTTACAAAATACAGGCTATATACACTAGATACAACAGTAGCTAGCCCTTACATAATAATACAGGTCACACAGTAATGTGCACACATTACATTGTATATAAAAGAGGATATGTGCATATTCCTGTGTCTACATAGGATCCATCCACCCAAACATAAATAAATATGTGCAATATATGTGTCTAACCACATATGCATTTATGGAATGACTGGGGGCTGGTCTCGAGTCCAAGCTCTTCCATGGAGGACTTCCCTTTGTCAGAGACAGGACAGGGGAGAGGCAGTGCTGGTGCCTGGAGCAGCCTCCTTTGCTTCCCGACACGGAAAGGCAGCCACTCCATCAGAATTAAACATCAAATTTATTGCATAATACTGTACTATGTACACACACATCGAAAATAAACATTTGATATAATTGTATATTTGTCTTCAATGCTGCATTAGAAAGAGGCTGGAGGGCTCTTGATGTAGCCCACAGCTTGTCTTTAAAAAGAAAAAACAAACCCAAAAGCCTAAAACCTTTTGTTACGAGGTGCAAAGTTCAATACTGTAAATTGAACATGGTGCATAAATACTATGTCCTAATAACAAGTCAATGTCAAAACCACCCTAGGCTTAAAATGAGATTTACATCAAGATCTGAAAAATGGCAGGGGAGTAGGGAGAAAAGTCATTCAAACTTCACTTAATGGGGCAGTGAGACTGAGGAAAAGAGGACAAAAGCTCTCCAATCATATAGATAGATTTAGGAAGTGATTTTTCTACATTTTCAATCTAATTCATACAGACTGTCCTTCAGGCCCCCTGGCAAAACAGCTGCCAAGTGAGAGGGCTGTGCTCAAAAAGCAAAGTAAAGTAAGCCTAACTGCAAAGTTCAAACCAATGTCCAGACAGAGGGCTATCACTCAAATGGGGATCTTGCACTCCTTTCTTTGATCTGACCCGATGAGACTGGAGAGATTGTACACACCTCCCACGCTCACACACCCTGCACTCACACACCCACACACACAGCTCCTCTGACTAGGGTGGCAGCAGTGAAAGCAGCCACCTCACCTTGAACTGGAGTAACAGGGCTGTTGGGATGGATAAAGAGGGCTGCCCCACCACCCAGACTGCAGACTTGCCAGGAGAAACACAACACGAGGGAGGCATTTAGAGAAACCTGCTATGATAGGGTTTGCCTTCCACAAGCCTCAACACAAACCCCTCTCCAGAGGGATGCTGTGGCTTCTTTGAGAAACTTGGAAATGAAACTCAAGACAAGTGAGGAAAACCAAGCCAATCTCTGTAAACTACCGTATTTTCCATAGGACATCCTGGTCCAAAAAGACAGAACATCACTAATGCACCATTCTGGGGTCACAAATGACATCCCAGCCCAGTACCATCCACCAAGGACCAAAGGGCAGAGGAGCTATTTCCATTCAAAGCAAGCAAGAACCAGCTTGCATTTAAAAAGGGAGGAAAAAAGGGTGGGGGGAAATCACAGCTTTTCAAAGAGGTGTTTTCAAATAGTGTTTTCAAACACTATTTCATCCTGTTTCCACCATACCCTAAATGCAAGGGACATCAACATATTTCAACTGAATTAAACAGAGAGGTAAGAGTGAGTGTGTATGGGGACAATAAAAGCAAACTACAAGGAATTGCCAGGAGGGCAGTGATGTCAAGTTGGAGGGGAAACAACAGAAATGCCCACTGAATTGTTCAGTAGATGAGAAAATTCAAAGCAAGAGCCTCTCCCTGCTGAAGCCCCACAAAACTCTGGCAGCATTAGGCTGAGACTGCATCATCTCTATTATTATTATTTATATTTACACCCACCCCTCAAAAAAAAAAAAAGTGTTCAGATCGATTCCCTTACAAAAATAGAGCCCGAGCCCACGGTTCTCTTGCTCAGCGCCCACGAGTCTGTGCGGGCCCCGCGGGTCAGGCCAGGCTGAAGCCCTCGTAGTGGTCGATGGCCTGCACGAGGCGGGCGCTGAGGATCTCCTTGCTGCTGTACTTGGGCAGGTCCAGCAGGTTGTAGCAGGTGTGGGCCACGGGCAGGTACTGCTCCCCGCTGGGTGTCGACTGGATGATGATGCGCAGGCTGGACATGCCGTAGATGGGAATGCGGTCGCTGCCCGTCAGGAACACTGCGGGAGGCACAGGGAAGGCCCGGCAGGTGGCACGGGTGAGGAGCCTCCCACCAGGGCTGCACCCACAGGCACAGCTCAGCCCCACCTGCCTGGAGGGGCTGAAACCCTGACTGGACTCCACGCAGGGCTTGGCTGGCTCCCAGGGGAGCTGCGGCACAGCAAGGCCAGTGCCAGGCACAAACACTGGCCTTTATCCTTCCAGCAGTCACAGACTCTGAGTGGCTGAGGCTGAAGGGACCTCTGGAGGTCCTCGGGGCCAACCCCCTGCTCAAGCAGGGCCACCTAGAGCCAGCTACCCGGGTCAGAAGGAATAAACCACAATAGAGGGAAACCCCAGCTCTGACTAGCAGATATTGTCAGACACGCTGGATCATGCAACTCAGAGCAATGAAGCTCTGCAGCCACTCCCACCCAAGTCTTTCAATTCCAGGGGATGCTACACCACTGCAAGATACTTACAGAGGAATTTCTTCTTCTTTTCCAAGGGAAATGCATGGAAGGTCTCCCAGAACATTCTCACAGTTGGGTGTGTGGCAGTGTAGTCTCCCTTATAGACAGCGCTCTATTAAAAACCAAAATATCACATTTTCAGTTGGCACTAGAAAGCAAAGACCAAGCAGAACCCAGACCTGATCTCTTCTAGTATCCCACATCAGATCAGTGCCTGACAGCTTTGAAAGGGAACACAGGATGTGATGGGCAATGGCATGGCTCAAAGACCCAACAAGGGCTCTCCTGACAATGCGAGGAAGGCAGACATTAGCATTCTGCTTTTCAGCTAATTACAAGTATGGAGAGCAATTCTGGAGTGCCTTTTCACAGGCTGAACTCATGAACAGAATCACACCCTCTGCACTATGAGTGACTTGCTGGTCTATGGATTTTGAGAGATACAACCCTTTCTGGGTGTCCAGACTCCCTTTTGAACCCTTGTGTAGTTTTTGCCCTTGTGCAGTGGAGTTTTACTATAGGTGAATACCCTTTCCCGCTTCCCTTCAGTCATAGATTTCATCTCTTAAAAAAGCAGATGGAAAACCTTCTCCCTGTCCTTCCTCATCCTGAATTTCCTCCCTGAGCTTTATCTGCATCAGGACAGCACAGTGAGAAACTTTACATGTGAGTGACAGAAAAGTGGAACACAAAAAAAAAGACAATGCATTGTGGCTTATCCTATCTCCTGACACAAACTAATACCTCATGCAACTGCACAATCCTGGCACCTGTGCAAAATAAAGAAAAGTACAACAGGGAAGCTTTACCTCCTCCAGTTCCTCCCAGTTGTAGTTACTGTTTCCAACTATCATGGCCCTGAGCTCTGTGGGCTGGAAGAGTTCCAGGACCTTCCCACCACACACTTTCAGGAAGCCAGTAGAAAAGGCTGTGTACCATTCTTGGATGGAGAGGTTGAAGATGTAATTTACATAGGCTTCGACAAATTCTTCCCTAATGCATAGAGAGAAAGCAGGCAAAGGAAAGCACTTTTAATCATGTCTAAGCAGCAGCAGTGCCAAGTTTTCCAGCTTCTGCTTGTGAAGTGTTTTGCAAACACGAGTCTCCATCAGGCTCAACCCTCTGCCCTCCTCTCACCAGGTCACTGGAACACGGACAGAGTGTTCAGCAGCAAGTGCTACCATGTGTCTGCTTATTCCCTGGCAGTGGTGGCTTGGGAGGTCCCCCAGTTTCTCTACCACCAGTAAAACCGAGGAGGTTACAACTAGAAGAAACATTTTGGCCTTTTGGTGGAGGAGTTCTCACCACATACACTACTCGAAAGCAGCGAGGGACAGGTGAGGAAGTAAAAAGGAAATAAGGAAGCACACTAACAAAAACAAAAACCTGGAGTAAGAAATCATATACCAAAGGGGGAGTTATTTTCCAGTGCATTTGTTTTATTGTCATTTTCCCCATAGTCACCTGACATTAGGGAAATTCAAGCTGATTAAGCACTGAACTGTTGCTTAATTCCTCTCTGGCTGTTACGGTCATGAACCCTGCATCAAGAGCATTGCATGAACTCCTAAGGAGAAAGGGAAAATGCAGGCATTTCCTGCTCTGCATTTGTCAGTTACAGCAATCCTGTGCATTCCCCAGTTCCCAATGAACTTTCCTCACACGGGAAGGGCAGTGCCCAAAGACAGACACACAGCAAACTATTCAGGCCACAGGGCAGCAAATTGGTCCCCAGCCTCCCTCTAAGTGTAGAGGTGGAGGAAGTCATTAAGCACTGTAAGGTAAATTGACAGCCATGTCTAGACTTGGATTTAGAGGTTAGCTTGAGTTCAAAACTCCAGTCAGGGTAAAGCAATTGAATTTTGGAATGTTAAGCTGGTAGAACTACACACTAACCTTTCTCCTTAAGGATTTTCTTCCCTTGTTTCCTATCCTGACTTAATAAAAAGTTCCAGTTGTTAACCTGGTGTTCTTCCCAAGTGTTCTCAGCTAAAATCTCTGTTCCTTTGTACCGGATGGCATACAGTAAAAAAAGGCAGGTTTTCTTTTGAATGTATATGCCTAACCTAAAGGGTTCTGTCACTGGCATTCTTATCTTTCCTTCACTGTTGCAGGGGTAGATTAAACACTCCTCTGTTTTACCTGAAGTCCATCTTCTCTTTGCAGGGAGACAGAAACCCATGTGGGCTTTGCATGGAGCAGCTTTTTAGTTGTGTAATTGCACCATTTGGGGCAGTAGTAAAGTAGGTAAGAAGTGACATAGACAAAGCTTTTGCTACAGCAGTGGCTTCATACACATCCAAAAACCTTTTAAATAATCAGATTAATAGGAAATTACTTCATCTCCAGCCTTGCCATCAAGGTCTTCAGCAATCCTAGTACAAGTCCCTAACCATGCTGCTGAGTAGTTACTGGATCACAATGTTTTGCCAGCAGAGAAAGAATGTGAACACTGCTTCAAGTAATAAAGGCATTTGTAGAAATCCAATTACAAGATTATGGGAAGAAAATAGTTCAGCAGCTGGACAAAAAAGAAGGGGGGGAAATGGTAGCTGTGCTAGTAATAACTCTGGGGTGTTCAGTCAAATGGAAAGGGATCCAAGTACAGCAGGTCCTTCTGGCTGTGATCAGGGATCGGAGTCAGGGTGTGCTCAAAGGAAAGTTTCCAGCTCCATAATTAGGAGTACAAACAAGTCTGCCAGGCTCAGTTTTGTTGGTCATATACAGTTGCTCTCTATTCCTCTCATCAGGGGTATTAACCTGGGCCAAAATCATGTCTCCAATGTCTACTTAAAATGAGAAAACTACCAAGGGTCTGTACAGAGGCCTTTTATAGGGAAGCTGTCAATCCAAGTGCATGGTACATTTTCCAAACAATGGTGGAAAGATTATGAAAACTTGATTTTTGTTCAAGTGCCACTAGTGCCCAGTAACTTTTGAGCAATCGGTCTTAAAATTTGTTCAGAGTGACTGCTAATTACCCCCCACATTTCCCTTCAGCCAGGGTTTCTGTGGCACATGACTTCACCACAAGCACCAGCCCATCCCCACAGTTGCCCCACTTGCCTGTTGTCCTTCTGCACCAGGATTTTATCTCCATCTTCAATCAGGTTCTTCTGCTCTGTCACACCATAGCTTTCCCTGCAGATCTGTACAAAACCAGAAAATTAATTTTACCAGAAGTATTTTCCAGGGCATGTGCCTACGAGAAAGACAGAGTCCTCTTAGACTCAGACAGCTGAGGACTGGCATGTAAAGGGTGGGCCAGAGAAGATGGTCTGTGCAGAAACTTCTGTTCTTGGCTCCAAGTACCCTGTGTGCTTCACCACCCTCCATCACCTACATTTGCTGTAGGACTGCTATTAAGTTGAAAGGTGAACTTAGAAAGGATTAAAAATTATTTTAGGTAAATTTCCTGGGGAAAAAACCCCAAGAGATTGATAACTAAAAACCCATTTTTAACTAAGCCCACAAGTTCTGGCAATAAAAAGGACTCCCTTTTTTAACAGAAACTCAGTGGGTTACTTCATCCTCTCTCACTGGAAGAATAAATGACAAAGACATTTTCCTGCTTTTTCCAGCCTAGGATGGCACCAGTACAAACTTACACTCTGTACACTAACTAGTTACACAAAAGGGTTAATTTCCAAGTTGCCATAGACAAAAGAGGCCCTTATGTATGAAAAAGAATTTGGAGAAAAGTCTGCTTTGTTACTTGAAAGGTATAATTTTTTACACAGCCTGCATTACCATCACTATGGCTTCCTTGCCTCATCCCAAGTTACAGCTCTGTCCTGTACAGGACACACAGTCAGATGCAGGTTTGACTCACTCCAGAGGTAAATTTGATCTAAGAGAGTTTATGTGCTCTCAGTCATGCAAAAAGGAGATGGGCACCACTCTCCTTGCTCAGCAAGGTTCTTTACAGTGTGGAGCAGTTTTATGTTATCTTGTTTGTACCCCCAACAGGCCTTGAACAGAGAGTCAAAAACTGATCCAGATCAAGATGAATCCATCACTCACAACCTGTTAAAGCACCAGGTCTTTAAACAGTGACAATAAAGCTATTTTGAAAACCACTCAGCTTAATCCACTTACTAGCTCAGTTTTTAGGACCACATATATACAAAAGAAGGGAGTCGACAGCAAGGAACATTTGCATGGGCAATGTGCTATAGGCATTTGGAATAATCCAGAACACACATGAAAATATAGATGGGCTTCAACTGTACCACAGTAACCTGAGAGTTGATATGTCAAATGTGCCTTACTGTAAAATTCAAACAGAACGTCTCCTCCACATCTTCCCCGGGGTAATCTAAAAGTTGCTGGAGACTCCTAAATAACACGCAGGTAAAGAAATGAAAAAAAAGAATAATCAGAGATTTTAAAAGCCATACCTCTAACAGGGAAAATAAATTCAGCAGAAGTAAACAGCATCATATATCTGAGTAGTAGGATTGCAAGAGAGTCTGAGTCACCTCAAGCAGTAAGAAAGAAATACACCTCAAATAAAGAGATGCTTTGTTAGAAGCAGGATAAATGCCAGTTCACAGAAACTATCAATACAGTCTGTGCCTACCTAGTTCATGGATCATCTTTAATGATCCTGGCTTTGGAACAGATTTACATTTCTAGTTCTAAAGTTCTAATTCTATGTCATCACCGCACAAAGGTCTGAGGAAGTGGAGGAAGAAACAGAGGTGGACTGTATCTGTATACCCATCATATAGAAAATACTCTGCTACCCACACCAGAATCCTGCTGCTGTCTTCCTGGCATTTTACCTCATTATTGATAAATATAGCTGTCACTTTGTGTAAATAAATCAGATAGCAACTCATAAATACAAAAAAGAGAGCAGTCAGACAGTGGAATCTTAACTTCCCAGTGTCAGGGGGAACCAGTATCCCCATGCAATTAGGTAGTAAAGATTCAGTACACCACTTGGTTAAACTAATTCTTCCATTCCACTCAGCTTCTTCCTGCCATGGGAGCAGGTCAGTGCTGTTATGGTTCGTGGATGGGATGATTCACAGTGCTACACACAGTTCCCTGCTTGCTAGTCTGAGCCTGGCTCGAGGGGAAAGGCTGAGGCTGGGATCTGGGATCACAAACACAGCCACACAGGGCAGGGACAGGCTTCCACTCCTGTTCTCAGAGGGGGATGTGGGAGATGTCTTTTGGCTGTGTTGGTACCCAGTTTCTGGGGGTCAGAAGGGTGTGAGCCTAAGCAGATGGACCCAATAGCCTGTGGGAGAGAAGTCTTACAAAAAATTCACCACCCCAGCTAATATGTTTTGCTAAGACTACAGTCACCCAAATTAAACAGCTACTCAAAAGGATCAGGAGGTATTTTATTCATCAGCTTTTACCTAGTTTGGGACTTGCTGTTCTTGGCTGGATGGTCTACCTTCCCAGAAAAGCTGCAAATTTTGATTTTCATACCTTCCTTCTGTAGGGGACAGCTCCTTCAAATCCTCTAGGCAGGGCTTCACATTCAAGAGTTTTTTGTACAGAGCCAAGGGGAAGTGAAGGTCTACCACCGTGAAATTGTAGATTGCAAGACCACATATGATGCCAATCAAGTGAAACCAGTTGTGTTCTACAAAACACTGCAAAACCACACAGAGAAATCCTGATGAGACACACTGTTACTAGTGCAATGAACAGTACCCCTTCCTCCCCACACTAACAAGCCAGACCCTGCTTTTCCAACTGGAACCATCAGGTGTCACTTTGGTTGTAAATTTCTTGCTGGTGTGTGGCACAGAAATGAAGCTTCCAAAACCATGCTCTCTTACTTTTGTAAGCTATGATCACTGTGGAAACAGCAGCTTTCCACCTTACCTGCCTTTTAATTCCTTTTTAAATACCTCTGCGTTTAGACAGAGGTGCCTCAATGTTTACTGTCTATGTAGTGCAAGAAAATGTGCTAACAATCCTCTCCCTATTACCCATCCTATTTTCTATTAAAAGCCTTTGCATCAGCACAGTTCTACCCAGGCAGATACACCAGTAGAGGTGCTAGCAGAGGCCTCCTCTTCTTCACATATTGACTCTCACGCTGCTGTGTCAGTCACAGACTGGCTGCCCACGTTTGTTAAATGTTTCAAATACACGACTCATTTTCAGTGCTTACACTGTCATCACTCCTGGTGCCAAGACTTGTTTTACAGCACTGACATTAGGAGTGAATGCTCTGTCACACTGTTTACAAGTTACAAAAGGTACCAGGCCACTTCCTGCCTTGTAACCCCTGCAGCAGGACCTTAAAGGAAGACAGGCAACATTATTTCCTGCCTTGCTACCTACAGAGGTGAAGAAAAGGACATAAAACACCATCTCCAGCCTTCTGACAGGTACAGATCTTGCACTCCACACTCTTCCAAAATCAAAAACCTTCCACTACAAGCCATGTTTCTTACTGTTTAAGAGCTTCCTCACATAAAACATTAACAGCTTTAGATCCTGAAGGCAATAGTGATGCATGAGTAAGTGGATTGGTTGCAATTATGTGAACAGCAATGGAGGCACAGAACTCTAATGCCATTGCCACCTAAACCTCTCATTCTGTAAAACAGCACATGACCATCACATTCATCATAATAAGAGTTCTATTACCTGTTGCCTGACCTCTAATACAAGTTTTATTATGGGATAAGAATAAAGGGAGAGAGCCAACTCTTTAACAGGCACAACCATCACCATTCTACTAAGGTTAACGGACCTATTTATGCTAGCCAAAAATAGAGTTCACATTGTATTGCAAGTAAAAAATGAGAGGAAGAACATTTCTTTCCCACTGTTTGCCACTAACTTCCTTGTCATTTAAATGCAGCATATTATTCCAACCTGCATGTATATAGGGCAAGGGCTTACCGTGTCTGAAAACCACAGCAGGTTTGACTCTGGGTAGTAAGTGAACATGCCATAGATAGGGTTGAGCAGTTCTTTTAACAACAGGAGGAAAAATTCCTTTGTCACTCCTCCAGCATCAACAGCTTCCTCACCATCAAAGATGACCTGTAGAAAAAGCAGGTCAGTGACAACGATGCAGAGCTGAGTGAATCAGACCTCTCTCTAACTGAGAGCCATGCAAAGCAATTTGTCCAACATGCCCTAACCTAGAGAAATCCACAAGTTCGTTTCAGTGCTCTGCCTGCAGGGACAGAAAGGGAACAGGGGTGGCAAATCAGGTATTTTGAGAATGTTTAAATCCTTATGCAAATCATAAATAACTACCTGTTGTCCCAACAATCAAAGCAGCAGCATGACAGCAGCTACTGAAGATTGTGGCAATCTCTCAGAGATAAAACACATCCTATTGTAAACAGCCTGCTCCTGCAGAAGGGCAAAACAGAGACTGCATAACATCACAAAATGCTTCCTCCCCTGGCCCATGTGCACTCAAACACACCAGGAGAAGAGAGGAAACCCTATGCTTGCCTTTTTGTAAACTATGCACTGCCAAAGCATTCCAGGAGTCAGAAAAAAGACTCAATCCTTGCACTGACTAGACCAAAGGTTCCTGTGTGCAATGCCTATGAAGAAGTTACTGCTCACTGGTGAAGTGGTAATGTGAAAGGCTGAAAGGCTGCAGAAATGTTTCCTAAATGAGAGGGTGCTAAAGATATGGGGGAAACTTACTTTGAGAGGTTTTTTCAAATCAATGTCTGAATGGATGCTCAACTCCCTTAAAGCATCACCAACTAAGTTGCTCCTGCGAACATGAAGTACCAGGAAAGGGCTTCTGGCCAGCAGAGGCTCCAGGGTGAGAAGCATGAAGACATTCTGCAAATTTGCACCATTTATTGCAACCTGTAAATAAAAGAGAAGTGAAAAGCAGCCTATGCCTAAGTCCTTCTTCCTTCCTATGAAAGGAAAATAGTTAACAACTATATGCCTGGTGTTCCTTTCTGCCTTTTTTGTTTCTCCAGGGTTCAAGAATCCCAGCTCCCTCTGTACTGCGTGTGTGCCTGTATGCTCTGTACCCCCATTTCCCACACCAACACATTTAGCCCACTGATCAATTCACCACATTTCAGCAACAGAGATTAGATTCCTGAACATTTTTTTTTTTACATTAGGCAAGTGGCTGGGGGAGAAAAGACTTTATTCATGCTCTTACTGAGTCAAGAAACTCAGTGTGAACACAGGTAAGACTGAGTCCAGGAGGGAAAACAGTGCTACAAATATAACAAGCAAGGAGCCAGCTTGCTGGCTCCTCTGGCAAGGAACCAGAGATCCCATCACATACAATTCAAAGCCCTCATCCACACAGATTTTCTGGAGTTGAGAAAGGCACAAAGCACAGTCTAAGCTTTGGCTGCACTTCATTTATTTCTTCTCATGTGTTGTACACTGTAAATGGCAAATTCACATTTAAAAATTCAGTTAAAAGTCAGTTAAACATGAGACAGAAATCTACCAGAGACCAGGCTTCCTCTGTTCCAGCATTCAGAGAACTACTGGTTTCTCTGGCATCTAAGTGGTTGTCTTGCTAAAGACCCTCTCTCAGGACAACAAAACCTGTACCAGTCTGCTGTTCTGCCAAGGTAAGGTCTACAGCTCCTTTTAGCAGTGCACTGCCAACACACTGGGCAACTGAAAACATGCAAGAGGCTGACAAAATGAGAGCAGGAGCAGGTGACTGCAACATCCAAGCACAGGCCAAGCTTCTTCTGCCTCGCTGTACACTGTGTGCTCAAGCAGCCACAGAAAAGCCATGAGATGGGTATTACATGGAACTAGTGCCATGGCCACAAGTGACTGTGATGACAGTTTTCCACCCTGAAGGAACCTGACAACCAAGGGCCTCAGCAAATTTCTTTCACAGAGGATGGGACCAGTCCCAGATGCACTGGATGAGGGGTCAGTGCCCAACGCTCTGCCCGTCTGAGGAGGCGCCTGTGTGAGCAGTGCCTGGCACTGGGACACTTCCACTGGCACAGAGGCCAGCTGCCCTTGTCACAGCCTGGCTGTGAGCTGGCTTGGCTGCCACCTACAGGGTGCTGGAGCTGGATACCTGCTGTCAGCACACTCCTGGAGGGCCCTGGAGCTGTGCCCCTCATGGCAACTGGGTGGGTGGGCTGCTGGCAACAGCTGCTGCCTGCAACTACAAACAGCATCAGGAGCTGCTCTACAACACTCACCTCATTATTAGAAGGAACAACCACCCCTGCAGCAGGCAGAAATTTCAAAACAAGTGTCCACTTACCTGAATGTTTGTCTACTTCTCCAGTCTTACAGCACCTCACCTTACTCCTTATACTTGGATTATCATAAATACATAACTATTCCTTCCCTATACAGTTTAAATTTCCACCACATGAACATCTGACAGTTCTGATGTTGCCAGACAAACATTTTGAAGGGAAAGACACCAAGCACTGCCTCTGCAATAGCTAGAGCAAAGAGGTCCTCCAGCTATACTGCTCTCCTGTATCATGGAAACAAAGTGTTGCACACACCAGCTCCCAGTTAACACCCTTTCCATGCAGACACCATAGTAAAAGGCACAGAAAAAGAAATGTGTCAGGAAAATTGGGAGAGAGAATGATTACCTGCATCTGTAATTCTGCATCTGTCTGTAACATCTTGGTCTTAGCTTGAGCGTCAAAGATGAAAGGATAAGAGCAGAGAGTCACAGCATCCTGCAAGACAGGCAAGGTTTGTTCCTATCCACAGCTTCCAGAGCACTTCTTTAAATAAGAATCTTGAGAAACAATTTTCTTACCTGCATGATGGATGGCCTTACTTTCTGTGAAAGAAAAAGAGAAGTATGAAAATCTTTTACTCTTTCAATTTTGTGTCTTGTGGGTTTTTTGGATGGACTAGTCCAAAGGTGACCCAAAGTATATTTTCCTCCTTTGGGACCAACAACCTACTTTTCTTCCTCTTAAAGAAAAGCATGGGAACTTCCTTCTCAAGAAAATGCACAAGCCTAATTCAAAACATGAATATCAAACACTACTAAGAGGACTGACTGGCACAGAATCCTGTGTTAGTCTGCCATGGGTGAAACTTGCTCTTATGAAGAGTTACAAAGGCAGAAACCATATGAAACAAAAAGAGAGACCATAAGACCACTACATGGTGATACAAGAACACCCCTGCAATGCAAATTACTTGTCATTAGTCATATTGACACATTTTTAACTATCCCTTACATAAATTTAAGTCAGTACTTTATTGTTCTGCTAACTAAAGGTAAGCAAACAGCAGCACTATTTAAATGATGGAAAGTAGAGGATGGGGACTCAGCACACACAACACTTACAAAGCCCATGAAAACACACACAAAAGTTATTGCTACAGTCAGGTTTTACTCTTGCAACATCCCTTGGCAGATGTTTTTTTGGTGTTTTTTTACACTCGAGATTCCTTTCTTTGCTATAATTAAATAATCTCACTGAGTTCCCACACAGCATATTCCAGCCCTCAGTTTAGTTATCTCCTTTCTTACAGATGGGAAAGTGAGACATAAAAGAGGTGAAGGGTCTTACCCAAGATCACCCAGCAGGTTACTGGAAGAGCCAGGAATAGAACCCACATCTCTTGAGGCTTGGTTCAGTCCCCTAGCCAGAACGCCACACTGCCTCCTCTTACAGAGCAACATTTTAACATCACTGGCTACATTATTCACAATACCTGCCTAAACAGCAGAAGTAAAGGGCAAAAATTATAATTTTAGAATACAGGACTTGACTCCTGAGGTCTTGATTACATTAAAAGGATCCAGTGACTGAATTAATCCCCTTGTGCAAAGACTGAATGAAATTCACATGAACAATTACAGAGAATGTTGCAAGCTTTGGTTAAATATTGCTAGCTCCAACTCTTTTGACAGCCTTTTTAAGTCAATTTTGTAAAGCACTCAGATCTGACATATTTAACATATTGAAGCTCCTATACTGAATACATTACGGTCTCATTAAGGATATTGGAAATACAGATCTACAGCCAGAGAAACAAACATGGACAGCTATTTCGTGACTATACATAAAACCTCTTACCATTCCAGCCTGGTGCAAAAACCACATGAGATAATCCTCCTGAATGTCCACCAAGCTGGAAATCTCAGGGATATAAAATTTATCATATTCCACATGTTTAACCTTCTGATTCACCTAGTGAAGAGAACAGACGGAAATATTCAACATATTTTAACATATTTTCAGCATTTTTCAGGTTTGCTTTCATAAATTCAGTTATAGCAGCTTGCAACAAAAAGACCCAGAAAGTTTTGCAAACAATACACAATCTCTTATATTTTGGTACAAACCAAGAAGAATCGAATAGAACCTCTTTATAACTTACTTTAGTTCCCTCTCCTCCTCACCCCGACCACTCAGCAACAACAGTGAGAGCAGAGATCATCAAGGGACAGGTGTTTGTCAAGCCAGAGTGCGTGGTCCAGCAGCAGCCTTCTTAGGGTAACTTTATTTCTAGTCTTTGAGACAGGACCCTGGACTTAGGAAAGCCACTAACATCTTTCCCACGTTGTGACTGGACAGACAGCTCACCAGCAAAGGGCAGACAAGACTGAATCATCTTGAGCCAACACATGCCCAGGCTTTTCTCTCACCTTGTGGAGTTTCTCCAGAAGCCTGAGAGCAGCTGTAATGTAGCTGCTGAACAGGACTGGGATCAGCAGCGTCTTTCTTCCACTGAGGAGGTAAACCACTGCACCTTTATAGAGGTCCACAAGCCTGAGGAAGTATCTTGGGCACACCTGAGACCACCAGTTATCTGGAAAGCAGAGGATATCAACATAAACCCTAAGGAAAGGCCAGAGTATCCCCTCAATAAGGCATTACAACTGAAACAAAAAAAAGGTGAATACACCTGAAGACTCTTTCAAAAAACTTCCCTATTCCTGCCCTAGCTGTAGCAACAGGAAAGTGAGGCAGTCATCTAAATACCAGAAACTGAAAAGCTCCTCTCTTCCCACTCTCATCCAGCCACACCAGTCACCACCCAGCCCAAACCCTGATCACGATGAGAGACTGATTTTGAAGTTTTTCAGTCTTTAATTCAAGACACTGTTTCAAGTGCCTGGCATTCAGGATACTGTGATCTTGTGGGCAAACATCTGTCTCTCAGAAGTGCCAAGGAAAGAGTTGCCTGGGCAATTCTCCATAGCACCACATACTTTTCTAGCAAGTGTCAGAGCATGTCTCCTGGCACATCTGCACTAAAGTATTAACTCCTCCTCTTTAGAGAGGCTGATTTCTTTCTTGTCAAGGACTGGTAACCCTTAATTTCCCCTAAAGGGATCCTAACTATTAGCTTCTTTCTTAGAACCAATCACCTGCAAAGTAAAAGCTGAAGCCTAGGATTCTTTTGGTGGTCTGAATGTATCACATAGCATTTTACAAGATAATATCAGGTTTCATGCAAGACAGCCTTAAGAAAGTACAGTACAGAACAGCAGTAGCTTAACAAATGTGAGTAACAATCATTAAGCAGCATCTATTCTGTTCAGTTTAAAATAAGCTCAGAGGAAAATATATTAGAAATTAAGACTCAGAAGTGGGAGAAGAGCTTAAGTGTTCAGCTTAGTCACAGACCAAGGTTTGTCTGCAACTTGTAAAGGACAAAATAATTTAATATTAAATTTAGTATTCTTTTTTAACCTCATACAGAAAAGAGGTGATAAAGTGATCAATAGCCGATCAAATTTAAGAGAACAGGATCATTTAATCTTCTGATATACAAAAATCTATGTTTCTGTAGGGGAATGCAAATTAATCTGGAACTGAGTCTCTGAATGTGGGTAAACTAGATTAACCTCCCTAGTTCAGTGTTCTTTGAAATGATATTTTACTTTTAAATTAAAACAATTCTTAAATTACACTTACCAAGCACTTTGCTGGGGTTGGTATCCAGACGCAAAATAGCCATTGCCAGAGGAAGTGTCAGAGAGATATAATACTTGGAGTCTTGGAATGGTGGGAATTCTGGGAGAATCAGATAGATCCTCATTGCCTCAACATCTGGTGGAGAGCTGGACAGCTGAGGAATCAGAAAGCTTTCAAAGCTCTTCAGTATCTAGAGAGAAAACAAAACAAGAAAGACAACTCATCGTGCGTGATAGAGCATCTACAACGTAGATGATGTTTAAGGGCTGATGAAATGAAGAAACCCTGTTTTAAAAGTCAAACTCAAAGCCATAAATATTATAGCTAAAAGTGGCAAGGGGAACATGTATGCTTTTATCCCACAGCTCTGCCCTTGTGAAGGAAATTCTCTGAGTTAAAATAAATTATACAACCATGAAGTACTCAACTCCTGACAGACACAAAATAATCACAAATATAACATACATAGAGTTTATTTCAGCAGACATTCAAGTATTAAATGCCATGAGATAAAACTTGGTTTTAGATAAAAGCCTTGGAGACATGTTCTGAGGAGGTCAAAACAAGTCCAGGTCAAAGGAGAAGTACTATTAAGTGTCTGGCTTTTAGATTTGCAGAACAACCTTTGCCCAACAATGCTGCTGGTATTTGCATGCTGGAGAGGGACAAAGCCCTAATTTTCCCCTCTGAATATCCAAATCTCAGAAGTGCAATACCTGCTCTAGGAGAATAGAGTGCTGAGAGTTCATCAGCTTCTCAAACAGCACTCTCGTGGAGTTCAGATCAATCCCTGGGATCTTTGGACTGGTTTTAAAATGTTCATCGATTCTTTAAAAAAGAAATGACAGACAGGCATAAGTTTAAGGAAGAGACCCCATTACCTGTGTATTGACATGGCCTGAGAGCAAGCAATAGAGAAATGACCACTAGAGAATTCATAAGACTAAAATCAAAGACTGGGGTACACTGGGGTATTTCTATCAAGTGCACCTTGACATGAGATCTCTTGTATAAAGGTATATCGTTAAATACAGCCTCATGTTAGGCTTCAGAATTTATCATTCATTTGGTCAAATATTTTCTGTAGAAGTTAAATCCCACTCTAGCCAAGACACCACTGAAGTGGAAGACCAACTGTATTGGGCTGATGAAGCCATAAACTCCACACATTTCCACATTCAAAGGAGACATGAGATTGTTTAAAGTGACTCAACAACTTCGATACCTCAACAAGGGTTTTAAACCAACATGACACAATTCTCCTCATGCAATAACATGTCATAACACTAGAGAAGAAACCACTGGACAAGCAGAAAAACACCAGAATAATTAGCAAACTATCTTCCTTTTCAAGTTGCTCTTGGAATGTATTACACACAAAGATTACTCAGAGTAAGTTTTTCTTCACCTAGTTACAGGTTGTTTACTCATCACATCACCAGAAAAATTTCTCCTCCTCCTCATCTTATGCTGTTACCTCCTCAACATTTAAAGACACAGCCAACACAAGCCTTCCCAACCCACAGCCTTTGACTCAGCTATATGTCTTACAACCTTGTCACCACCTATTGTGGGTTGCACCCATTTGAAATTCCTCCTTTTGTAAGCAGGAGCACAAAACTTTCCATATGTGATGTCACCTAAAAGGAAAGCACTTCCATGCTGCCTCTGATGTATTTTCAAGAGCAGCCCATGTGGAAGTATACTTTCACAGGCACCAGCTAGGTCAGCTGGGTAAGAGACTATTCAGATACCTGCCATCCCTAATTTCCCTTAATGCCCTATTCCTATCCCTCTCTTTAAAGATGTTCGTATCTGTTTCATAAGGAAGAATAACAGCTGTGGCAACTCCAACAAATCTGTGCCACTTACAGTACACTCACCATGCACTCTCTTAGACTATTTGCCTTCCTTACCCAGCTCTGACCACCCCACCCCTTTAGGGGACATCCTCTGCCCTCATCTCCTGCCTGATCAAAAAAGTCAAATCCCACTGCAGAATGGAGTGAAGCTAAGCAATTCCAGTCTGCATCAGGGGAAAGCCATACACCTAGAAATTTGGCACTTACTTCTTCTCCAAGAAGCTTCCATTCCAGCAGGCAGCTGAGGACAGTATCTGAACAACATTACTGTTTGCAGCAGAAAGACAAAAGAAAACAGAGATACAGGTTATGAATGGATGCCTCAGAAAATCTCTTCATCTCTCTTCCCTTCCTTTTATGGGAAACAATGTCAGGATAACCCAGTTAAAGACACAGAGGGCAAGACTTCATTCAGGATCATGTAAGGTCCCTCTTTGAAAGGAGGAATTAGTGCCTCCTTTCCACCTATTCTGCCCTTCTCATGACAGGCACACTGGGGAAAGAACTTAATCAGTCTGTTCTTGCTGCTTTTCAGGAATTTTAAGCACACAATGCAGGACAACTTTAATATCAAGTTCCCACCCACCATTTGCAATGCTGAGGCAGCCTCAAATTCCTCTGGGTTTGCTCAGAAGCTCTCACCTGGCAGCCTTGTGACTGGCAACTCCTCCCCTTGGAAACGACCAAGAACCACACTTGAAAATGTTGCTAAATTTCAAGTGAAAGCATGGCACGGAAGCCAACAAAATTATTTAAATAGAACTTTCAACAAAAGGCTTTTCCAGTGCCACAATACCTACTTGACAGAATTAGAACTGTTCTTTTCTAAAAGCTTTTGCCTCCAGACATCTATAGTTTCATCATTTATTAAACAGGTGTAACGTGTTTCATTTATGGTCCGGAAATCATCAGCAGGCAAGGAATTCTGTGAGAAGATACAGATTTCAGCAAAGACAAGGCTTGTAAAACATTCCTTCCTATCCATAATTTCTGTTTTAATAAATAACTGATAGCTTCCTTAGTGTGGTCTCTGAAAAGGTTTCGTTAGAAGTTTTGTGGCATTACTAAGAAGTCCAAAAGGGAAGGTATGAAAAAGTTTGAGGGAAAAAAAGATCCTCAAATACATTTTAAAAAGAAGAAAATAAAAATCAAAATATAATTTCCTAGATGTACCAAAGCCCTCGTGAACACTGTCATATATAACTATAGGCCAAGTACAGTTATTTTAGACCTATTTCCATGCCTCAAAAGTTTATCCCAAACACTTCTTCAAAGAAAAAAAAGACAGAAGTGGGAAAACCAATTCAGCATTCAGCCCTCCATCCAGCACTGATTGATAAAATCCCACTGTATGTGGATGATGGCCCCACACAAGAACAATGCATAAACCAGTGCCACAGGTGGAAAGCAGCCCCCTACTCCCAACCTGCAAAGACTGGATTCCCCTTCCTGCTGATTAAACTGAAATCAGTGTCTTCCCAATGGCTTTGATGTGCCCCTAAAGAAAGGCATCTTTCAGCCACTGAAGCTGTAAATCCTTGTAACAATTGTCAGAGCTGGTAAGATTTGTAAGGCCGAATGGAGTCCAAAGCAATACTTCCATTTCAGAAGATTTTAGCAAAAACAAAAGCTGTGTTGTGAATGCTGGGGCAGGGGATAAGACTTGAAAAGATACTTCATTTGGTTTACCTCATATTTGGAACAAAGCACAAATGTTTGGTCTCCTCCAGAGAAGATATGTTTAACAATGTGGTATTTACAGGCATCTGTTTGAGAAAGACACAGTTGTGTTAGAGGCTGATGAATGCAAAACCCTACTTGTACTTTCTCCCCTCCCATTTGCACTGCCAGTAAAACTACAAGGAACACCTGGGTCCTTTGAAGGCCCTGCTGAAATCAGCTGGAACTCAAGCACTGTAGCACTTTCTCATGAGAGGTACACAGAAGGGGAAAGTTGTCATTTTTAAACTGTAATAGGGGTTTTAAAGAGAGAACAAAGCCTTTGGAACACAGAATTAGTTCAATTTCATGAAGTCTGAAGATTGCCAAATGTTGAGCTCTGCCATATAAAAAGAAAGGGAGATGGCACACATTAACAGAGAGAGCAAAAGGTCACCCAGAAATTACCATATTTGGGACAATAGCATGGGTTTCTTTTAGTATTTCCAGAAATTTCACAGAACAATGTTAAGATGTCTTTTGACAGCCATGGGTGAAATTATTTATGTCCATTTTCCATTTCAAATTGAGCACAGTACATACCAGGTTTCCCTGAGAGTTGCCCATTATGAGCTGCCCAGTGACCCTTGACAGGAGAGGGACACTTTACATTGCAAGTGTGCCCTGTTCCCAGCTGGCCTCTTGTTCCACAGCCAAATGCATAGATCATTCCTGAAGAAGGCACAAAGGCTAAAGTGTGATGTCTGTAAGAGATGGGTACAGAGTTTGGGCCTTTTGCAACAAAAAATTTTAAAAAAAACCAAAGACCAAAACCAAACCAAAAAAAGCCTCAACAACCAAACCAAATGCAGCCTAGAACTTACTCTCATTTCTCCTAGGCCAGAAGCTGGTGCCAAGCAGCACCTTTACACAGGCACCAATGCTCAGTTTTTGCCACCTGATGGCACCAGTTTATGGGATGGAGCCTTTTAGGTGGAATTGACAAAGAGCAGCTTGTGCCAACATACAGCTGGCATCAGGCTCAGCTGGTGTATCAGTTTAGTCATTTGCTAAGCCTGTGCATTCTGAAAGACAACAACACAGCACCACTGCTGCTAACTCACTTTTCACTAAAGAGGCTGGAAACTTGTGACCAAAGGGGCTTCTGCTCTAAAGTCTTGCTGAATTATTAAGTTGGGAAGTTATCTTTTACAGGTTGGAACACAGGGTACAGCCCCAATTAAAACATTTAGAGGGCCTTAAAATTCTCATAGAAAGTAAGATTTTAATTTATTTAGCTTTGATACATAGAACGCAGAAGCGGGGCTATTTTCCCCTATTTGCATGATTCAGTATCAGCATCAACCTCCACCAAAGAAAAGTTTCTGACTGCACACAGGACTTACCTGCCACAAGCAATCTGGGATACTTCACTGCCCATGAGCTCAAGAACTCTTCGGGGGTTCACCTCATCATTCATGGAGTCGTGGCCCAGCTGCCCACAGGAACCTGCACCGAAGGTGAACACCCCTCCACTCTGTTAGCAAATCAAACAGCAGAGTCTCCATTTAGGGACCCATAACCCAGCAGGATCTCTCTGACTCCAGCTTCAGTATGAGCCCAAAGCTTAGGCAGAAACTGATGGGGATTTTCAAATCATTCAGAAAAGAAAGAGATTCTGCTAACACAGCTTCCAAATAAGCTACCTCACCACCCATCAGAAACTTACAGAATTATCTTCATGTATCTCTACACCAGACAAGCTCCTACAGAACTAGTTTTCTACAATGGTATTTTTCCCACAGGCATTCCTGTGGGAAAATTAAATAAGCTAATTTATTTATTATATATTAAAATATGTATTTTAAGGTATATATAATATATATATAGTATACACAATATATAACTGATATATATTTATTATATATTAGAAAATTAAATAAACTCAGTTGTTTAATTCATTTTACGGTGGAAAACACTGAGGCTCCAAAACAGGAAGCAACACCTACGAAGTGGCAGAGCCAAGGCAAGAACTGAGCTGCTCTCTTTCAAACCCTAGCCCTGTCCTCTGGCCACTAAATTATACACCACATGTAAACAGCGGGTTTGGAACTGAAAACCTCTTGTAAATGTTGTGACTACTAATGTTAAATTTAACCACTCAATCATTTTAGCTTCCATGTTATTCTGATGCACAGTATTACTCTATTTTGCAAATGCTATATTCACCCCTTTGGATGTGTGTTTGTTACCTTTTTTTCCTCCTAAAGGTAATCTTTTTAAGTGATTTACCTGAGTTTTGCTATTCATTGCCGTGGTTTAACATCTTCATCCTCAAAACCAGCAAAGGATCGTGTTGGCAATGAATCTCAGAATAAATAATTTGGCTATATGTTCCACTTAGTTTACTGGGGTCAGAAGGAATACAGTAAGTCAATCTTTGTTCTTCTACCATTACACAGAAAACTACTGTCAGGCAGGTGAGACAGCGGCCAGGCTTCTTGGTCAGGATCTTTACCTTTGTCAGGACTGCTGTGTGTTCCTCTCCACAGCTGATGTAAACAACCTTCTGAGACCGCAACAGCTTCACATGACAAGGGGACTCTCGGTCTGCAATGAAGTCAAAGGGAATAAAGCAGCTCTTTCATAAACACAAACCTGCATGTCCAAGAAAAGCACTGTCAGCCTGATTTTCAGACACGGTCCATGAGCACAAGGGAAACTTTAACAACTGTGGTGAAAAAGGCCACACATGCTTTTGAGTACTTCACTGCTGCTTTTCCCCTCAAATTCTTAAAAGATTTGACTGACTCAAACCAAATCATCCAGAGCAAGAATGCACATGTTGATAGTCTTGTGTAAATTCAATATGCACTTGCTGTTTGGGAGATATGGTGAGTGCAGACTAGATACACCCACCTTCAGCTCCATGCTCCATATCAGACTCCTCAGGGATGACTGCAAATACTTGTTTCCAAAACCTTACCTAGACCTTTTCCACACAGAACAACCCTGACACGTGGGAGACACTTGTGCAAGACACATGGTAAGCTGAATCCCACTGTATATTTAAATACTTGGCTTTCCTTCTGTTGTCATCCTTTAAGCAGAAGATCCTCCTACTTGCAAAGGCTAATCAGTACCAACCATTAAGTGATGCTTTTCTCCTTCACTCTGCCACCCCTAATAATTTAAAGTCTGTGTCCCAGGGATGAATACAGTAAAAATAAAAGCTAAGCACTTCAAGGAGCAGTAGGCACCCCAAGACAATTAGATATTAAGGGGAGCAGACGCTTAACTCATACCAACAAAAAATCAGGTTCCTACCTATAAAAGTTGCCCATTTGTTAAGATTCTCACCTAAGGATTTGCAAGGTCCTTTTTTTACTGGGTAGTGAAAGAAAAGCAGCCACATTTCCATGAGTTTAGAATTGAGAGAATGTTTTTGATTTATTTTTTTCTGTATATTTGCACTCTGATCATTCTTCTTACAGGAATTACACTTCTTCTCTCTACAGCATAATTGTTAATAATAACAGTGCTGCAGATTACCCATGTTTGCAGACCTTGCTGTTCATGTTTGACAAGTATAATTCACACTGTCTTACCATGATTCACTTACCATAAATATCACATATTTACTACAATGCCAGGCACTGAGGAGGAAGCAGAATATGATCCCTGGCCAGCACCACCCCACAAGCTGATGCCTATTCTGTTCATTTAAGATGTCAGTGTAAGCCTCTCATATGTAAACTGCAGCTTTGTTTTAATTAGAAGCATTTATCTGCCAATCTACATGGAAAGGACACTGCTGCTCTTCTATTAGATCAGCTTTACTTTACAGACAGTACAAGGTATCTAGGTGCATGCTAGGTATCACATCTGCACTCAGTAACTTGCCTAGATACTTAAATCTGCTCAGGAATTATGCAGAAACCAATAAAGAGGTTGATTTGAAGCTCCAAAGAAAATCTTCCATTCACTTGTTTTATTCTAAAAAGTTAAGAGTGTGTGAACTACAAGCAGAAGAAATCTGGGCTTTTCAGACTAGCACCTGAGAAAACTACCATTGGTCCTATGTGCCTGGTAAACTGTGCAACAAATAAACTAGATAACATTTTACAATACTGAGATATTCAGTGTTGCCATCATTTGGTAGCATACAGATGCTCACCACTCAAAATTATGTTGGGAAATGAGAAGAGGGGTTCAGCCTGCTGTTCTGCAGGGAAAGCCGTTGCTCCAGTCAACTTCAAAGAAAATATGGGCAAAATATTTTTGAGAAGAGGAAGAAAGAATATGATCATTTTCTTTGATATTTGCATGTTGACACTCACACTTCAAAGACTTCTCTTTTTAAGCCTCCTCACTTAAATGAATAACGAGAAGGGGAAACAACACATTTCTGTTTCTACTAAGTATGAAAAGCCTGTAGAGCCAGACTTTCTCTGCCATCTCATCCCAGGAGGACCTGCTGAGTGTTATAGACCCACCCGGTAAAAATACACTGTCAATGCAACAAGAGACACAAAGCCAAAGCAGGGTATCCTGCTTTCACCTAGGAGCATAATTTGCATACCTCGTTCATCACTTAGTCCCAGCTGTCCTGAGCTGTTCTTCCCCCAGCCAAACACAGCTCCTGAGAGAGAAAGGGCAAAACTGTGGGCTCCACCTGCAGCAACCTGAGCCAAAGGGATCCCATCTAGAGACTTGACACGCTGTGGACTGGCTTGGGAGGGACATTCTTTGCCCAAGCCCAGCTGACCATAGCTGTTCTGCCCCCAAGTGAAGAACTGGCCATCTGAAAGAAGGAAAGAAAGAGAATAGTGGGCCAACAGAAAAGCAAGTTTGCCAAAATTAAAACGAAACAGTTCTAGAGGCTTTGCTCCCACCCAAGCCTTGTGATGAAAAGAAAAAAAGCAAAATCAAGAGAGACACTTTTTGCTAAAAAAAAAAAAAAAAAAAAAAAAAAGAAAGGGCCAAACCCNAAAAAAAAAAAAAAGGCATGGCCTGAAGCCACCAGGCAAATAAACACACAAGCAACTAAGTGTAAAATACAAAATACAACTGCTGTAACAAACAGTGCAACAAAAAACAGTCAATGTTTCACACAAAAGAGTAAAAGCCAAGAAAAATTTCAACACAAAGAAATTAATTACACACATTTTTCTAAAACAAGATGGAAAGCTTTCAAGCATTCCTGCCATCATTCACCAGTGAGACAGTGGGTGGTCTGTGTGTTTTCTTTCTTCACAGTATTGGCAAAGACCTCCTCAATATTCATGGTACCTGATCCATTTTATAGCATCCCATTTGGCCCAAAAGCTGTCAGAACATGGGATGTCCTTGACTGATTATGCAGAAATATGCAGTCTTGGACACTGTGCAAAATAACAGCGCAAATTTTGGTGATTAATAATGGATGTTACAATACCTGCTGCCAGAGCCAGGCAGTGCCAATTTCCACAGGAAACTTGCAGTATCGTCTGTTGGTTCAGTTTCTTTATCAACCTAAAGATGAGGACATGATTTTAGAGTAAGAGTCCACATATATGGTACCACCTTAGATAAAAATTACCATTTCCACTCAGGTTGTATACATACACAAAATCTATGCTTTCGAGACTGAGGAACAGTGACTTGAAGGCAATGCAGATCCATACATAATAGAGGCAAATCTGTGGAGACCTCTAGACACTTGACTAGTAACTCAACTACATTTCCTGCTATAACACTGAATCCAGCCATCTGGAAATGGTGAAAATAGCTGATTCTTGGTGTCTCTTTCACGATTCTTTTTCAGGCACTGACATTTTTCATGCTGTTATGGGCCTAGCACTTCCAGTGAGTTACAGAACCAAAACTTCTTCAGTGCTTTGTACAGAGAATAGCATGTCAAAGGTTCAAGTTATTCCACAAAAATGTTGTTTTTAAAATGGCACTATCACGCTGCTATGCAAGCCTCTCTCCCTCTGTTTTTATCAGAACCAAATGCAAGTTAAGGACTGTCTTCCTACAGAGCCCTTCAGCTCAAACACTGATCTTTTGTAATTGAAATTCTTCCTTTAAATACTATTTTGACAATGACAGCCATCCTAGAGAGACATCCCAAACTTCTGCTCTGCACTGGATCTGCAATGGCAGACCAAATAAGAGACTGCATCTGTTGTTAAAACATCATGATAAAACACCATGAAGTACAAACAGTGTGTCTGGTTTAAGTACTCCTTCATGCACCTCCCTTTTCTGTACAAAACATTGTGGCACTTTTCATGGAAGAAACTAAGGACGCTCCAATTCTCTTTCCCATACTTCAACCATCCATGGGCAGAAGGTCTGTTCTGCCCAAACCTCCTGAGGAGTTGCAGTGCTCAGGGAGCACCTGAAAGCAGTGAAAAGGAAAAGGAATCACCTTCATCCCACCATGAGAAGGGCCCTATTCCTGCCACACTGAGAGAAAGTAACCCTCCCAAGGTGAGCAACCCTTGATGCAACACCTCCAAGGAGCTTCCCTGAGGAAAGGTGACCCTGGTCGATGCTTACCTTGGTACTGTCACCGCATCTTCTATCGTGGTGAGCCCCAGCTGTCCATCGCTGCCGGCGCCCCAGGAGAAGAGCTGGCCCTGGTCGCTGAGGGCTACACTGTGCGACTCCCCACAGGCCACATGCACGATGTGCTGCCCGGCCAGCGCCCCGATTTGCTCTGAGGGAGAAAGGGAAAAGGTCTCTGGTCACAGCACGCCTCTCACAGCGACACACGGACATCAGGCCGGGGCAAATCCGCACGCCAAGCCACTCAGGTGAGTGCGCCGATCCCCAGTTTAGTTGTAAAACACATCCTGCAGGAGAAACAGCACCAGGGTGACTGAAAATGTGTTGTTGCTGAGCTCTTCTGAAAACCTGGTTTGAAGATCACAGAAGGCAGGCAGGTATACATGCCTCAAGCACAAAGACAGCCAGCCTCAGAGACACAGGAAAACCTATCAGGTTATTCAGGAACAGATATCCCCGATTTGAGGTTTCCCCGTTCAGTTTTGATTCAGGGATCATCCAACACTGAGAAGACAGCAAAGCCTGTAAAGGCCCTGTAAAACATATTTGACCTTCCACAGCTCTCATGTCCAATGAAGATGAGTCATCCACAAAGCTGGATGTCATCCACAACCCATCCACCACACCTTGATTTATTGCTCCATGTGTATGTGTTACAACACCCTCCATGCTAATCTTGGAACAAGTTTGAACCTATCAACCTATTACTATCACTGTCAAACACTCATAAAAAAAAGTACCATATAAAGGAAACAAAACAAGATGAAGGAATAAAAATTTTTTAAAAATCATCGCTCATGTCCTCTGAAAGACAACCCACAATTGACTTTTCATCACTGTATTATGTTAGGCAACTGAAGCAGGTTTGACAATTACTCTAAAAACATTTATAACCAAATCTTACTCATTGCACAACTTTTACAAATGGGCAAGAAAAAAAGTCTTCTTTTTCAATAAAACACTGTCAATACCACACAACTGATGGCAAACCTCCCTGCATGCCAGACAGAAGCAAAGTTGCTTTTCTTTTTTCTTCCCTGAACAAATACAAATGTTCCAGGTGGATGAAGAAAGATTTCACTCTGTAAGCTACAAGGCAGTGATAAGTATTACTGAAATCCTACTTGCCTGGGACATGAAAGGGGCATTACATGTCATTCCAAGAAAATGATACCCCACATCACAGGCATCCAGAAATCTTTAACACACTTAGCACCCAAACCTGATTACCAATTAATCTACATGTCTAAAATGAGTGTAGAAAAAGGTACCTCTAGGAGGGCTTACCTTCTATGCCTGGGAATGAGAAAATGAGGAGAAAAAACTCTAGTGGACATTATTGAAGAAAAAGGTAACAACTATTTAAATATGTATTCTAAGCCAAGGAAAATGCCACCTGAACATGTGCTTCATTTCACTCAAAATACTTAATGGCATCAGAGGTGCAGCTTACAAGTAACAAGCACACAAACATCTTAGGAAGGCTTGAGACCTGCCATCCAATAACACCCTTGGTCCTGCAGCTCTTTCCAGCAGCACTAATTTCAGCCAGTCCCACTGCCAGTGCAGAGACACAGCCAAGTTTGAGGGTGGTAACTCAATTTAGACACACAGCTTCCCACTTGGGCCCACAAGCACCCAACTATAGCACTGCTTGACGGTCTGGTTTATGTTCATTTACATATGTATATAAATGAGGAAACCTATTTTTATCTGAGAGCTCTAAACAACCAGCAGCTGTAAGGGCTGATCAAGGTCACTGACAAACAGCAGACAAGGTATCTCAGCAGCACACGTGACTCCAGTCTCTCCCTCTCAGACATCCAGCAAGACAAACATTACTTGCTGCATTGTGCCCAACACACCACTCAAGTTCAACAGATGTTTTTCTGTACTGGGACCTGAAGGTTCAGAGCTGCTGCTGGAGAGGATGATGCCATCAAAAGAAGAGGAGGACAAAGCTATCCATTTCTTCAAGGAAAACCCTTTGATTTATGAACTCATTACTTCACCACTTCACTATTGCTGGAAGGGTGTACTGAGACTTAGCTGTCACCCAGAGCACCTGAGCTCCTAAAAGCGGTCCCAAAGTCACCAGCCATCCCCACTTCTAAAGCTGCTGCCTGCCAAACACTCCAGGAGACATCACTGACAAACAGCAAACATGGACAACATGGGATGCTGGGTCACCATAGCAGAGACTGTTTTGCTACCTGCAGGCAGGTAAAACACTTCCCTGGGAAAGCAGTATTTGCCATAGCAAGTCTTACTTCCTGCAGGAGCTGACCCTGAATCAGTGAAGCACCTTGGGGAGGTGACAGAAGACTCCAGTGACCAAAGATTAGCATCAGGAGCTGGAGGAGGTAGGTTTCTGACCGCAGCAGTACTGCAAATAGAGAAAGAGTACCTTGAGGTATGAGGCTGTGGCAAGGACTTTACACACTGGGACACTGAGAGGACACCCAATAGGTTTAGAAATCTGAGGTTGTTTCAGTCCTCTCTGGCTCCATCTTAAGTTTAATTTGGCAAGACAAACGTGACCTTGCTCTATGTGCCATCCCAAGAGACAAATAAATACCAACTTGTTTTGAAAGGCCTCCCTGTGTCACTGAAAGCCTTCAGTGACTGCACTTCTCACCAGTGGAACAGAGTACAGTCTCACCTGGACTCGCTGGATAGCCACAGAAAAAAACCCCAGGTCTGTCTTGGAGATGAAGCTCTTTGCCTTTAGAAAGGTGCATGTATGGACCACAATACATTCCTAAGACCCTGTCAATAGCAGTTTGCCTGAAAAGTCATGAAGAAATGTAAATGCCAAATAGTTTTAAGTTTTATACACTCACACATGTTTCTTTCCAGAGCTGGAAAAAAGCCAGCCCTCTCCTGGGATCACAGCTTGCCCAGACAGTCCAACAAGGGTCCCAGGTCACTGCCAGCTGCCAAGTCACTGAATGTACCATTTCTCAGCTTACACGGGATATCAAAAACATCTGACAACTACTTCTTTGTTGACCTCCCATGCCTTCCTCACATCAAAATATTAGATGTTTTACTGGTTGGTATACATTTAACTTCCAAAGCATCCCAACACCATTCTTCACTCCTTAGTGAAGATGGATGTATCACTGCACTGAGATGAAAAGTACAAAAGGTGAAGTTTATTCTTAGTATTGTGTCTTGTGTAATTGATGAATAAAACTGTCGAGTATGGCTTAACAAAGTCATCTACAAAGCTAAGCAGAACAAAACCCTGAAAGCAAAGGGAAGGGTTGAAGCAGTTATGCAATACAGTGTTTCAACAAGTCATAAAACTTTCAAAAAAGAAACAAAACCTCCTAAGTTCCAAGAACTAGACACTAACACAATCTTTTCTTCCTGAAGCTGTCAGCTGTCTCAAACAGCACCAATGCTTAGAAGCCATTTATCAGTTCTTCAGATCTGGTGGAGTTCCAGCTTTGGTTTCTCTCTTCTGTCACTTTAACCTCTGGATCTCAACACAAATTGGTATACCAAGGTTTGACTTTTTCTGGTTTTGACCCTGTTAGAATTTTTCATAAAATACAGTGGAGTAAAGAATGAGGCAAAATGTCTTCAGGACAGCCCATCTGTGAATGGTGACAGGCCTGCTTCCCAGGACTGCTCTTGTGTTTTCTTGGTTTGCAAGGACACTCCAGCAAAAATTGAGGATAAGTGGTGTATGTTTCTACAATCTGACAATCAGTGTACTTAGCTTGAAGGTTTGGGAATAACAGTAAAGCTAGGACAAGAATGAAAACCCCTGACAAGCCCACCATCAATCCATAGCTTCCCTGTTTGCTCCTACCTCTTTGGAAAGCTATACAGGATCTTCAGTGTCTGCAACTGCTAGAAGCACAAAGCATTCACTTCTACTGCACTAATTAGAATTCACAGGCAATGAATGATTAACTAGCTTTCGTACTCCTAGTCATTTTATCAGAGAGTTGGTACACCCTGTCTATGCAGAGCTTCCAGCTGCTCACAAGACAGGCTTTTGCTAGAGGACAGGCAAAATCCTTCAGCCATATGTGTACCAGGATGTACAGGAACAGCACCAGATGGCTTCTAGTGCCTGGAAACTACAGAGAAACCATCAGCCCTGAGGTTACACTTCCAGTGGCAAAATCTGCAATTCTGGTCAGAAGAAGCTGTGTCTTGGAAGCATTTCAAGTGATTTCAGTCTGCTTGGACATCTGGCCAAAACTCTTCATTGCCTCCCTAGCTTGACAATAAGCAACTCGGAGCATTTGTTCATCTTGGTTGCTGTCATCATCATCACCTGCAAGGAAAGTGCTCACAGATTCTCAAAAATAGGTCTTACTAGATTGCCCAGATAAGAGATAGTGGTAGAAACACAGGGAAGATAGAAACAGGTAAGCTAAGGCAAGAAATTCCTCTGGGTTAAATGCCAGCAGCTTGCAAGCCTGAGGACAGATGTGCCAATTTCTTTGCATTGCCATGCTTGTTAATATAGTCCACATCCACACTGAGTATGTGCAAGCATTGTGCCACCCAGATCTAAAAATCAGAAGTGTGAGACACAATGTCTCAATGCAGAAGGCAGCTGAATATTTAATCAGACACCAATAGTGACCTAAATTTCACCTGTATAATCTTTCTGTTCTCTGAGTACTGAAAAGCCTTAATTCTTACAGAAAAGGAGCAGAGTTCTCTCCTTTTTGAGATGAATTGCACCAACACATTAAACCATCTAACAAGGTGACACTAAACAGCATCAGCACTTAGGGAAGCCTGATTCAACAGACAAAAACTCCACTAAAATCTGGTAATGCCTTCAACAAGCACCACAAGAAAATCAGAAAAACATCATGGCCCAAACTTATCAGTCACCAACCATTTTACTAAGCCACTGTACAAAAAGCAAGTAAGCAACAGTGGATTTATCAAACACCCTGACAAGATTTTTATACATTAATTAGTAAATTTCGACTGACTCCCCAGTCTCCAATGGCACATCCCAAAGACATTTCTGCATATGGATATCCTGGCACTACCTCTAGGTTGTGATGAGCTTCATGATTTCAGTCCCATTGAAGTCAGCTGAATATTAAAACATGTCTCAGGGCTTCAAAGAAACTGGAAAAAGAAAACCAATGTGCAACGATCAAAATGCTTGCAATTGAAAGTGCACTAGGAGAGAAGATATCTCCCTCCCCTTATGAAAGTTTCTCCTTTTTTTGTCAGCACGACTTCCATGTCCTAGCTATTCTCTGTTTTTATCAGTATTAGCAGTAAAATACCAGCTATTTAACTAGTAGCAGCACAACTACACTCACCAGCTTTTCCAGAAAACATCATCTCCAGTGGAAGTGTGATTCTGCCACTTGGAAACTGTTAACTGGGGAGGGGGGAATGATGGTGTTTGCTAAGGTCCTTTTGCCTCTTCTCTCCCTTAAAGCTCCCAAGAAGGACCCTCTGATTTCCCTCTGCCCACTGTCAACTCTGACCACCTGGCATCCCACACTCCTAGCTATCATGGGAAACATCTGGAGGCCTGGAGTGAGACAAGGAAATCAGACTCTATAAACCACTTCAACTAAACACAGACTTTGCAAAGCTGTCATGTGTTTTTTGAAAACGTAATCTAATCCAGTCAGCTAAAACTACTCCTGTGGCTTTACTCATACCACCTCTGCAGGCTGTGGTTTGTCAGCAGTAAAATCAGAGGAAGTTGCACAGGGAAGAGTGCAGGGTAGCTGGACAGTTTCAACAACACACCTTGGTGACTCTACAGTCTCTGGCAAGGCCAGGCAGATGAGATACACAACACGTAGACAGGTGGAACCACCCTGCCTCACACCAGCTCTGCAATTTCACCTTCCTGCTCTTCCCAGAGCTTCTCTGAGAAGGCATTACATGCTTGTTGCATCTTGTGCTCAGATTATGCAACACTATTGCACACAACGGTGTGAAAACTTTGCAAGTTTTGCAAAAACTTTGAAGTACAGAGCAAGCAATGTTCACATCAAAATGTAACATTCTCTGACTTTCAACACCTTAAGTTTAGTATATCCATAGAGAAGGCTGGGTTTTACAAGCCCAGTTTGCAAATTTTGAGGTCTTCTTTTCCTGAACTTTACAAAAGGTGCTATGCTTGCAGGAGAAAGCAGAGCAGCATGAAGAAATCCTGATCAGAGAGACAGACAACAGCAGCACTGAAGCTGACAAGACCCTGATAATTTGGTTACAAGGGAGTAAAAGTATGAATAGACTCAATGAACAAAATCTAAGTGTGGGGGGAAGACAGCAAAGGACAGAGGACAGACCAAAGCAGGTGACACTCCCCCAAAACACTGTTGACCACAGTGTTGACAACACGGTCAACAGGAACTGAGAAGTTCCAAGCAACAAAAGATTCTGCAGTCCCTTTTCATCCAGAGACACTAGTGATCCTTACCGAGATGAAGGCTTACCTGAACGACACATGTGGTACTACTCATTCATTTATTTAGCATGGCTACTTACAGTCTTAAATCTGAGAGGGGCTGGCTCAGTTATAAACACTGCCTTCACTTTATAAAGCTGTTTCAGGTCATGTTAAGGCAGGAATGCAAGAGCAAGAAGTGAGAGGCCACCGTGACATCCCAGGGTGTCACTTCACATATGCTTTGCCAGTTACTCCCCTGCCCACAGCTGTGAGCAGACACCCTGAGAAAGCAAAGCCCTCCCCATATTGCTGCCTTTTGTCTAGAGGACACCGCCTCTCTGAGGAGCTATAGATGCAGACTGGCATGGGCACAGACAGCTGGAACAGGCTCCTGGAAAGGGCTTCAGTCTGGCAACATCAGCTGGCAGAGAGAAGAACCCACCTTCAGACCCTGGAGGTAAACTAGCAAGGATAGTTCGGTCAAAGAAATAAAACACCATGAGTCTCTAAGGAAACACAGGGAAAACATAAGTTCAGAAAACCCAGAGAGAGGAAGTTTTCCTCCTCAGGCTATGGCAGAGAGCTGTAAAGGTGGTCATTCAGCCAGGTTTGCTGGCCACTGGCAGGCAGCACAGAAGCTGTGGCTGATCCATGACTACTGAGAAACCCCCAAGGTCCACCACATACACCCCAGCAAATCCCACAGCTCCAAGGCAGCAAGCCCAAGGTGGGAAGGATGCACTAAACCTTGGCATGACAGACTGAGGATGGATACCAGAAGTAGAAGGGGGAATTAGGGAAATACCCCCTTCTACTTCAGTGTAGATGCCAGATTTGATGGGCTGGTACTACACACTGCAAAGCTGTGACACTTGAGAGTCTCACTTGTGGCAGGTCCAGGCTTTGATTAAGTAATATTATTTTCAAAAGTGCTTGATTTGCTCCTCACTCTGTTCTCATTTATTTCAATCCTGCAGTGGTTTGCATGGGAGCAAGACAAAGCCACATTTCTGAAAAGGCACACCTGCACAGTGCACGCTCAGTAGAGTACCTCTGCCCTTGCTTTCAAGGGCATTCCCATCAGCTTCACAAATATAGCTTGAAAATATGATATTGATAACAAGCATGGTGACTGGAAAAAGGGAGGCAAAGAATGCAATCCTATTAAAAATTAGAAATTTTATTACTTTTATCTACTGGGCTTTCTGAGAAAAGAAGATATGACCATCTGTAGATTCCTTTTTGGTGAGTTTTTATGGGTAGGCTGTTTAAAAGGCAGATCAGGTGTTGAAAAGAGTGAGCACGTCTTACCAGCTCTTTTCAGCTACTAAAAATACTTGATTTCTGATAAGAAGCTTCACACAGCTCTTTGACATAAAGTCTTATTTCCAATACTGCTTGAGGAATAGTATTGGGCTGTCTGAAGATAACTAACTGAGTCAAAATCAACAGCTACCAAACTATTCAAATCTCTCCTAGAAGCTGTGACTCTCAGCCATACTTACTCAGCTTAATGTAGTCATCACTTTTTGTCCAGCACAAACAGCTATTTTGACTACAAAAAGGTTGGGGCCTTCAGAAAACTTGCATCTATCACCTCCTTCAGCTTCTTCCCTGCCCTCTCCTTTAACTCACCATGTACAGCTACCCACCCATTTTATCCTGAACACATCTTCCAGCTTCAGCATGTTTGCCAGAAAGGGGCCAGTCATTAGTGCCACACACCGTGCCAAGCTTTTGTGCTCCTTCCAAGCCAGGCAGGCAGCCAGCCTTTATTTCATTTGCAGGCTTTTATTTCAGCTGCACTTTCAGAAAACCTCTGAAGAGTAGGCATGATACAGGAGTGACAAGTAACAAATGCGACAGAGGTAAATACAAGTTTAGGTGGCCAAATTGCCCCACAAAGCTCCAATGAGAAGGCAAAAAGGTGGTCATTCTTACTGCAGCTCTGCTTTTTGAACTCGAGAAGCATTAAAACTGTCCCTTATGTCCTCTGTAACAACAGATCATACTGATTGTAAAAATCCTAGTATCTTGCTTCCCTGGGCTCATCTTTGCTTTTAACCTCTCAGCAAAATGAAATCATGAAAGAAATCCGGTGGTTCTAATAATACATGTGTGTTTAGAGACAAGACTTTAGAGCTGCATCTGAGAACACCTTACAGCCATTTTAGGTGCTGACTAGATTTCTTTACTGTCAAAAAATCAGACTTTCACTTGTTTAGGCCCTCCTAAAAAGCCTTCTCTCTCCTCCGTGTAGGTTCTTCTAGTCCTACAGCCTCAGAAAATACTGGCACAAGTCAATTCATATGATCAAGACCACACAAATTTTAAAACAACTCCCTCTAAAAATATCTGGCATATTTGAATCCCCCAGCCAGCCAATTCAACACAACACAGGCATATTTAAGATACCTCAGGGAAAGCACTTCCTTTACTTCTCATTCAACCAAACAGCAATTGTTTCAAAATTAAGTTAATTTTAAATTCCAACATCTAATTTTAAAATCATTCTGAAGCTCAAATGGCATCAATCAGCTGAAACTGACACTCCATAAAGCAAATCCACTGCAGCCACTGCTGAAGGCACAGCAACCCGAAATGTCTTAGTCAGACCCTGTGATCAATCAAAGGAGCAAGAGGGATGAGTACAAATGAACATATCCAACTAGTTCCAAGGGGACCAGTTTAATTACTGTTTTGTTTTTTTGGGTTTTTTTAACAAATAATATTTACAATGGGTGCTGAAACACAAACACACATGTCCCCTTGTCCGCAGCCTATTCACGACAAACACAAGCCTTGTCACCTCTCCTCCAGAGCAACCAGGACCTGGTGGCTGACTTCTCACCCACTGGAAAGAGGCTAAAACAGGAAGATCCACACAGACTGTCCTTCCAAGCAGGTGGCATGTCTGAATTCTCAGCTGTTCCAGGGTTTGTGATTAACAAGTATGCTGCCCTGAACATGGAGCTCTCTGCTGCTGTAATCCCGTGCTGAGGCTCAGGACAAGTGGACTTACCCTTGAAAAGAAAGGCCACTCAGTTCAGAGAAATCCAGAAGATTTGGATCACCTAGGTTAGTTTGTTCATTTGTTTTGGTGGTGTTTTTTCCTGCCTTTTGAAAGAGAATTAACATTATGATGATATTTCTATCAGCAGCTATGAGCAGGATAGATTCCACAATGCACTGAAGGGCACTGCTCCCCTGCAAATTTGCATCCAGATAGGGAATTTTGTAAAAAAATCACAGTTTGTCTGCTGTATCTTATCAGACAAAAGGTTTGAGGCAAATTTGGCTTGAGACATTGTTCTGTAGGTCTCTTGAGACACTAATTACCAAAGCCCAGGTTTTCTCACTAGCAGAAGTCAAATGAAGTCCAAATGACTTGAACAGAAAAAACCTCTAGAGCCAAAAACAAGTTCCACATCTCAGACTCAAGCAGGTTTTTAAAGCTTTACAAACTACTAAAAACCAGCTAGCTGCTTCACACTCCTCTATAATCCCAAAAAGGCCTTTACCTTAGGTACCTCAGCCTGTCCTTTGTTCTCCAGCATGCACATTCAGATAAAATACTTATATAAGAATCATCACAGGGAGCCAAAACATCATGGCAGACCTGAAGAAAATCAATCAAAGTGAAATTACAGGACTGTAAAAGGCAAAATTTAGATATACCTATGAAGAATAATTTTTCCCCTAAAACTACTGCAGTACAAAATTATTGCTTCCTGTAAGAGACATAATGTATATTATCATCTGATAAATTTCAGGAAATCAATGCAAACTCAGACTAATTTTACAAAACAGAATGTTGAATATTTCACTACCAAAATTGCCAAGTTGCTTCTCCTAAGCCATGGTCAGAGACTCTAGAGACTTCAAGGGCATAATAACACAAGTGAAAATTAGGGCAGGTCAGGCAGAAGCTTTATTAATCATGGCCATGGTGAAAGAACACTTGAACAGCATTCCTCCCCCTATGCATCCCTGCCAAGTGATTGCAGAGACACAAACTACAGAATGTTTCAGGGAGGAAAAGGAAAAAAAAAGAGGTGAGGAAAACCAATCACTTAAGTATTAACAAAACCAGATATATACCCCTAAGAGGGGTGGACTCTTCAAATACCTTGCTAATCACAACAATTCAAAGAAAAAATGAATTGGTAAACAGCGTGACAATGTGAGAAACCGACTTGTGGTAAAGCCATGGGAGTGCCACACGTAGTATCACCCCGGTATTATCAAAAGAAAGCAGTCTGAAACACTTAGAAGCAGTTAGCTTTTAGTCAAAAGGAATGTTATTTTAGTTAGGCTAAACTTCTCAGGCATCTTAAATATTAATTTTAGCACTTCAATGTAAAATCCAGAGGAAAGGGCACATCCAGAAAATAAACCTCTGCTGACTTATGCTCTTTCAGTGGCATGCACTCCCCCAGTAATTTCTGTTCCCTGTAGAGGAGAGGCGTAAGAATCACTCTGCCAGCTGCTATCCCCCTCTCCACATTACATCCACAAGGTCAGCAGATGTGACCATGAACGCAGCTTTTAATTAACACTTTCTTTCAATTCAAAAGGTGCCCTCTAAAGGGCTCCTCCTCTAAGAGGAATTGCTGAAAAAAATTCTGTGCCACTGTTTGACATTTTCATGAGCAGCATGAATGAGAAGCAAAACTGAATAGTGAGAAGTAAAAGGGAGCATCCTCTTATGGAAGACCTAGGCAGCAAGAAGGGAATTGCTCCACCCCTAGGAAGTCAATGCAGTCTTCACAAGGTTCAAAACCCCTGCACATTTTTGTGTCTCCATGTTGCTCTCAAACACAACCAAGGCATTCTGTAAAGCCATGGTAAGCATTTCTGAAGTCCAGAGGAAGCTCCCTGGGGGCTGCCTGAAAGGGACAATCAATATTGTGTCACATCCTCCTACATCAGGAGGCAGAGCTCACTTCCAGAGCTGGGCAGAGGTCACCCACTTCTAGCTGCCCTCATGGGCTTGGCAGGATCAAGCCACAGGGCAGGAAAACCAAGAAACCTCAGCCAACATTGTCCTGTCCAGCAGAGGCTGGAGAGACACAGCTCCAGGACTCCCAGTTCCTGGCATTTCTCCCACTCTCTACAGCAGACTCCTCCTGACAGTCTTCTCTACTGTTTCCAACAGCTCAGGACCCTGTGTCCCACATGTGCATCCTCACCACCTATCAGGCATGGCTTCACTCACAGGGCCACAACAATGGGAAACAGAAAAGATCATCTTCGACAGGCCTTCCTACACAGAAGGTGTAAGGCTGTCCTTATCCCATGCAGAGGAAGTGGGGGTGAAGGAGGAAAGCTGGATGCCCATTTGCAAATCAAAACTAAGAAATTCGGTTCCCAGTGCTACAAGACAAAGCAAGAGGAGTGTGCAATGGGGCTCTCCCCCAGTTTACTGTTACCAAAAAGGCTGTTGTGACTGTTCACAGTAAAGTAAAAAAAAAAAAAAAACCAGATCCTTGTTTTACAGCACATCCCTCTCACCTGCCCCAGCCAGCAGAAGTCCTATTGCAGGCACAGACAGCAGAAATCCTATTGCAGCCACAGCCAGTAATGCTATGTTGAAACACTGTTTCTCTGAGATGGCCACAGGCTCCTCAGAGAGCAGTGCTGCAGAACCCTTTTTTTTTCAGAAAAAAAAACCTGTAGGATAACTGGGACTTGGTTTCACATCTTGGTGACAGACCCTAATTTAAGGGGTAAAAGAAGGCTACTTGGTATCAAACATAAAGAACCTTTAATTTCTATTTCAAAATCTCAGACTTGACCTCTTCTATATATCTAGCTGAAAGCAAGATTACCTAGCTGAGAGAGGTCTACACTTCAGCATTCAGGATTCATGAAGTCCATTTCCAGCTCTGATCTACTTGCTGTGAATCCTCCATTTGCATCATCACCTTATACTTGCTTAATTTTATGGGTATAACAGCAGCACAGCCTGAAGATGTTTCTCACAGTATCTTTGCAGCACTCAAAAGAGTACTGAATTTCTTGGGGCCTCCGCACTAGTCTTGAGCTAGCTGGGTGATTTGCAGGATGAAGTATCCTCAGCAGTTTGAGTTGAATATTCAACTAGGCTTGGCTTCCTTTTACCAAGCATCTCATTTATTCCAGGGCCTAAATTTACAAGTCCTCAGAAGAGGCACCCAGAGAGGACTTAAGCACTCCTGCTATTCCCAATCTCTTTCACTAATTGTCTCGAAACTACTTTTAGGAAAAGCAGGAGGGCAGATTCAAGGTCAACTCCTCTAATCCAGCACCCGGTCATCCAGCACCCAACACCTGCCAACTCATTCTGAGAGAAAGGGACAAAAGACACTGACAGAGGAAAGGAGAACAGTAAGGTCAGATTTGCACATACTGCATGGGGAACTGTGGCTGTTTTGCATACACCTTTTCTCTCTATCATGCAATAAGAGGTTTCACTGGAGAAGACCCAAGCCCCACAGAGGGTAGCCTGCAGTTTGAGGAATTTTTGCTCCAATTACCCACAGTACAGGACTTTTATATTATGGAAACAAAAATACCCGTATCTTTACCATGTGCCAAAACCAAGAAGTTAACGGAAGGTAAACTGGAAAGCCAACATTCAAAAGAGTCCAGAAGAAAGGCTTCAGGGTTTCTCCCAAGAACAACTTACAAATAAATCATTCCTTCACCCTGGGAAGAAGACACAGTAGCTGCCTGTGGTTCAGCACTCATGAGTTCTGTCCATCAGAATGCAATGAAGAAGATGCAATGTGAGTCTGGGCAACACAACACTAAAGTGACTTTCAGATTAAGAAAGCATAAAGGAGTGATGGCACAAGTTGACAGGGAATTCTGAAAGCACAGTAAAGTATTTACAAACCCTCTTGGCCAAACACAAGTTTGTTCTCCACAACTCTACTCAACACGGATCCACTTGTACTCTTTGGTGTGAGAAAATTCCCAGAAACACCTGAATAAGAGTGAGCATAACAATGCAGAGCAATTGGAAAGACAAAGCAGAAGATGCTCGTGACTCATGGGCCTCTCCTCCTTTTATGAAGAGACAACATAATGCCAGATAACAAAATCTGCCCTGAGACCATCTGTGCTCGCCTCTGTTTTGATGCATTTCCCTGGCAAAGTGAGCAGACCTGTCTCCTCACCCGTGCTGCTCAGCTTTAGCTTTCCAGAGCCAGCTAGTGTTATTCAGAATCACTGTGTTATGTGACACGATTTTCTGCTCTGCTGGCTGCTCCAGCTCTACAGCAATCAGCACAAAGCAGCTTCCATAATGTTCTCAGCCCACCAGCCTCAAGACAGTTTGAAGCACATATAAGAAACAGACTTACCTGGCTTGCTTCCTTCACAGTCATGTCCCAGTTGACCTTTGGTGTTCAAGCCACAGGTATACACCTCCCCATCTTCCAACAGGAACACAGAGTGGTTTCCTCCACATGCCACCTCCTTGACATTTCTATCATGGATGAACCCATACACCTGTGGTTCAGGAATGATGACCTGGAGGTTGCTACCTATCCCAGGTTGTCCATAAGATGAGTAGCCCCAGCATAGCATTTTCTCTCTTTTCAGTAAGTCATGTATCCTTCCTGGGCAAGAGAGACAGGAGAATGAGTGTGAATGAATCAAGTACACCACAAATGATCCTACAGAGATCCAGCTGTTCACAGCAGGAGGTGGAAACAACCAGAAAAAGCACTTCCTGCATGACTGGCAGGTCTGTGTACTTTCAGTAAACCATTACACAGACAAAGCGTAATCAAGATAGCTCAGCTGTGGTACTGAATCAGCACCTTCATGCCTTGGCCATCTCCATCTGCAAGGCAGCAGAAATGTTCTGAAACCCAGCAGACTGAGCTTTTACACTGCAATATTACTTTGCCTCAAAAAACAAATTTCAAACAATGCCCCAAACCAACTGTAACGCTTTTCAGACTAACAGGTTCAAATCTGAACTTTTAGAGTGTCATATTTGATACCACTTCTAAGTAAATCTTTAAAAATTACCTCCAAGGTGGTTAGACTAGCCCTGAACACAATGAGACAGGTATTTGTGTTGTACTGGCCAATGCAGAAATGTGCTATTCCTGATAAACACAGATTAAGGAGTACTTTGCTCAACTGAACAGTCTTGCAACCCAAATTTCTGCATGCACACACACACGCACTGAACTTGAGCCACACACTGAACGTACACACCCCTGAACTGCAGCAAGAATTACACAAGAAGCAGCAGTTCACGTGGAGCAGCACATTGACAGCTTGGCCCTGACAGCAATGGACAGGTCACGTTGATGCAACTTGCCAGCAGTCAGGTGTTATCTTCTGTGCTGTCCTCAGTGAAAGTCAGGGATTTCAGAGGGGGATAACACAGGAAGGGAAAAAATATAGCAATATAAAAGGTCGAAGGAATTACTTGGCTTGAACTTGATAAAGAAAATAGGATGTAATGCATAAAAGGTGGGGGAAGGGAACAGCATTCTATAAGAAGCATGTGTAAGATTTTAGTAATACTCCTTTGTCACTCCTAATCTCAACAGGTTTGGGGTTTTTTGTTATGCATGCTATACTAATAAGACACTGAGAACTCCTCTGATTGAACTAGAAACTAGCTAAAGCTTTTTTTTTTTTTTTCCCCCAAAGGGAAGGAGAAAGAAAATTAGAAAATGAAAGATCTGAGACATCAAGTCTTAGGACACACTATGCCAAGTTTTAAGCTAAGGCAATTTGCAGCAACAGCAGCATTTACAAACATAGCACAAGATAGAAAAACAAAAGGTAAACCCTGAAGCACCAAAGATTCCTTCTCCCGTTCTGAACAGACAGGAAATGCATTCAGTTTGTTTCCAAAACCTGGTGCTAATTCAAGCTCTAGGTATTAGCAATAAAGCCTTTCATAATCTAAACCCTAAGCAACGGGAGTTCATCTCTTACCCTTTGCCTGTCAGCTGTGGTCACTTCCACTGAAGCACGACTGAACTGGAAGGGGAAGGGGGAGGATTGGATTTTCCAGTTAGTACTTCACCAATGGTGCAATTTCCTACCACCAACTGTTGACTAGGATCTCCTATTAGGTGCTTTAAAGTAATGCAGGACCCCGTTTATGTCTAGCAGCCCTTCTTCCTCTACAGCATAATTCAGCTCATTCACACCCACATGTGCTTATCACTGGCCAGCTCCAAAGCATGCAGAGGAAAAAGCAAGAGGTTACAATTTTGTGGCTCTGCCTGGTTAAAAAAGCAGGAGCTTACAAGGTTCTGCCTGGTTAAATCAGTCATGGTGTCCCCTCTGCACTTGGTTGCCCTAAGCAAAAAAGCTTGATGGAAGATACCCTCTATGTTGGCCATGCTAAGAATAGGAATGCCATGGGACACAAGAAAATTGAAGTGTATGTACACGCTTTAAATGTGCTTTAAACATCTACATTTAGAGTGAACTTCATGTTCTATCACACTGCTAAAAAATACCAAACTGAAAATCCTTGAGCAACACCCTGAAGGTGGCAGGGAATCGTTTCAAAACTGACACTGGAACTGCAGAAATTTGGGACCACCATTTCTCTCAGCCTGGGAACTGCGTGTTACAAAGTCATAAGCAGCAATCCTGAAGATGAAAGGATCAGGTTCCCTGCTAGGATAAATAGATACTGGCTCTAAGCTGAAAAGATTGCACTAGTATACGACTTCAACTACAATGACATTGTACCACATGAGCTAAATATTAATTTGGGATACCTTCTAAAAGGGTTCCTCAGCAGCCTGCTCCCTGTAGACTACACTCATCTTCCTGAGTGCTAGTTTCTTTAAAAAATGCTAAAAATACATTAATTACTTTCCTTGTGTTCATATTCCACACAAGAATTTGCTGCTAATGGGCAAGGGGATATGATATGATTGGTAAGTGATGGGTTTTTCCTCCAGCTAAGGTACTACTTGAAACAGGAGGAGTTCGAACTCCCAGTAATCCATAAAAACACTAGGGTGATATTTCAGAGTTCAACCCTCCATCAATGCCAGAAGCCATATTTTCTGAAGCTCCTCATATTTAACAATCTCTATACCAGACACAGAAAATCTGGGTTTCACTCATTTTCTTTTAAATCATCTCTATCAGCTGCCACCCCATCTTCCAAACATTTTGCAAATAAATCTCTGTGCAGCTCAGTTTCACAGAAAGAGACCAACACTTTCCAGAGAAGAGCAGAGCAAAAAACACAGCCACTCACAATTTGAGTGTACAGGCACAGCTAAATATTTCAAATGGCCTGGTGAATTTACTTACATTGAAGACATTTTCAAAATCACAACTTTAAGAATGTTTTTTTCTCCCCCTACAAAAAACTGCTGGAGGTCTTAATACATTATATGTTCAAGTAGGAGCTGTGTCCTGAAACAACCAGACTTTAAATGACAATTTCATACTTTGTTTCCAATCTGGTTAAGGCAGTTACTCTTCTTTGACAGTAGCAGAGGAAGTAAAACTGCATGTGCCACTGCAAACTACCTCTACGAACTGCTTACCTTTCTCATACTAAAACAATTACATAAAAAGTTTCTAGTGTAGGCAAGTACTAACAGACGTGTCTGCACATACACATGTATATATTCAATATATAATTTATACTAACTTATCTGAAATTTTATAAAAGTGATTGATATTCCTAGTGCCCAGCTCAATACACCTTAAAAAAGCTGAATTTTTATCTCAGACGGCAAACCCTTAGTGGAGAGGTTTTTCTTAAATCCATCCGTTAAGGAATAAAGTTCAGAGTTCTTTTTAAAAATTGGATTGCAAAAAGCACAAGAACTGCAGTACTCAACCCTGTTCTTCAGAAACCCCAACACAGCCAGCTCGGTATTCACGTTTCGAGATAAGAACAGATGCAATGCAGTGAAGTCAGTCATTTGCAGAGATTCCCCACATATAAAAAGAGGGGGGAAGATGTAACACCGCATCCTCAGACCCTGACATTCCACGAATAATTCATCATCAAAATAGCGAAGGATGTACATAGCACAGCTAGAGCTAGGAAAACCTCACACTGTAAGGAATATTTCGAGGAAATCTATTGTGGGTAGAAGACCCACCCTCTGCTTAAATAAGGTTCTGCTGACACACTAAATATATATCCTTTGGTGAAAAAAACAGCCCCGGTGGTTTGGTAAAATAATAACGCTGCATGTATGAGCATGACAGGATGCATTTTGTCTTTTCCTCTCTTTTCAAAAGCTCTCATGCCATGCACAGTCGCTCCTCAAAAGCACACAAACATATTCTAAAGCCATTTCCACTCTGTGCCCTTTCTGGGAAAGTCACCTAAGTAAATATCACGATTGCAACAAACAACACTCAAGGCTCAATGCTCTCTAAACAAAGAGATCTGCCAACTGGCCTTGCATGAATAAACAAGTTTTTCCTTCTCTCTTGTTTGTGAGATTTCAGATAACAAATGTGTTTCTTCTACCAGCATTGCTCAACAATGACGGAATTTACTGCCTCCTGATGCCACTAAGCCTCCAAGCCCACTTTCTTCTTTTTTGCCTCCGCTTCAGTTCAATTCGATGTCCAATGTAAACCAGGTTACAGAAGAGAATGCAAGGTGTACCAGCAAATGAGTTAAAGCAGAAGCAGAATATATCCACTGCACAGCCGCATGCCCTCAGATGGAGATACCCCCACAGAAAACACATAAAAATAGATACCTAAAATCAAATATGACAACCACCCCGCCGTCACCTCCATTTTGCAATCCCAGTAAAAACACTGCTCCCACCCTGCCTTCACCCCGGACACCCCGGGCTTCTTGCGGCTGCTTCCCAAGCCCAGACCGGCGCATCCCGGCGGGCACGCACCGATCCCGCAGCGGCAGCAGCCGCGTGCCCTCCCCGCAGCCAGGGGATGCTGCAGCAGC
>VXBS01001776.1:401859-411942 GCA_013400255.1 Sitta europaea | reverse complement strand
GGGGACATGGGGGGGACACGGGGGTACATGGGACATGGGGGGACATGGGGGGGACAGGGCCACACTTGGCTGGTGGGCACCAGGGACAGGAGAGGCTCTGGGACCTCAGGGGGAATTTGGAGCCCATGTACACAGGCCTGAAGGGCACAGGGAGAGGCTGCATGAGGGACAGAGATGGCCAAAGCATGGGACAAGGCTCACGTGGGTAGGACGTGCTGCAGGGTGCCACTTCCCTTTAACCCTCCTTTTTCCCCCTCCTCTTCCCCGTCCCACCGTGCCCTCTGTGCAGGGTCTCCATGGACAGGCACTCTGCAGGTGCCAGGCCCTGCTGGCACTGCCAGTGCCCAGCCTGCTCCATCCTGAACACCCACAGCACCCCGCGGGGACAGCAGGGTCTGTTCAAGGACAGCCTCAGAGCCGCAGGTGTCAGCACAAACAAGACGTGTAAATGGGGAAGGAGGCACCAGAGCTGAGCACAGTGCACTGCAGGAGCGCTGTTTGGGAACAGCCCCACATTCATAAAGCAGCCAGAAAACCAACTTTTTCTTGTTGAAAATAATTATATCTTGTCAAGATTGGTGGCATCTGCAAAATACCTGTTAATCTAAATTATATGATACCTAAAGAGCAGAACTGGGAGCTGTGCTAATGGTGGTTGTTTCCTCAGACTTTAAGAAATGGAATTAATATGTTGGTACTCCCTTACCAAGGAGCTGCCAGAGCTGCCAGAGCTGGAGGAGCCAACCTATCCTGGAGATTGGCACCTGCCCCTCTCCCTGCATGACACCCATCCAGCTCAAAGCATCACCTTAAAAGAGTGTTGCACCGATGGGGTTGGGGGTCCCTAGTTGTGGCCTTTGCAGAATGCACCCCCAGCTGTCCCCTGTCCCTCCTGCCCGTGCTATCAGCTCAGGGCTGTGCAGGAATCCTTGCAGGTCTGGCAACAAAACACCAGCCCAAGATCCCAAAGTGTCCCTTGCTGTGGGGCCTGCCCAGGCTGGCAGGGCTGTGTTTGATCATCCTTGGCAGGCTCTGGAGGTAAAACACCAATCTTCTGGTTTTGCTGGCCAAGAAACCATAGGCAATGGCTGAATGAGTTCCTTCACCTTTCTGCCATGAAGTAAATGCTGTTCCTGCCAGGGGCACTGTCTGTGCATCTGCTGGGGAATGTCTAAATATTGAGGAGGGCTCCAAATATGAGAAGAATCCTTTGGAGAGCCCTGTCTCTCTCCCCTTCTGCCTCTGCTGACTGGGGAGAGCCTTTGTACGTGTGAAGTCGGGGTTCCTGAAAGAAAAGGCTATGGTGATAGCAGGGATGGATGAAAATACCTGGTGCTGCATCGTAAATCCTAATCAGCTTGTGCCCACGTGCCTGGGAAGCAGAGACTGGGAAGGGCCAGACAGGAATGTGGCAACAAGCAGATTAAAAGCACAAAGCCGCCTGACTGAGCTGTGCAGAGCAGCTCTGCTGCCCTGAGCAGGTTGTGGCTGATCACCCAGGCTGCCTCTGCTGCAGCACAACGAGCCCTGGCACTGCCACCAGCCTCCTGGCACCTCTGCTCTGCAGCCCGATCTGCACTCGCACATCTGTGCCACCTCTGCTGCTGCCAGCCGTGGGCACAGCCAGCCCTGATTCTAGCAGCAGCCGCCGTCCTGCCGGGCTCCTGCCAGCCACAGCACTCTGCTTGGCAGCTGAGGCCAAGAGCTTCTGCTGGCCAGAGGGGATGGGGGAGCTCTTGGAGAGCAGCGTGGCCGGCTGTGCCCCTCCCCTGTGCTGTGGCACCCGTGAGCCACAGCCAGGGAGCCGGGCGGGCAGCGCAGTGGGGCTCCGGCTCAGGGGCGCTGCTCACTGCCAGAAGCAGTGAGACAGTTGTTCAGTCCTTAGCACCGTGGCACTGGGCAGTTGTGGGGGCTGGTGTGAGGGCCTGGGGCTGCTCTGACCCCCCTGCACTGGCGCCTGAAACTGAGCTGTCCTCCAGGCCCACCAATCCCACACTGCAAATCCCAGCACCTGGCACCTGAGCACCATTGGAGAGAGGAATGACCACCAGCAATCCCCTCCTCTGTGAGAGCCAGGGCAGTGCAGGGTCAGAGGGAAGCACAGATGATGGGCAGCAAAGGGGCTGGGAAGGACACTGGGCAGCAAAGGGCTGGGATGCCCGTGGGTCCACAGGCAGTCCCAGCACCATGGTCAAGCAGAGCTGCCCAAACTGTCACCTGCACGTGGCTGCCCGAGGTGGGCAGAAGCAGATCCCCAGGGAAGGAGCACCGAGGTTTCAGCCGTGGGCAGGCAGCCCCTGCAGCAGAGCAGAGTCGGGCTGAGCTCTGGGGGAGCAGCAGCTGCCCGGGCCCCGCACGGCCGGCGAGGCGGCGCTGAGTGACAGCAAACACCAGCGCAGCTCCAGGGGCAGAGCGGGCTGTGACAAACACTCACTAGAAAATAATAAAGTGGCAAAATAATTCTGCATCGGACACACTTACCAGAGCATAAAGAGTCTGAAAAGGAGACAACATCTTGTATCATCTATCTTCCTTAAATACCCAAGCTGTGACAAAGTGGAAAGCAAAATTATGATGAATGATCGGACATATTTAGTCTGTACCTGTGCTCTTTAACTAGGCCTGGTGAAATGGGTGCTAATGAAAAGCAGAACACCTACCAAAAAGAGGAGATTTCATTGAAAACAAGTCTTTATTACAAATTGGCACTTCGTTTTCATAAAGTGCATAATGAAGGTGCATATTGTGACATAAATTAAAACAGGCAAGTGATGGGTCAGCACTGCAAAACATTACACAAAGACAAATCACCAGTGAGCCCTCGACAATGGCTGTATCTCATTTACAATTTTTCGAGTACATTTTCAGATTGTGAGGGAACATGGCGAGGTTTTGTTCATAAACGGCATGCCATCATTTATTTTACTGCCTCATTTGAATATGATGAATACTGTAGCCCTTTATTTGTTCACAACAACCAAATAATTGTAGATCCGTGGGTTTCTGGGCAATTAATCACATTTTTTTCCTCCAACAATCCACTATAAACATGACATTGAACAATAAAGTACATTAACCTCTGCTTTGCACAAAAACTTTGCGTATTTAAACACTGCAAGGGTACCAGCTCCTGTTCTCCTTCTGAAGGGATCCCGACGAGCTGCTGGTGCTCTGCCCTTGTGGCCCCCAGGATGCAGCAAAGGGATGCCAGCTGGCCGGGGCCGGCAGCCCCCGGGACCAGGCTGTGTCACCCCGGCAGCGCTGCCACAGCCATGCCCGGGCGTTTGTGCCATGTCCAGGCGATGCCCAGAGGGCCAGCTGCCCGCAGTGTGCGAGCNCCGCAGGTCCCGGGCACACAGAGCTGCAGCCGGGGCGGCACACCGGCTCGGGAGCCCCTCCTGCCCGGCACCTCCGTGTGCTGTCCCAGGAGCGGGACAGCAGGATGGGGGCCCTTTTGGGACAGAGGAGCTTGTGTGAGGCTCTTCTGCTTGTGTGATGAAGGCTCTTCCTTTGCGTCCAACCAGTTATGAGCAGGATCACTTCAGTGAATTTCAGTGAATTACCTGACTCCAAAGAAACTGGAAAAATGTTTGGCAGTGATTTAAGACTCCTCTTTTTACAAAAAAGTTCCCAAATTTTCCTGGAAGGAGAAGGCTTTGAGGACCAGCTGAGCCAGGGTGAGCCTGAGCAGCCCTGAGCATGGAGCCCATCTCAGCCCAGGATGGTCCCCTGGGGCCATTCTCACTGCAGCTGCTGCCTTGTCTGCACCTCCAGGCATCCCTCAGTTCTGCTGGATTTTGGCCGACCCTCATCACACTCCAGCAGTGTCACGAGGGGCTCACCATGAGGGGGGCTGCCTGGCACCCTTCCATTCCAACATGTTGAACCAAAACATATTTTTCTTCCACATTACTCTTATTTTCAACATTTTGAAAAATCCTGTTTATGGTCTGTGTTTTTTCTATTTTTTTTTATCTACCACCAGGGATAGATCCTGCCCGAAAAAAAATGGGTGTGCAGCCACTGTTAAGTCATGAAAAGCAGTGACTGGACTGTTATCTAACACTGTTGTAAGGTTACTATTTATCTAGAGCAACTGAAGTTGGCACTCACATCTGGCGCCTGGTACTTAGTGCAATTATTTATGATTTCCACCAAGATTTAAAAGCTCATCGCCGGCCTTGTAATGCAGTAACTGATTGCACTGCTAATGTAATTAAGAAAAGATTATGATGTCCACGTGGCACACCAGATGGTGGCATTCATAGCAATCGGCACACACAACTGGCAGACAACTGCACAAGGGCAGTGAGGCACAGGCAGCTGGAGCTGCCATGCCCCCTGTGAATCCAAGTTGTGCACATGGGCTGCCCCGTTCACCCCTCAGACACCACAGGGGTGAACAGGGCAGAACCATGTGCAAGGAGCTCTCTCTTGGAGGGTGGATGCATCCTCAAGCCTCCTCACTAAACCTGGAAACCCATTTGGTGGAAGCATCTTCAGTTTGCCACTTGTTGTTTCCATCAAACTCTCTTGGGAACTGGTGGAGGAGGTAGTTTGGTTTTGCAATTCCAGTGTGCAGTCCTGTGCTAGCTGGGACTGGCCCAGCTCCAGCTCACTACAGCCAACAGATCTGGGTTGAATCCACTGTTTCTCCTGCCCAAATATTCGGTGAGCAGGAAGGGGTCCCACAGCCTTGTGTCTAAGCAAGACAGTTTGAAATTTGCTTCCTCACTTTGTCAGATGATTATGGGTTATGGGGAAATTTTGCTTTCACATAAATGGAAGATTTCTGGCTAATCATGGGAGTCTGGTCACTGAGGGAATTGTACCTCTGCACTTTGGGGGTACAGGGAAAGCCCTGCTGCTCTGTGCACTGCTGCCTCAGCTTCTGGCACTCCAAACTGGGTAGCAACTCCAGCTACTCTTCAAGAAGTAGGTTCAGCAACTGGCAGGGAGCAGTGTCCTGCAGGACCTTTCCTCCCACCCATCATCCTCTCCTGGGACAGGCGCTCTTCTCCCACCATGGAGCAGAATTTAACTCTTGCAAGGGGCAATTCTGCTGCACTGCTCCAAATGCCGTTGTGGCCAGGGCCCTCCTGCCTTCTCCGGGTTCTGCATTCTCCAGGAACAGAGACCTGTCCCTGACACCACTGGGTCTGCTCTTCAGGATCAATGCTCTTTGCTGTGGCACCTTCTGTCATGGAAATGATGCTGCAGCCTTGACTGGCTTCCAGCAGGCAACAGTGAGAGCAGAGTTAATGCTGGGCAAGAACAGGGAGAGGTTTCTCTTGGAATCAGTGATGCATGCAAGGAGCTGGTGTCACCCAAAGCCCATTCTATACCCTGCTCCCCTCTTTGCCATTGCCTGTGAGCTGAATAAAGGGGCTGTGACTCATCTGCTCGTGGTGCTGGAGCTGACACACGCCAGTGTGTGGGATGTAACCTCACTGGAGGCTTTACCCCATCTGTACTTGCCACAGGAATATTTGAGCCCATGTGATGTTTTGGAGGCCGCTGTGTTGCAGGTTCCATGCTGGCAGTGTGGGCGGGAGTGCTGCAGGTCCAGCACAGTGCTGTCAGCAGCTCACAGCTTGGGCTCTAAGCAGTGCAGGGTTCGCTGCCTCATTGAGCCCACATGGCTCTGAAGCAACAGAAAAACAGCTTTTGGTCTCTTGCTGCTGGCCTCTGCCTGAAAAGCATAAAGCAGGAGGCAAACCCACAGCAGCTTTTCTGTCAGTGTCATTGTAATATGGATGGTGTTTACTGTCACTTATGAGATGAAGGGAGCATTACATGGGGCTGGATGGGACAAGGCATTTCCTCTTCAGTGAACTGTCACAGCAATGTCCTCTGTCCTGCTGAGAACAGGCACAGGTCGTCACACCTGTGGGAGATTTCTCAGTTGTGGGATGCAGTAGCCAAGGAGCAAAACAGCAGTGTCCAAAGATGCCAGCTGGCCTGGGAATTGCCATGGAGGGACTCAATGTGCTCTTGAAGGAGGGGATGGGGTCCCTGGCATTCCCTGGTGCTGCTGCACATGGAGACAGCTTGGAGCTGGATAGGGGTGCAAAATCCCTGGCTGCTGCAGTTTAACCAGTGTGTGTGAGTTACTTCTTTTAGCTTAAGGGAACAAGGGGTGCTGCCTGTGGCCCTGCTTTCAGGATCTGGATCTGAGCTGGGGTCTTGCACAGCTAAATGAAGAAGAGGTTGCACCCAAAGTCTTGCAAAGGCAGCTGAACTGTGAGGAACCTCCCAGGACTGCTGCCAAATAGTCACCTATTAACTGCCTGCCTGGCATTCCTTTGTGCAAACACCCAGCACTGGAATGCTGTCTGCTGCCAGCATGTTCCTGGAACAGCAGCTTTGCAGCCCTGGCAGCCACGTCCGTGGGTTTCCCCAGCACGTATCCACAGGGAAGGCCACGCACAGGCAGTAGGCAGCGGGTGGCTGGGCACTGTGGGGACAGCACCCACCCCGAGTGAGAAAGCAAAGCAAGCAGCAGCATTTCATCAGAGGAGGCCTGCAAAGAAAACATTATTTCCTCAAATGTGTTCATCATTCAAAATTGTTCAAGCAAAGGTTTCCATCGTGCTGTGGCCATTACTCATAATCTGGGGATCTGGATGCGTGGCTCTCCTTGGTAATTAGCCGCATGGCGTTCTCTCTGCCCTCCACTTGGTGGAACAGCAGTTGTGCTTCAGTCCTGGGGGGTCTCCACAGAACAAACAGGGCTGGTCCTGGCTGTGGGGCCAGGAACAGGACTCACGAGGCCAGATTTCATCCCTGTCCCACTAAACAGTGCCAGTGCCTGTGCACCCTGGCAGGTCACAGGATGCTTTGGGCCCTGCTTCCCTTGTTGTGGAGGCAGCTGGTGACAGTCTGTCCTCCTGAACCGTCCCTTGAGGGACGCCCTGAACCTCTTCAGGGGCTGAACCCCTGTCCTGGCCAAAGCCACCATTGGGTGCTACATAAATCAGTTATCTCTGGCAGGATTGCTATATATTGGTGTCCTGTACATCATAACTGAAATACAAATGTGACAACTTACCTAGTGCTTAGTAACAGCTATGGGATAGAAAAGTTAATGGGAAAAAGATCAAGAAACGTTTTCCACAATTGCTTCATCTGTTTCAGAGTGGGTGCCTGGGTTAAAGGAGATTAGGACCTCCTCACATTTTTTTGAATAATCAGAGGTGTAAACTAGAAATACAGAAGTGAAGTTCTGGCTGCAAAGAGATATTTTGGTGCACCAAATTAGAGGCAGCAGGTTAAACCTGCCTTCAAAAAACCTTAAAACCAGGCAGCAGCTGAGCCATGACCTGCAGCAACTCCAGCATGAAATGAAACTCTGGGTTGATTTTCCTCCAAAGACAAGCATGGAAAACATGGAATGTGCAGCACTATTGCACTACTATGCTAAATGTGGCTATGGAGAGATTAACTCCTGCAGCACATCCACCCAGGGATAAGCAAGCCACATTTGTTCAGCAACAGCAACAATATCAGAGCCAAGACTGACCAAAATTCCCCCTACTAGGTGTCCTGAAAAGACAACACTGGTGTGAACTGGACAGCATGTACAGGACTGCAGAACCCGTGAGAAAAGACATGTTCTGAAATAAAGAGGAGTAAATAAATGGATCTTGAAAAAGATGGATGTAAAATATTCATAGGAAAGCATTATACTTGCAAATATTTCTGCTTTTGAGTAACTTTACACAGATAGATTAACCAGCTCCAGTGTAGCTATGATTCATGTACCCAACAGCCAGTGTTTGCTGATTCAGAGCCGGCCCGTGCCCTGTGCAAGAGAACAATGGGGCTTTCCCAGCCTCCAGACCGGCCGAGGTTCAAAGGTGCCTGCGGGCAGAGGTGCCAGCGCTTGCCCCGGGCTGTGCTGCTGCCCAGCTGCCTCACTCCGAGGGCAGCAGCACAGCCCTGCTGGGAAGCGACTCTCTTTGGAAAACACGTTATTGCAGATCATGCCACAGACACGTTGGGATATATGCTTGCAGTGAATCTTTGAATATTTTTTGGATACTAAGCAGCAATTAGAGTCTTCCTTTGGAATCAATTCATTTCCTACCACCGTGGTAGCAGGGAGGATCTTATTGAAGCTCTCGGATTTTTAATATTATTACACTAAAGACTCTCTCAGTATCAGCATCTCCGTGGGGGAGCATTAGCACACTGTAATGTGTAACAACTTCTCCAGTTCAGGAAATCTTCTTGTATTTGTAATAGGACATTTGGGGCATATATTATGTATGGGACATATATTTCTCATTTCCACCAGGCATCATCTTTTCTTCTCTCTAAATTACTCTCCAAATCAAAAAAAAAAAAAACATTGTATTCCTTATCGCTCAAAAATATATATATTTTTTAAATCTTTGGATGCAAAAGCCACTCACAGCCATCGGGGTTGTACTCAGTAGGAGCCAGAGAGCCTTGGTCAAACAGGGAGGGAACTGAGTTGCCGTTCAAAACGCTCAGTTACTACCGTGGTTCAGCAAGCTCAGTCTAAAATGCTTTACTGGAGAGAAGCGCCAGTCAGGACAGGAGGAAGGTTTGATCCCAGCCCAGGGTTGTGTCCAGGATGAAGCAGGACACCAGTTTCTGTTTGCTTTATGGACAGGAACACAAAACCACTAATGTGTACGCTGCCTTCCAGACAAACCTCTCAAACACTGACTAATCACAGCTCACAGTGTTTTACTTGGTAGTAGGTCTGACCACACCAGGATGAAGAGCAAGGAGCTGAAACAGCGCTGAGGAGCTAACCCAAAAGCTCCCCTGGTCAAAGGTTAAACAGGACTCCTCAAAAGATGGCCGAATCAAGCAAACAGGCAATGGGAAAGGAAAAAAAAACACAGAAGGGAATTATTATTTTAGTTAAAGGCAGAATATCACACAAGGAAACACCCTGTGACCTTGGAGATGGACTCTCTGACAAATGCACCACGCTGCCACGTGCTATCCGATTTAGTCAATGGGACGAAATTTGGGTGTCTGAGTGGGTTCCTTCTCCTCTTCTAAATCACAAAGGCTAGGGTATCACTCAAAGTAAACCCTGGAGTCACTGAAAATAGAGTAAACCAGCTCTACAAAGGGTCGGGGAGACCATCTGCTCCAGGGAACGACTGAATAACGTCTGATAAGAGTTTTAGGTAGGGCTTTCGACTTGACCATTAACAAAAATTCTTCAGGTTGTTCTTAACTCTTTGGCATTGTAGTTTTCACTGTTATCTTCACAGAATCTCTTGCTGCACTTCACACACATCACTTCTCAGCCTCTCACAAAGGGGAACAGGTTTCTGCCCTTCTCTTTAATTCACATACACATTAACATGTTTTCTTCCCTCCCTTATTTGGTTCTTCACCCCAGGATTTTTTCCTTTTGCATTGGATTAGCAGCTCCAGGTCTGTCTTGCACCAAAGGCTGCTGATGTCAGCCCCCTCTTGCTGCTCTCCAGACGATAGTTGTTGACCGTGTTTCAGGTAAGGTGCTCAGAAGGCAGCGCAGGACAGCTGCAGGGCTGGTTCATGTACCGATGGCTATGGACCGTGCTGCTGTCCCGCGGTGTGCTGGAATTGACAGCGCCCGCTGCTTCAACGAGTGTGTTGTCCGTTTCGACACTGGCATGTGCTAAGGACATTTGCAGGCCCTCTGTTCAAGATGTTTCCTGTGCTGTGAGTGGACCCGAAGGCTGCTGGTCACCGAGCCAGCCAGGGAGATCCTGACCACTTTGGACCATATATTTTATTTGTTTTTCAGGGCATGGTGAGACAGAGCATCAAATACCTTAATGAATTGAAGGAAGCTCCTGAAACTGCTCGTCCCTCCCAACCTCAGGGACTTCTTGAGAAGACAAGCAGCTTGTTTGACGCCATTTGCCCTTCCTCAGCCCACAGCAGCTGCTGCCCACCTTCTGGATGCAGCCCGTTTCAGAAGGAAGAAGGAGGTTCCATTGACCATATCGCAACTATTCAGCCGGTTCCACCGGGCGCCTCCCGTCCGCTCCGGGTCGGGTCGGCCGTTCGGAGCGTGCCGGGGAGCTCGGCCGGGCACAGCCCCGG
>VXBS01001776.1:373483-401716 GCA_013400255.1 Sitta europaea | reverse complement strand
TGCCGGGGCTGCCGGGGCTGCCGGCGCGGGGATCTCGCGGCTGGGCCCGGGCTGGGGCGCCCCGGTGGCCTCCGTGAGACCCGGCGGTTCCTCCGAGGCTGGGGTAGCTGCAGGAGCGGCCTCGGGTACCAGCCTTGGGGTAGAGCCCCGGTGACCTTGACCTGCTCGGGAGTTTACTGTAGGTTCTTCTTGGTGATGGTTAGAGGAAATAACAAAACGCCGCTCTGTTTCATGTAGTGTTTTGCTGCGTTTGTAGCATGGGCCTACCTGAGTGCCCGTTTGTTACCTGTGCTCAGCGCACGGCTGGGGCTGTGACACTGGCTGGCTTCTTACAGCCTGGCTGGAGCAGCGACACAGAGCTGCTTGCGTCTTAAGCACTCATGCCTTGCATCACGGAGGCTTGCAAGCTTTCTCTGAGATTTCTGGAGAGATTTTCAAAGGTCCACCTCTCTTCAGTGTTGTCTGCACGTTCCCAGAGCTGGGGCATTCTCAGCTTGGTCACCATAACGCTGAAATCGTTCAGGTCGGGTGTCTAGCAGGTGTGTAGCTGCTGGGGCTAAAGCTTGTGTTTCTCCATTTTGTGTTTTATTTTAACGGAGTGAGAATGTGCTCATCTGTTCTTTAGGGAGCTGTGTGTTGTGCATCAGGTTGGCAGCATCATCCCTATAGTTTTTAGCTAAGATGGCCTTCCCTTTTAGAGGAAGGCATAACTTGAGCTTCTGGAAGTGTGGGATAAAACAGGCAACATCTCACTCTCTTACCATGTGCATCTCTGACAAAGCAAATCCCAGGCTTAAGGGTGCCAGTCGCCGCCGGGGACCTGTTCATACCTCTGCCAAGATAGAAATAACTGAACTGAATGTCATTTCAGTTTTGCTGCCCTGGTGCAAGGTCATCTGTGTGTGGAAACCTATTTTAGTTTGAAACAGGACACTCTTCAGAAATGTGTGTCCATAGTTAGAAGTGCTGTGAAGCAATACAGGGTCTTGATTTTGCTCATTCTGTACTTAAGTTCCTGTTTCCATCCCATTCAGTCACAAAGTGTAGATTTTGCAGCTGGTGCAGGGCAACTGTCTCCTAAGGGAGCCTGTGTGCAGGGGTGATTCCAGGCGTGCCTTCGATGGTGGTGAAATGTGACACTGAAATTCTTCTGTTAGCGATGCTGGCCTCCAAGGCCCTGATGCTGATTGCCACTGCGGGCTCCTGTTTTTCTGATTGAAACTGCCCTGTTCCATGAGCAGAAATAAAAATTGGCTGGGGCTGTGTCGGGTTGGGGCACGGTGGGAAGTGTGGGGGAGCTGGGGAAGCACAGCTCGAGCAGGTTTTTTTCCAGTTTTGCCTTATCTCATACTTTTCTGCCTGTGGGAAGAGCAAGCCAGTGTCAAAGTGCAGGGCTTGTAGTTGGAGGAAGAAACAATAACACTATTCTCCCTCTAAGTCCCTGGCTATTTAACTTCAGAGCTTGACCTGCTTTGCTGGCAGCATGATGTTTCTGTAGCAAATACATTGAAAGGCCTGATCTGGTCATGTACCCACCAGCTCTTGAACTTGCTGAACTTGTTGAAAAGGAACACTAAGAGCAGAAAATGGTTGAGAGCAGAAATGGTCTAGAAACTCACAATAATGCATTCATTTCTTCTGCTGTCTGCGTGTCCCAGCCAGACACAGCAGTGTGTGTGGTCAGTCACCTCAGTAGAGCCAGCAGGAAAGTATGCCTAGGATAAACTAATACAGGCAGATGAGCTAACAAGGAAATGGGAGAGAACAAGCAAAAAGGCTATAAACAGACAAACTTGTGAGTGCTGGCAGAAGGGAAAGTGTGTGTGACTGTGGGCATGGGTTGTGGGAAGAAGGCTGTGCCAGAATCCAGTCGAGTCCCAGAAGACCTCTGCTACAGCTGGGCATGAAGATCCCTGGGACACTGTGCCTCCTGCTGTGAGGCCTGTCAGGTTAGAGGGTTGGGAAGCATTTGGGATGGAGCCAGCAGCATGGTGGCTGCTTGTCCAAGAGTGCATCCTGTCCATCTCATCCTGCAGCCATCCCACCCTGCTCTGCTGCGTGCTGCTTGGGGCTGGTGCTGGCAGGATGCACAGGGACTTTTTCTGTTAGGGATACATTCTTTCCCCACTGGCTTTGTCCGGGAGGCCCTACAGTGTTCTGAAGCTTCTTCCTGCCCTAGAGCTCACATCCGGCTTCCTTTGGCAGCTGGGGTGTGCTGGGGACTGGATGTGGCCCCACAGCTGAGAACAGCTTCCAGGGAGCATGCTCCCAAGTAATGGGAAAAATGTTCTCCTCATTGTTTCGGCCTGTTCCCGGAATCACCCTGCAGCGAGCAGTTGTGCACAGCAGCTTACTGCAGGATGTGACAGGCCCTGTCCTGGGCTGAGCACTCAGCACTGTCAGGGTACGTGGGCATGCAGGTCGAACTCACGGTGCTACGGAGAACGAAAACAACCAGCTGCCTAATAGAGGTATTTATAGAATCCTGCTCCTTAAATCTAATCTCTGCTTTCACTGTTTTTTTCACTTTCAACTTAAAAGGCGCAATCGAAAAGAAACCAAACTTTGTTGGCACTCTTATGGAAAACTAATCATCTGTGTGATTGCCCAGCCAGAGACTCCCCTCAGACCTGTGCAGACTTCACAAAAATATTTATCCCAGTGTGCAACTGATTTCTGCTGCTCCCTATCTGTTCCAGATGCACCCTCAGTGCCACCTGCACGGCAGGCAGCTGCCCAGAGTGACTGGCCTGGTGTGGCAGAGCCTGGCCGTGCTGCAGGGGCCACAGCAGGTTTGCTTGCTGGGCAAGTGTGGTGCCTGCCCTCCCTGTGGGCTGCGGGCACGGGGCAGAGGCGGGTGTGGGCTCCCTGGGCAGGGGGAACTGGCTCTTGCTGCTGCTGGGCTCCCTGGGCAGGGGGAGCTGGCCCTTGCTGCTGCCCGGGCCCTACCATGGCCAGGCAGAAAGGCCCACGCCCAGCGCTGCCGCCATAGAGGGGCTTTGTGTGAGTTGGCACAAAGTGGGGATTGATGCCGTTCGCCCTCCCCCTGCCGTGCCGGGCAGGGCTGCAAATGTCTCCCACAAAGGTGCCCTTCTTCCTTTGCTGAGGACAGGGTGCCAGCAGGCCGAGGGGGAGGCACCACACTGCGGGTTGGAGCAGCCACCCCTCCTTCTGTGCTGGTGCCAGGGACCCCCTCGTCCTCAGCCTTGCCCAGGCTGACCTGGCAGCTGCTCAGGTTCCTGCCGGGGCAGCTGTGCCTCCTGCAGCAGCCCCAGCACAGTGAGGCCAGGCCTGGGCAGCGTTCAGCAGCAGGCACTTCATCAGGGTGTGTTTGGTGGGGGCCAGAGGTGCCATGGGAGCAGAGCTGCTTCCCTGCACTGCAGCTGCAGCTGTGTGGGAACCTGCTGTGTGGTGTTCTTAACACGCTGGGGAATATCATCACTTACCTGGATTTCAGTTCAAAATAGCCTAAGAGAAGCTTATGTCAGCATTCATTACCTCCCAGCTCCTCCCAATATGTAGTAACAAGTCACCACACTATTGAGTGACTTGACGAAGTTTCAGAAAACATTCATGAAGAACAGATTGTAAGCTCTTTGTTAAATTCACATGTTTGTTCCATGCTGTCTGTTTGAGGTTCTGCATTATTACCTGCAAGGCCTCTGGGTGAGCTGAGAAGTGGCACAGGCAGTGGCACAGGGTCTGTCATGGCCGTGCCAGTGCCTCCAGCATTCCTGCAGCAGGGTCCTGTGCTCCTCGCCCACCCTGAGGGCAAGGAGCCTGCTGGGAGAGGAGGGCGAACCCCTGCTGCTCAGGCTGCACTTACCATCATGCTCAAAGGTTTGAGTGCTTTGGGAGTAAAGAGGGTTCTCTTTGCTCTGTGTGCTGGATGCGTGTCCAGGGCTAAAGCAGAGCTCTCTCCTGTTTGGTTCATCAGCAATAGTGTTTGCACCATTACTGGTCACTAGCACCTGTTGTTTTGGACTCCTCAAGTAGCCTGGCTGATCATGTGACATTATTATTATTTACATAGGGCCCAGACTTGCTCTTTTTTATTGCCTGCAGCACGATGTTTGTTCAGACTGGGCATTGTGAAGTGTAAACCCAGGTCCCACTGGCACCAGTACTCACCTGCCTTTTCTAGAAGCAGTAAGTAACCAGCCATCTAAATGGCCTAGAAATGCTGGGGTTTGATTGCTCTGAGGAGGGAGTTGAATTAGGCAGCTCTGGTTCACGGCTTGTCTGGCTGTGCAGCAGTGATGCTTGTTTACACAAAGCACTGCCCTTTTGTCTTGGGGTGCGTGGGGGGTGGTTTCCTGGGGCATTCCTGCCTGAGAGCCAGAGAAGACTTGCTTTAACTGGCTGCCTCTGCAGGAGATCACATGCTGAGGCAGTGGTCTTTCCCCATCCTTCACCTCGGTTGTTTCAGCCCCTTTCTTGTCCTCTCCTCCTGCTTCCTGCAGCAGCATCCCTCCAAAATTAGTTGGTCTTACCTGCTTCTGTCCTTTTTGCATATCTCCCTCCCTTGGCGTTCTTGGTGATTGTCTCTTCTGGAAGATGCTCAGGCCTCCTCAAGGCCTCTCTGCTTTGCTCCAGCCCACCCTGTGCTTCCTCTGTGTTCCCTGGTGTTGAGGCTCCCCGCAGCCAGTGCGGTTCTGCATCCAGCGCCAGAGACATCTGTGCTGCTCCTTGAAATCAGTCTGGCTGAGGGGGGTGTGATGGGACTGATGACTCATGGGGGAACCCCCCAGCATGGCTTAACACCCATAGTGGATGGGACACTTCCCCCTAAAGCCATTAGGGGCAGATTTCTTGCTGTTTAAAATGACAGAGCTGCTTCAACAAGCCTGACTTGGGACGAAATTTGTTCTCTTTTTGGGAGAGAAGGGATTGAGCTTTGGTTTTCCTGTCATTACTAGATGGAATGGCTGCTAGACCAGCCCATGGAAGCAACAAAATGAGTCTCAGAGACTGCCAGCCCAAATTACAAACCTATTTGGCATTGCACAAGTGTACCCTCTTATCAAAAGCAAATGAAAGTGCAGAAGGTGTGTCTGGCCTAATCCTGTGTTTACCTTGGCCGTCTGTGGTGTGTCAGCACAGGCACTGTGGCATGCATGCGTGCTCTTGGTTCTCTGGCTCCTGCTGGGGTGTGGTGCCCAGCAGCCCTTTAATTCTGCTGCTTCCTTGCAGGATCAGTCCATCATGCCTGAGGTGCGGGACCTCACCGATGCCTTGCCCGAGCTGCCCATGGATCCCATCACAGGCGTTGGTGTGCTCGCGGCCCGGAGCCGAGCTCCCACTGGATACGATGTTGTAAGTAGAGCTGTTTGAGCTGCTGCAGTTAATGCTTTGGTTCTGCACCAATGAGGCTTTACTTTGTGGGAGCAGCATCTCTTCCAGAGAGAACATGCCTTCAAACTGTGCTGTGAGGAGACATTTGGTGGCCAGCTGCCCGCCTTCAGCCCACAGCACTTAGTGCTTTCCTTCAGCAGAGGGTTGTGGGGGCAGATGTGCCACTTCATCTTTGCTACTCCAGAGAAGCCTAATTTCCTGGAGGAGGGGTTTACAGAAATAGCTGGCCACTGTGGCAAGCAAGTTTAATAATCCTAGTAACATTCATCCTGAAGGAGTCCTAAGTATTATACAAATTATATTTCTAAATAAATGGATCCCGCATCAGCTGTATAATCCCACATATCAGCACTGCACAATGATCGTGAGAAGCTCCAGAAAAGGAATCAAAGAGTTTTGCATCCAGCTGAAATTGCAAGGATGATTTTGGTGGGCAGAATGCAAACCTCTAAACTCAGGTTTGGCAGGAGCATGGCAGCAGGAAAAGGAAGCTGGATACAGCATAGATGAATGTGTGAATAGATAAGGGGAATTTGCTGTTCAACAGCTGCTTGTTCCTTGGATTAGTTGCTGTGTAACAGACAGATGTTTCTGCTCATAGATCAGTGTCCCAAACTATGAAATATAAAATACTGACCTTGCAAAGATCTGTAGAGAAAGATTCAGTCTGTAGTTCACATGCTTGCCTTTCTATATGTCCTGCTCCAACTGTGCTACATCACACCATGGGTTTCCAGAGCCACACAGCTTGCATGGTGGGAGTGGAAGCCAGCTGACTTGAGGCTTTGCTCACGCCCCTTCAGCTCTGGATCATTGCATACCTTGTTCAGTGTGAAGAAACAAAATGGATCAGGCTGAAGGAAGGACACAAGGGGGGAATTGTGAAAAGGCTCCTTAAAGACCTGGGAGGTTTTTACATTTACTGTGTTTTTCCAAGTGCTCATTACCTGTGTGAGCCAGGCTGTGTAATTAGCTGCTTGCCCTGATAAAGAAGCACGGGACAGTGTGAGACTTCTGATAACAGAATTGCATTTTGCCTAAATGGCTGGGCAGAGAGAGCGCTCACCCCAGATAGCCTGCCTGTGGCTTAATGGGGAGTTGCAGCGCTAACGCAGTTTAAACTAAACAAGATAAAAGAGTCTTCCTGTGGCTTAATCCAATTATGGTGGTGGTGTAATGCTGGTGAATGTGGGTCGCTGTCTCTGCAGGGCACAGTGAGGAGCTGCCTTTGCTCTGGCTCTGCTCCTCGCTGTCTGTTCACGAGGAGCCCTGTGTGCCCTTGGAGCGGGCGTGGGGCAGTGCCTGCTGTCTGCTGTTGCCCTGCTCTCTGCTGTCCTGCACGGCTGTCACGCCCTTGCCACGTCAGCCCCGCAGTGTGCCTGGGGCCACCCTTGCTGTGCTGTGCCCATGCAGCACCTGCTGTCAAGGGGCTGTGCTGGGTGCCACGCCGACGTGACAGGGCACAGTGCAGGCAGGAGTGCTGCCCTTGCCTGGCTGTTTGTGAAGGTGCCTGGTCTGTGAGTCGGTGTGCTGGAGCAGTGTGTCCTCTGCCGGGTTGCCACTTCTCCATGCCTTCTGTGGAGCCTGGTCTGTCCCAGCTGAAAGCGTGAAGCTGGATGTGCACAAGTGCCGTGCTCAGCACAGCAGAGAACTCGTGTTCTGAGACACGGGCAGTGTGCAGACCTGGGTGGTCTTGGGATCTGTGTTTCTGCAGGCGTGCAATTTCCTTAATGGGACTCTGTCAGCTGATTGCTGTAAAGCCTTGAGGAAGGCAGCTGTGGCAGCTGCATCCCCAGAGGTGTGCTCCCTAGAGCACTCATTGTAAGAGGCACATGCTGCACCCTGGAAAGGAGAACCGTGCTCATCTTTTGGGAAGCATTTACAACAGTGTTTCTTGGGACGTTTTAGTCCCCTTAAGGATTCAATGGCTTGGAGTGCTACTACTGCATCCTGCAGCATTCAGTTCTACAGGTGGATTCAGAGTTGCATGGGAAGGTATTTCCTAACGTATTTTCACTGATGGTTTCAAGTTTTGCAATGAAGTAACCAGCTCTTTCTTTCCTGTTCTAAAATGTGGCTGTTTAAGACTCAGGCATGTTTCTTTGCAGAGGCCTGAACACAAGCTGTGTGTGTTGTACAATGGCTTGACCTGAGCTGGGGCTTGTGAGCAGCAGTTGCCAAAATTCAGGGAGCAGTCAGTGCACTTTGCTGCTTTGATCAGACTGTCTCTTGTCTTTCTGCTGCACTCGGGGTAATTGGAGGCCTTGTCAGCACACAGCTCTTGCTTCCTGTGCCCAGCGCAGTCTCTGCTCAACTAAACATGGGTGTAGAAGTGACAAGTGTCAGCTCTTTGTTATCAGGCTGCTCTGGGGCCAAGGGCTCACTCGGTGTGATTACAAGAGTTGCAGTGGAGGAGTTTGCCCCATCTGAGAGGCATTAGGCAGAAGTTCAGCTTCTGTGGAACTTCAGACTTTGGTGGAGTCTCCTGTTGGAGATGCCGGTTGGCTGTTACTCTGATGGGTAATCTTGTTCTACTCTTCTCCTTGAGTTTGCCTTCTTGCCTCCTCTTACTTGACAACAAACATCTTGGGGCCAGGACTTTTACCAGCTTGCTCTGTGTGTGGTGAATGCTCAGCTGCTGAGAATAGAGCCCTTCCCCAGTGCATGGTGCTGCCTCCTGCCCACTCCTTGAATCACTTTGAAGTGAGATTTTCTCCTGCACATCATGCTGTCTCCCCTGTGGAGGCTCCAGGGTCTGTTTCCTTACCCAGCACCATCATGTGCCATCAGTTCAGCTGGATGTGGGGTTGCATTGGAGAGGGACATTTGCAGAGTGTGTCCTTGCATGCTGTGCTGCTGCTAAAATGCACCAGTGGCCAGGGATTCCCCCACCTGCTGGAAGCAGCTTTTTGACCTGGGAGCCAGAATTGCTCGATGGCTTTCCATGGAAACAGTCTGAGATGGGTCAGTCTCTGTGCTCTCTCTTCACAAACCCTCCCAGCATGCCTGTAGGGTGGTAATGAATGCCTCAATGTGCTGACTTTTCCAAATTATTGTTTGGAGACTGTAACCAAAGTTGCACTTTCCTCATTAGAGTAGCCTTTGTCAGAGCATCTTTAATCAAGGGTCTCCTGAGAGACAGCATTTTTAGAACTTCTTTTTATGCCTTCTCTTGAAAGTTCTTTGCACTGCACCTTGTGAAGGAACTAATGAGATGCTGTGAAAGTTTGGGCTGCTGTTAATTAGGAGAGGTCTGAGGAAGAAGTACTGCACATGTATTAACTTTATCTTGGCTCACATGTCTCCTCTCTCCCTCTGTCTCTTCTTTGCAGGTTGCACAAACAGCAGATGGCTTGGATGCTGACCTGTGGAAAGATGGCTTATTTAAATCCAAGGTCACACGGTACCTGTGCTTCACCAGATCATTTTCGAAAGAAAATGTAAGTCCGTTTGCTGAGTGTCTGCATGATTTGCATCTGTGCCTGGTATGCTCTTACCCATAAGATGATTCATTTTATGGAGCCAATTATAATTCAAGCAGGCGTTTTGCTGAGTTCAGGTGAGTAAGGAGGCGAACTGCAATGGCAGAATATTTGCATTTTGTCTGTGTTTCTCATGGAAAGAAATTGCTGACAAAATCATTTGCAATAAAAGAAGCACAAAAGGGAAGGTTTGCATTACAGCAGCCTCTCACACTTGTTTTCTGCTGCAGCAGTGGGTGCTGCACACTCATGGTCCTGATTGATGTCTAACCCAAATTTCTCAAACAAACAATTTCCTTCTTGGTGAAGGAAATGTTGGTTTCTGAATCCAGGGGCATCCCAGATATTTTATTGCAGGATTATCTTGCTTTCTTTGTTGGTTTTGGTGCTGATTCTTGAAAATGTGCCCACGTTGTGCATATGCTACCACATTTTTGTAATCTGGTCTGACTATTAAGTATGAGTTACTTCATGATTAGCAGCAGTTGTCTGCCCACGCTTTCTGTGGAGGAGAGGGGACCATGTGCAGCAAGAGATTCATGCATTCTGCTGTGGTTTTGGTTGAGGCTACTGTGAAAACTTTCTTTTTTTCTGGAGGAACTGTTGACTTCTGCAATGAATGCACTCCATCTAGTGGGTAATCCTGCTTTTGGTCACGCTTTGGATATTCACGGCGACTCCATTGGCAGGGTCTGGAAGTACCATTTTGTACTTGTGTTTTCACAGTGATGGGAGCACAAGAGTGATGGCAGCTTCAGGGGCTGCTCACAGGTCCTGGCAGTAGAGCTGGGGTTTGCCAGTTCCCAGCATTTGGCCGTTATTCCATCCGCTTCCCTGTCTGCCTCTAGATTAAAGTACAGCTCCACAGCAATGGGAAGTATCACTTCCTGGGATGGATGGACAATAACTGTGCTTTTCATCATGGACTCTGTGCAGTTACAGGAATAGCAGCCCTGGAGTAGGCGGGGAGGCTATTAAATAGGTTTGTGCTGATTTGAATATTTGGCTTATCTGTGGCTACCTGAAATGGGAAGTTGTCAGAAATAATTGTAGGACAGGAGCAGCTGCTGGCTGCAGAGACAGTGTACATACCCTCAGGTGGTGCCTGTTGGACTTTTGGTAGGAACCCTGGGCTCAGCATGGTTTGGGAGTACCTTCTTCATATTGATGAGGCATAAAAGCAGAAGTTTCCCCTTTCCTCAGTCCTGTTGGCCCCATGGGATATATGATGTGCTTCCCTGTTGGGGGATCTGGGGCTAAGGGGCCTCAGTTCCCTCATCTGGGAGGAAGGGAGGTGAGAGGCTCCTCTCTCTCCCCTGGACACTGATGTGTTGCTGCACTTTGGGTTGGAAGTTTTACCATTCAGGGGTTTCTTTTGTGTTTAGCAAAACACTGGGAACTCCTCCTGAAGAACATGTTGTAGTTTGAAGATGACGTTGTACTTAGTAGAGTTAATGCCCTTCAGATGTCTGGGTTAGAACAGAGTCAGTCTGCAGTGCCTGTTTAGCAGAATCATCATTCCCAACAGTGTACAGTGTCTGACAATTACAAGGACATTGCTGTATCTGAGTGTGGGCAGGCCCTGGATGGTAGACTGGGGGGCTTTGTCCCCTTTTCTCCTGGGCACATGGCAGAGCTGACTCCCAGGGCCCCAGCAGCTCACGAGCTCACTGGAGACACCTCTCCTGCCTGCCTGCTGCTGATGGAGGAGTGGTCAGTGCTTCAGCAGAAAGTGGCCACTGATGTAACACACAGACAGCTTAAATAAATAAAACATGAAAGATGAATCAGCAGCAACTACTTCATCAGCTGTTTGCTGTGCCAGGACCATGTTAACTGACACATTCAGGCTTGGCAGCATCCAGCACTGCCTGCTCCAAGATGCCCTGGCCATGGGCAGTCAGAGGCATGTAGGGGCTGCCTGGCTTTGACCTCTTTGTGTGAATAGAGCATGTGTGCCACACGTGTGTCTGGTGGGACAGGGCTGCAGGTCTGCTGATCCTTCTGGTGAGGAGCTGACCATAAAATGCAGGACCTCCCAAAAATAAATTCAGACCTGAGTTTAAACTCCCCTTATTTCAAAGCCTGCAAATTTAAATATTTTGTAAGTAGTTCAGTGAAATAATCAAAGAGTATAGGTTTGTCTGACAAATTCTTGACAGATAAAAAATAAAGGAGGTACTTTGCAACCAGTAACAGTAAAACTCAGTGACATGGTTTGATGGCTCGGGATGAAATTTTAATTGTTCTAAGTTGTGTTTCTGTTTATAAAGGCTGTGCAGTACTTAAAATGTGTTCTTTCATATGTGACCCCAGATTATTGGCAGCAGTGCTGGTTTTATCAAAATCTGCAAAGAAAATCTGGTCCCTAAACCTTTGTGGAGGCTGTCACTCTAAATGGAGCTCTGAGCTCTTCAAAGCTTGATTAATAGGACAAGGCATGAGTTCAGAATTCATATGGACTCTAAATGAAGTTTGCTGTTCCAAATGGCCTCTGCTTCTGGAGTGTGCTGCATTTGGAGCTAGAACCCTGTCTATTCACTACTAATTAGCTAATGCATGTAATAACTTTGGCTATGTGTGCATAAGCCATCATCCTGTAATGCTTTCTGCTGCTACTGTCATGGAAATGTCATGTTGCTCTTGTGGATGTAATGTGTGAGAATTGAGGTGACGTGCTCAGTGGATGGGTTGGTTAAAGTAGTACTTTGAACTGCTGTGTCTACAAAAGGAAGAATTTGGCTGAGCTTCCAAGGATCTGGAAGTATGGCAGTGTTAGAATTTTGAATGTTGTTGGGTACCTCCTTCTCAGTCACTGTTTGGTTCCTGCCCAGGGGACACTTGCAAGGGTTGCTTTGGAACATACTTGTGATTTCTAAAGTTGTGGTCAGATACAATGACAAGAAATCTCAGGCTTCAGCAGGTGGGAAGATCTGGGGTTTAATTTGGTGACATGGGCATAATCAACTGTTTCTTTTCTCTCTCCAAAGAGTCATTTAGGCAATGTCTTGGTTGATATGAAGCTCATTGATATCAAGGATACTTTACCTGTAGGCTTCATGCCCATCCAGGAGACCATTGATACACGTAAGTTGACATTCCCCCAAGTCACCCTGTGCTTCTGGAAAATTCCTGGGCATATGTGGTATGAGGTAGAATTGTTAACTTATCCTGCTGACCCTTGGGAGTGCAGGACCTTACTGTGTGCTGCTTCAATTTCTGTAAAAATCCTGGTAGAAAGGTGGAAGGGGGCTTTGTCATTAATTTGAAATTCATTGGGTTGTGACTGTGATAATCTTTAAAGCAGAGGTACTGCTTGTACTAAGGAAGTGGTGTGAAAGAGAACATAGAGAAAAGCAAATAGTCAGCTTTGTACTGCGGAGAAAGTCAAATAAGAGGCACCAATTTTGTTCAGTTAGATTTGTGGTTACAGGTGTCTCTGTGCACCTCTCAAAGTGTAATACATTTAATGTAGTACTCCTTAGTAGGTCCTGAGAAGATTTTCAGGAAGCCTTAAATCCTAAACTCCTAAAATCAGTTTTAGGTACTTCAAACAGAAGCCCTACTTTTTCAAAGCAGGGGAAGACTAGACTTCAGGGATACAGGTATTTACCATCTCTAAAAACACCACAGTAACTGCAAGCTGTATGTACAGATGCTCTATTGGCACACCTCACACTGTCTGTATGGTTATTGGTGTTAGTGCTGCAGCACATTCCAGAGGCTGGGATGGATTGCTGTTTCCCAAGGTGTGGGTTGTGAAGCAGGAGGAGTCTGTGGAGACAGGGCTGCTTTGCCATCTGTTGAAGTGACAGCATATTTTAAGTTCGACGATATTTGTTCATATTAAGATGAAGGGTTTTTATTTTGCAGGCACTTGTTTGTAGTTGCTGGTTGTTTCCAGATTTTCATTCAGCATCTGCTCTTTAGATTTTCAGTATATCAGTAGACTTCTGTCCTACTTTCCAAGTGCCTGCATCCAAACAGGAACCTCACCTTGCTCACCCTGACACTCCTTAGGGTGGGATGGAGCTGGTAAACAGCTGGAGATCTGTGAATTCATTATACAGATAAGCCTTAACTCAGATGGGCTTGAGTTTTTCGTGATGGATAACAAGGAAGCCAGTGGAATTGCTCTGTGACATATTGCAGAAAGGGCTGTGCAGGGCGTTCATCCACCCTCAGAGCACAGGTCAGAGCAGCACAGCTGCCTCGTGGGAGGTTCTGGCAGGCACTGCTTTGTGAATCTGGTTTGTCCTTGCAAAGAACCAGGGCAAACATGGTGGGAGTATAATTTCTGTGCCTGCTGACTTGATCAGGAATGTCACTAACACTTGGGATGTGTGAGATGTGGACAGACAGCTCTTACACTGAACCTCCCTGCATGGCAGGCTCTGCCTGCTCCTCCTCACAGTGGGCTGGAAGTGGCTGGTTGGAAGCACATAGCACAGTGAACTGACTGGTTGTGTCAGAAGCTTCCAGGTGCATTCCCAGAGGCAGTGCTTGTGGGAGAAATGTTCAGATATGGCTGTCCAGGCCACTGAGGCAAACATTACCAGGGAAAGAGCAAGGGAGTGTGGGAGGAGTGCAGAACTGGCAGAGTCACCTGCTGCTCTGTGCTGTGGGGCAGCACTGGGGCACATGTGGCAGCTGACCTCTGCAGCAGGCAGCAGATCTGGTTATTGCAGTGCCAGTAACACATCTGATAGAACACTACTCTCGGAGCGGCACTACACTGACTGGTTGGTTGACATATGTCTGTTCTTTGGCACCAGTTCTGCCATAATTACCTGACTGATATCTGGAGAGACTATAAATAACATTTATACTCTAATCTTGCATAAAACCCACCCTGTATTCTGGGTTGCTTTTGCAGAAGAAGTCGCTTTCAGGAAGAAGAGGTTGTGTGTTAAATTCATCCCTCGAGATTCCACCGAGGCAGCGATCTGCGATATCCGAGTCCTGGGCAGATCGAAGCAAGCCCCTCCTCAGTACACGTTCATTGGGTGAGTGCCCCTCACTCCGGAGCTGTTGGCATGAATGCAGTTATTCCAGAGCAAGGGCTCTATGCTCCTACAATTACCAAGTAGTAGCTTGTAAGCAGTGAAACTTATCATTAGAAAAGTCCAAGGAATACAAGTGCTACTGAGTTTGATGTAGGAATTAACTCACCCCTCCTTTTTTTTTAATTACGCTTGTTCTCACCGACCAAGGTGTTGGTGAAAGACGTCAGAGCTGGTGTTCGTGCAGGTGTGCAGTGTTGGGCTGACACTGGTGTTGTTCCCCAGGGAGCTGAACAGCATGGGTATCTGGTACCGGATGGGCAGAGTGCCGCGCAACCACGACTCCGCACAGCCCGCGGCTCCTCCCGCCCAAGCCCCAGCCTCCACACCCGCTCCCAACCTGCCAAGGTAGGCTTTCTGCATTCCAGCTCCTTCTGCTTGATGCTGCATGTCTTGTGGTTACTAACCTTGCCTGGGAAACCAAGACCAGAGTGCTGCATCAGTATGAAATGATTGTGTCACAATCTGATAAGGGAATGTGCTGTTTGTTGAAGTATTTGCCTGCTAGAAGTTCCTTTGCCTGTTGTTGTGTACAGAAAAATGTGTGAAGAAGCCAGAAGAAAGGAAAAGCCTGCAGAGGAAGGGAAACAGCAAACTGTACCCTTCCTTTGCTTCAGACCATGCAGGATGTTGTGGCTTCCAGCACGTACGTGTGGGTTGGCTCAGAAGGGTGAGCCAGAGCTACAGCCAGGCTGATTGTTCTCCTTCACCAGAGGGAGGGAGAAGTGTCCCTAGAGACTTCAGAAGGGAAACAGGTTTTGCTCATCTCCAGGATCAGTCCATTCATGGTTTGAAGTACTGGTTCTTGGTTTTTTATTGTCTTGAACCCAGTTGCTGAGCTCCAGCTATGCAGCTGACATGAGTGTGCAGAGCAGCCTGCTCATCTTGTGGTGACTGATGGGAGCACCACTGCTGGGCAGTGGTGTCTGTCCAGGCTGTTCTCCCTGTGTTACAGGCAATATTTCTGTGTGTGTATCAACAGATGTGCTGGTGTGTAGACTTTCATATACCAGTAGTGCTGTACTGACAGCTTACTTGCTGGATTTCTCTGGACAAAACCAGATGTTGTTAAGCGACAAACCAGCCCAGACAGTGATTAAACTGAGAACTTTGCAGTCCTGACATTCCCTCTGAAAGCACAGCACCCAGTGTGAATTGTGCTCCTGTTGCTGAGGCTCATAGCCTGGGCCAGGCTGTTGTCAGGACACAGCACATTCTCCTCGGGCCCCTTTGTGCTTTTGCCTATCTAAGTGTGTGTGTATTCTTGCACTAGGCATTTTCTACACTGCAGATACCTTTACAGTATTACAGTAACTAGTGAGAGCTAGAATTCTGAAGGAGACAGCTAGAGGAATTCCAGTTGGTGTACAAAGGTCATTATATCACATGGGTGGAAATTGCTTACATCCTTTAGAGTCTTGATTTGCAGGTCATTTCAGTAAAGGCTTTTAAAGTGCTGCAACATGGTCCCCAGAAAGTTCAGGTACTTCCTTAAGGCAGGTGTGTACATTTGAGCCTCCACCCATGACCCAGAATGAAATCCACTGTCCTGTGGTGGCACTTGGAGCTCTCCAAAGCATTTGAGTGTTTCTTTCACTGAGAGGTTTGCTTGGTCAGCTGCTGTGCCTGGCACAGTGCTTGCTGTCCTGTACTGTCAGGTGTGCTGCAGGCAGACAGGCTGTCATGCTTCTCAGGGATGGAGGCAAAAGAGATGAAAAGCCAGACAGGAGATTCCAGCCTGTCCCACTAGGGCCTGAGATGTTATTCTGAAGCTCTGCTGGACATAAGCTAGATGTCAACCCAGGCCATGTGAGATCAGAGAGAAGGATGTCTTGATTTTAGAGCACAGATCTTCATTTTTTTTCTTCAAGAAAATCTGTCTGGGCAGATTTCCACAATAAAGAAAAAAAATTATCATAGCAAGAGAATGTCAATGGCTGTGCTTAATCACTGAATGTGGAAGGGTCACTTTATAGCTGACCAGGGAAGGCTGCAGAGCAGTGTCAGAGCTTTTGGGAACAGGGCCAAAATTAGAGCTCAGAGCATCAGTGACAGTCTGAAAAGAAGTGTTTACAAGGCTTATATATTTTATAACCTCTTGTTGTGCAGTTTATGGTTTACAATGGCTGCAAGGAAATTGGATCAGTTTTGTTTTACTTGCCAAATAAAGCAAATGTCAAAATAGTCAATATAAAATGTATTCTAATTTGGCTGAGTTAAACCAGCCAGTATGCAGTGGAATAATTGAATGTTACATTAATGCCTCGTAGTAAAACCCACCTGTCTGTAGCCAGCTCCACTCTCACACCCCACGTGTGATTTACAGGTAACTTTTACACCACCAGCCTGATCATTCAAAGCATCTTTCATGTCTGTTTTTTCACTCTGGTTATTTATTATCCAATATATTTTTTAAGAAATAGAAATGTATATAAAAGTGCATCCTGCAAATATTTAATTATAACAGGGAACACAGACATCTTGAAGGCTTCTTCTAACACTGTCAGCACTGTGGTGAGTTACTCAACACAGTGTTTGTGGAAGACTATAGTCACAAGTAATCTCTTTTTTTCACGTCACCATGGAGAGAGGGGATTACACTGGCAGCCAGTTTGCTGTTCTATTCCATGTGGGTATGTCCTGACAGGAGCAGCACTGGGTTGTTCTGGAGCTGCCTCTGCAGTGAGGGAGAGTCGGGGGGCGGTGCTGCATGGAGCCCTGTGGAGAGAGAGCCTGCTGGGCTGGCCTGGCCTGTGCAGCCAAAAACCAGCAGGAACAGTTCAGTTTTGCTGCAGCTCAGCCCTGGCAGCTGTGGGTCCCTCCCTCCCCTGCTTGGAGCAGGTCAGTGTGTGATACCAAGTGCTCAGGGCTCCAGACACTGCTCTGGCAGAGCACTGCAGCAGGAAGTGCAGCTCTGGCTTTGATTCACAGATAGCAGTTGCTCTATTTAAACACCTGGAATAAGAGCAAGATGAGTGAATTTTCCTTCTGAGCTCCCAGTTACCTTTTCACTAGTTAAGGTGGCTCCTCCTTAGGAAAAGGAAACAATTTGTTCCTGTTCTTAACTCCCACTGGAGCTTCATGTTGAGGAATGTAGGAGTTTCTCTGCTAGGCAGAGAAGTCTGATTTTTCAAATTGATTTATTAAGGGTGTTTGAAATTGGTGGTGTAAGCTTGGGAAGGGATCAGTCTGTGGCTTTCTGCTGCAGGCTGATGATGTGCAATCGAGGCAGGTCATAAAGCAACGCCAACAAGCCAGTGTGGAGACCCAGGCTGGGGCTGGGATGCACCAGCCTGACTCTGTGCAGTGTGGTAATGGAAGGGAGCCCTCTGCCTTTCCTGTTTTTAAAGTATCTACCCTATTATTTAGAAAAAGCTGTAATAATTTATTTATTTAAATAATTTAAAATATATTTTTATGAAGCATCTGTAAGGCAAAAGGTTCCAGGGCTTCAGTGCTGTTCTGCTCTGGTGTAGAGAGAAGGCAAATCCTGAGAAACCTGCCATTGCCCACTGCTGGTGGTGTGAGGGCCACAATGCCTCCAGAGAGCATGAAATACCTCATCCGAACCAAATGCTGCCAGATAAGGCGTACTGAGGGATGGATGTTGCTGATATGACTGGAAACTGTTCTGAGAAATGTTGCTGGTGGTATCCTTTCTGCAAAGTGCTGCTTTCCTGATGGAGTTGCATTTTGTAATCTGTTTCATCAGGAGAGCTCGAAAGTAAAACCACCTTCTGACTTGCAACTAATTGTAGAATCTTTTGCGTTGGAAAATACCCATAAGATCAAGTAAAAAAAAGTAGTTATTAATTATTATATTTTGAAAATATGTGGCTTTAATGATGAAATCACTTCCATCATGAAACACAGCACAATATTCCTAGTTTTTAAATTACATACTTAGCAGAAGCCAAGGATGTCATAAGGGCTGAGGTCACATCTCAGCAGTGATGGATTAAAAATTCTATGAGACTGAAATAGTAAGTTGGAGCCTGGAGGGAGTGTTTCCATGGCTCCTCTCTGGTGGGGGTGGTAACAAACGGAACGTAAGGATGAAATGCCCATGATGTGTATAGGCTGTGCAGATCTGAACATGATGGTTTGGGTGGGTAGGGGGGCTGGCACATGTTTCTCCAGTCTGGTTCCCATAAAGGATTTGTTATGAGACGGCGCTGACCGTGTGGCTTGCATCCAGCTCAGCTGGATGAAGACGTGCAAAAATTGGTCACAGTCCAGTATGTTTTAGTGGTAGAAAATGATGATTAGGAAAAAATGTTTAAACAGTACGGTTGGTTTCCAGGCACAGGAGTCTCCTGCAGCAGCTGAGGAGGAAAGCTGTGAACTGTAATTAGAGGGAGCCTGATGGATTTGGCCGATCTTGAGGATGCATTGAAAAATTTGTGAAGGGCTCTGAGTGAAGAGGCTTCAATCTTCTTAGAGTCATTTTTCTTTATAGAGAGCCCTCTTCCTGCTATAGCAGTATTTCTGGAGGCATGTTTTCTTTGGGGCATAGCATAGGGTTGTTAAGTCCAAACCGGAGGTATCCATTTGGAGAAGCTGTGCTCTGGGTTGTTAAATAAGCCCTGCAGGGAAACTGAGCTTTTTTTCCCTAAAACTTGTGTGTTGTCTGCTATTTAATATGATCTCTGCCACTGCTGATTTGTAATCTGTGCTTTCACCCTGAAGTGCATGTGGTTGTGTTCAGATATTTCCTTTAAATCAATCACTTTCACCATTTTCCAAAACACTTCTTGAGTTTATTGCTTTTAGTAAAGTGTTTGGACTGTCATTATTTATTACCGGCAAAGTGCTGACAATGTGCTCTTCCCAAATGAGTCTTTATGTGGAATATTTGTTTTAGCAGGTCTTGCCGGGTTGGTGTGGCTGTGCCTGCAGCCCGCGGGGTGCGGGGGGCTCGGCCCGAGCGGGGCTCTGCGTCTGCCCGGGGCGCCCGCGCTTCCCAGTGCTGATTAATTTGACAGAATTTAAAATCCTAACCCAGGAAGCTTACACCACGTGTAATTTATCTTTCTGGAGTATTTCTGCTGTTTGGCAATTTTTCCCTGCCGCTTCATTATCTGAAAGCTCCTGGCTCTGGAGAGCGGCTGGGGAAAGATGCTGGAGCCGGGCGCTCGCCGCCTCCCGGGACACGGCGCTGCTCAGCTCAGACAGCCGCTTCACAGGCGCTTCATGCTCGCAGTGCCAGCTCCCAGCCCGCTGATGCAGCCTCTGCCTGTAAGGATTTAATGGGCTGCAGCTCAGACTTCCAAGCGGTGTAAATTAAACTTGTTGGGGTTTTTTCTATTGTTTGGCAGCTGCTCTGTCCTAGTTACTCAAGTCCTCTGATCTGAATTAATCCCCATGTAGAGGAAGCTGCAGGAGCTTCATTCTGCATCAGGCCTTACATTTTGGGTTGCTGGTGTGCAGCAGCTGAGGTGCCCTCGTGAGCATCCCCGGGGCTGTGCGTTCAGCCAGCGGCTGCTCTGGCTGGAGAGGGGGCTGGAGAGGCACCCGAGCATGGAGTGTGTGCTGCCCTCCTCCCTTCCTACAGCTGGGAAAGCTAAATGGGGACATCTGAATGTGGAAAGAATCACTCACTCTCTTTTTCATTCTCCCCTGCCATTGGGCTTTTATAAAATCTGAATCTGGCACCCCCAGTTCTCATTGACTCTTAGGAAACAGGATATTTTAGTAGCTTGGAATGAGATGAAATGCTTGCAAAGCCCATATGTTGCTTGTTTTAGGGAAAGGGTCAGGAAGGTTTTAAAAAGTATTTAAATATTTGGTTTACACGATTAGAATAGATTGTCTGGAATGAAGTCCATTACCCGAGGTGATTCTTGCCTCACAGTTTAGGTTTTCATTGCAGTTCTTTGGAGTATGAGGTAGGTGTTCTGGCATCTCAGTGCCCCAACACAGTCAAAGTTAAGGGCTGTGAATAAGTGCTGTAGCTGGGATCTAGCCACTGCTGGAACCTCAGATACCTGCTGTGGCAGTGGCTGGGAGATGCCTCCTGGTAGAGGGGGTGGTTGCCAAGTCCTCTGATGCCAGTTCATAGAACCCCAGCAGCTTCTTTCTTAGAAATGTGCCTTTTCCAGTCTCCATGAGCAAAGCTTTCATGTTGGATTGCATTTCCTGAGAGCTGCAGCCTCATATTAACTCATTTTAGGTGTGTTTTCAGCTTTCTACAGCTTGAAAACTGTTCTCAGTTTTTCATGAGAAATGATCTTTTCATGATCATCATTGTTTATGGAAAGTAAGGTTGTGGGTCTTTTTTTTTTTAATTAAAGGTATTCCCATGAGACTGCAGATTTTGCAGCATTATTCTGAAGGTCGTTGTGAAACAATCAAACTTTGCTGCCTGACAGTTCAGATGCTGCTCTGGGTGTCATGCTTGTGCCACCCCAGTCTGTCACTGTTGGGTCCAAAGCCCAACTTACCATTGAGCTTTTGCTGTGCTTTGTTGATATTTTTAAATGAATTATGAAGCATCCTTTGATATCTGGCACTTCCCCTTGTGATCCTCTGTTCCTTTTTATGAGTACTTGCCCCCTCACTTCAAAAGCAGTTCATCACCTTCCTGCAGACAGTTCTTAATAACAGGTTTGGAACTGTCGGGCATTCCTGTGCCTGTTTTATGTGAGTTTCTCTCCAAAAATGTTCAAAAACTGGCCATAATGTGCACAGACCTCAAATCCCCTTTGCCTGCATGTGAAAGATCTCCTCATCACATGCTGACTTGTTCTGTGGATTTGCTGAATAAAAGAGCAACTGAAGTGGAGAGGGCGATTAAACTTACTCTAAATTGTCTTGAAATTATCGTATGCTGGGGAGAAATATGTTTGGTATTGGAGCAGTGTTGGAGCAGTAGGGTTTGATTCCAGCTGTGGAGGGAAAAGCTGAAGCCCTGGGCCTGGCCTTGCCAGAACCATCCATCCTCCTGCTGTGCCAAACTGCCCCATTGCTTCTCTTTGGGGAGGAGGAAAGCTGCTTCTGGTGACAGTTCAAAAGGGAGATAATTGGCATGGGGATAGTCTTTGTGAGTTGCCATTCCTTAACATCAGAGATTCACTAAAGTACTAATAATTACTGTTAATATCTTTCAGTGGAAAGTTTCTGAGTAAATGAGTGCTGGTTGAGGCAGCATTTAACGGCCGCTGCTGGCATGATCAGAATGCAAATAAGTGTTATTAGCCTAATGATTTTGCTGTCACCACGGTGTGCAGCAGTAGTGTTGTGAATATGTCATGCAGTACCCGTGAATTTGGAAAGTGTGTCAAAACACAACTTCAATTAGTTTGCTCTAATTATGACTCTAGAGGGTTCATAAGTATATCACTCCTCATTAAAAGAGATTTTCTTATATGGATTAATACAGCACATAAAGGGGTGTTTGAGCGATTGGAGGCAGGGCTGTGCAGAGGGAGGATGCCCATGGGGTGCTGGAGGTACAGCAGGTCTGGAGCTGCACGGGGTCCAGCCCCATCCCAGGAGCTCCTGGTGCAGGGCCAGGGTTAGGAAACCTCCCAGGCAAGAGCAAGTGGCTGCATCAGGTCAGCTGTGGGCAGCAAGAGCTGGTAGATGGTTTCTGGGTAGGCCCCTCAATTAGAAATAAGCAAACCAACAACAAGCCCCAAACCTGAAAACCGCTGGAAGGAACCACAGTTGATGCTGAGAAATAGATGTGGCCCAAAAGCTTTGCTCTGGTAAAGGTCAAGGAACACAAGCAGTCAGAAGCACAAGCCTGTGCCAGCCTGGCCTCTCCAGAGAAGCCTTTGGGATGCTGGGTGTCTGTTCCCCTTTCCCAGGATATTTGTAGTACAGTTTACATACTGTCTTGTCACAGTGCCTGATCATGTTTCAGCTTTGCAGAACAGGAAGAGACTGTTGTGCTCACAGGTGAGCAGTTGGGTAAGGGTTAAAGTAGTAATTGTTTAAATCTTTTAGGCTTTCCTCCCAGTTCTGTGATAATTTGATGAAGAACTTCACCCTAATTAAATATTCAAATTAGGAATAAGTGTCAATATGGCTTCCTGGTGCCTGGAATGATGATTAATTGTATTCAAAACTCTAGTGGCCGCTGTAATCTAAACCAAACCGTTGTTCTTGATTATTTGTGCAACACATTTACCATGTTTTTGTTTTAAAATTTAAACTAGTAATTGATTTGCCATATGCCACAGAACTGCACATACTTTCACGATATGTGTTTAGGAACTTGGGGACTTTATAATTGGGATTTTCTTGCTTTTCAATGGCAGACTATTTTTTTTTTTGTCTTCTACAATGCAAAATGATTTGGCTCTCACAACACATAAGGAAAATGCATTATGCAATCAAGTTTGTAGGTATAAGCTATATTGATCCTGGCCAAAGTTTACATTAATTTAAAATAAATTAGGCTTTGTTTCCCATTCCTCCCTACAATGTCATCTTTTATAAAAAGAAAGAGGGAAGGGGAGAGCTGATTTCTATCCAGCAGTCACTGCCCTGTCTTGTGCAGCTGATGTTCCTCTTGGAGACATCTCTCTGGCTGTCTGCAGCAGCTGCAGTGTGGAATGCCCCGTTGTGCTACCCCAGGGATAGCAAGAGGCCCCAGAGCAGGCAGGCCACCATCACTTCCAGACACCCTCGGTACAGCCACAGTCAAGACCCTGGTGCCAGGCAGGGCTGCTGCTGCTCACCAGCCCCACAAGCCGTGGTGGGAGTGCTGCCCACTGAGGGTGGCTCTGCAGGTGCAGCCTGGGACTTTGGCAGAGCCCACCTGAGCCAGCTGTGGGATGGTCCCTTCAGTGCCCTGGCTGAGGGCACGTGTGTCATTTCCCTGCAGTGGAAAGTTCCCTGGCGGTGGGCTGTGCTGGAGGGCAGGGGTCAGCCTCTCTGACCACACATGTTGGTACAGACTTCAGAAAAATACTTTTTGAGTATGAAAATGGACCCATATGAAAGGGGCCTTTTAAGCACGCCTGGTTTATTTACCTCCAGAACAATTTCTGCTGAGAAGAAAGCAGTTCCCCATAGAGGGCAGAGAAACTCAGTCTTTGGTGCCTTGCAAAATATTTTTGAATAGTTCTATTAAAAATCAAATGAGACATGTGTCATGCCTACAGCAGTGGCCTCCTGCTTAAAAGTGTGTTCGTAGCAAACATGCCTCTAATTCAGAGACTCTCATGTGGATTGTGTTTTAAACAGCAAACTGATTGCCAAATTCAAATATGTTTTCACACCATCTTTTTTTGGTTAAAAATAGCTTTGGAAAGCACAAGCAAACTCAAACTGATGTTTGCTTTTTCTTATTTTATCTGTGCTGTTCACCATCATCTCCATCGAGGGCTAAAAATACACTGTTCTTCCCAAATCGTGTGCCGTTTTTGAAGGCAGATAACTTCCAGATGATGGGTGTGGTAGATAAAACCTGCTGGGTTCGATGCACTGCTGGAGGATGCACCGGGCCCTGTCTCACAGGCAGGGCATCCCGAGAGCACAGGCTGCCCAGGCGGGCGCTGCTCGCCGCCTGCCCGGAGCCGCTCCGTGAAGAGGAAACGTCTTCTGTACGTGTGGCAGTGCGGTCCAATTTTGTTAAAATTCACAGAGAGCAAGGATCTGCTTTAGAGGAGCACAGCTTGGAGTTAAAGGGGCAGAGCCGTGCTGGCTGTCGGCGCTGTGCCTGGCCGGGGTGCGGGGGGCGATGGCCACGGCGGCAGTCCCCGGTTGTCCGAGGGGTGCAGGGGGCTGACACTGAGTGTAGGCAGTTGGTAGAGAGTCTTGGAAGCAATACTAAAATTGATGTTTGCTGCTTAACCTGACTGGAGTGAGCTGGCAGGAGCAGCATCTTGTGCTCTGTAGTAACCCTTGCCTTTTGCTCCCTCTCCCTCAGGCACATCTCGCTGACGCTGCCAGCCAGCTTCCGGGGCAAGAGCCACAGCACCCGCCTGGACCTGGAGCACCAGCACTCCAACCTGTATGCCATCTCAGGTGAGCTGTGCCACGAGCTGCTCTGAGCTCTGCCCACTGCTCACAAATGTTGTCATAGGCATGGTAGAGTCACACTTAGCACGAGTTCTGCTCTGGTATTTTCTCCTCTAAGAGAAAAGAGGTATGGGATTTGGACCTGACTCTGTCAAAACCTAATGAAAGTCTAGTCCCTTCATCTGGCTGAAGGAGATTTTAGGACAGTTTGGAAAACCAGCAGTAGGTTTAGTGGGCTGTGCAGTTGAAACTGCTTATGCATAATCAGGGAAGAGAAGATGGCAAAAATGTGCCATTCACAGGTTCCTCCTATTAATAGTGAGTGACACTTGTAACACGGGAACATGGCATTAATTCATGTCCCATAATCAAAGAGTTATTTAAAAGGTAATCTCTGCCTGAAACTGCAGCTTCAGGTTCCTAAAGAGATAGAATGTAACAATTGCATAATCCTTGTCAGTCCTTGTTTTTCTTGTTACTTTCCCGCCCTAATACGTTTGGAAATGTAAGGAGAGGTGTATTCCTGTGTTCCCATGAGACAATTCTGCATGGGGCAGGGAAGCTGTGCTGTCTCTCCAGGGAAAGCACCAAATGCACTAGCTGCAGCAGCTCTGTGTGGGTGCTAGTGGGACTGCCCTTGCTGCAGATGTGCTGCCCTCTGCTCGTGGTGCAGCCTGTGGGGCTTCCTGCTTTACAAAGAGCTTGAACACTTTACCAGATCCTTACAGGCAAAGCACAAAACAAGGCCTTGTGGAACTGGATAGGGCATTAGTTCTCCATGTTTGCTTGAACACATTTTCAAGTATATAACTCTTTATTTTTCCTCCAATTGCACATTCCCCTCCAGAAACAGTGTTATGAGTTGTGCATGTGTTGTAATGGCTATTACAGCTGTGAGCTCTTTCCAAAGAAAGGGTCTTGTCATAGACACATCCTGTGCATTGACAGGATTTTCGTGCACAGCTCCTGCCCACGGCTGCCCTGTCAGCAGCTGCAGTGAGGTGCCGTGACAGTTCTCTTTGTGTGCTTAAGCCTTGCCGAGGTGGATTAGCCCCCAGACGCGCTCTGGAAGCCATTCCCAAGTTTCCTGTTCCGTCGGTGTCGTGTGCAGCCAGTCTGGGCTATCTGCAGTGCTGCAGTGCCATGGCAACAGGAGATTTAGGAGCAGGCTGCCACGCCTGGGCTGCTGCCAGGGCGCGCAGTGCCGAGCGGTGGTGCCTGCGGGATGTGCTGGCTGGGGGAGCCTCCAGCACACTCAGCCTCCCTCTCGTGGCTCCTGGGTAGGAAGAGGAGTTCTTGGGGCTGCAGAGGAAAACAAAAGCCTTTACAAGCAGTCTCTTCAGTTTTGGTATGGCCTCAGTCTGCCGTGGGCACAGGAGGGCTGTAATGGGGGTAGGATGAAGAGCTGCAACGTGGTCTCTCTTTGCTCTCTGTAGACACACAAGATTTTCTCAGTATTCAATGAAAACAACACTTCCAGCTGTTGTTCAGCATGTTTGTGGAAGATAAAATGAATTTTGGCTGTTGATCCTACTTTGTATCACAAATACATATTTTTGGCAGAATGACTGTATCCTCACTGGAACTGCCCGTTACCCCTTGGGCTGTGTAATGCAGTTGTTGTTTGCACAATACTGGAGTCAAAGAAAAAATGGTCCTGAAAGCAGCAATTACAATTTTTTAACTAGTCTTTTGACATTGCCAGATTTGGCCACGACACACTGGGTGACCAGGAAGTTCAGGAGCCTTCTCTTGGCACCTACTGATAAGTGAGTCCCTGGCAGGCTGCAGAGAGGGAAGCACTGCCCAGAGCCTGCCACGAGCCATGGCAGTGCAGCACTGGCACTGCTGGCATCATCCTCATGCCTGGCAGCCTCCCTCGTCCCACCCCATGCCACACACCCCCACCAAAAGGCAGAATTAGTTCCAAGCTGGTGTGCAGAACGTCTGTGGGTGCTGCTGCAAGCAGCATGCTGAGGAGCTGACAGGTTTAATGTGCATGCTGGGGCAGGCAGCTGCTGGAAGAAGAATGCCTCGCTCCAGACAGACCTGTTGACAGACATGGCTCAGTATTTCACAGCACAGTCTTTCCTCATGGCCTTCAGTTTAATTAAGATGTTGTTGTGACTACATACTGCCTTCATTTCAGACTTGAGCATCTTCTGCCAGCATATTGCTTTGGCTTATCAGAGGCATAAGCACAGTGAGGGAGAGGCAGCCCTTGCAGGCAGGCACAGATAATAACATACAGGGAAAATTCCTCAATGAAGTGAAAAATTATTTATAATAATGGTACTCAAATAGAAGGGAAATAAGTCACTCTAAGGGTATATAAATTTTTATGATAGTGTATAAACAGCCATAGCCTGCCTTGTCTCCCATCTATTCCTGCAGAGAATGAGGGCAACATCTAGCATAAAGAAAAATACAATAAGAAAATGAAGAAATGAATGGGAAGAGCTGGAGGATTGATCACCCAGTGTATTTGTATATCCTGATGTAAAAGGTGGTGCTGACAGGTGGCCAGGTTTCTTCTGTATAAAACCATGTGTGTGCTGTCAGGGCAGTGTGAGCAGCCTTGTTTCGATTGATGAATTGCCTGCTTTCTTGATTAAACCTTCCATCACTTACAAAACAAAAAGCCTGTGTTTCGATGGCAGAGTGGGACATGTCAAAAAAATCTGTCTGCTTTACCTTTGTGCAGATGTTGGGCACAGACTGTAACATGTATTATTAAAATGAATGTGGCATTTACTGTGCATTATTTCTTTCCTGGGAGAAGGGACCTGTAAATTATATGCTAATAATAAGCTTTAACCCTTCCAGGAACCAAGAGATGTAGGAGTGTAAATATTCTGTAGGCCTCACTTAATTGGATGGGCTCTAACACCCCTGCAGCAATCTGAAGTTACTGAGCAGTGGTTTCCAGCCCTTGCTGCCGATGATCTGTGCATTCTGCTGAACAGCATTGCCTTTTTTTAACCCCTGAAATTTCATTGTGGCCACCTTCAGCATTGTATTACAGATAGCAGGTGTGTTTTGGGGCAGCAGCAGACAAGTTTGTGTAGTTTGACTCATCCCTTCTCTTGGCCTGTTTTCAGATTGAGATAGAAATTGTGTTGTGTTGAGTCTGTCAGTCTGTACGACCCCATCAGAATGTGTGCATAAAGCAATTAAAGCCTCTTTACACCAGTTTTGTGCAGGAAACAGTTGTATGAACTTCCAGATCCTGCTGCAGCTGGAAGTGTATAGCCAGAAACCCCACTTCAGTCATATGAACCTTTCCAAGGATATTTATTTTGGCAGAAATTTGGAGATAACAAGATGATCAGTTACTCTTGGGTTGGACTGAGGTTCATCTTTTGAACACTTAAATATGGAGAAAGCTGGGAAAGCAGTAGAACAGAAGCAGAACATACTTTGATATATGTTTGTTGGTAGTATTTTCAAATAACACTTGCCAGCTGGCAGCCCCAAACAGTCAAAACATTTATGCAAGTACCTTAAGAAATGAATGATGTTAGCTGGACATGCTAACATGTCATCCATAAGTTTGGGCATCCATCCTCACATCATGTTAATCCATAGAAATAAAACAGGATCCAGAAGCACAGCATCTCACCACTTGGAGCATTCTCAGTTCAGTTCAAGATCTTGCTGAGCTGCAAATGAAGGGTCTCATTCTCTTCAAGAGGAGAAAAGCCATGCTCTCTGGGTTGGAGCTTAGATGTCTGATCCCAAAAAGCATAACACACTTTATCTTCTGATAAAGCAATGTCCGTGGTGTGGCCGAGACCACAGCAGTTGCTGTTTGCTTGGCTGGGGAGCGATGGGTTTTCCAGCAGTCACTTGATCTTCTTACCTTAAAGGTACTGTTTTGTGGTCTTTAAACACTTTAACTGATACATATCAAGTAATTTGTGTGAGATATTTTCCTGTGAGAAGCTGGGCTGGGCACCAGGGAAGGGAAGTGCGGCCGGCTGCCAGCGCCGTGCTGGCTGCAGTGTGTGTGCCAGCATGCCATCAAGCAGGAGGTTTCCCTGTGCAGCTCTTACAGGTGCCAGCTTCTCCACAGCTCTGGCTTGTTTATTTTGGAGTCACACACCGAGATTTATTACCTCAGGGAGGTAAATATTTACTTAAATGGGTATTTATTATATTTATAATAATACAAATATATTTTTACAATATTTTAATATTTATTGCCCTCTTTAAGACATTTTCTATGAAAGATCAGAGCAAACTGTGGTCTGAGAGTTTGGAGAGAGAAACATCTGCGAGCAGAGGCTCCAGTCCAAATTCCACCTGCTGGGTGAGACAGGTGAGCATTCCCAGCAGGCAGGGCCCTGCTGGGGAGGGGG
>VXBS01001776.1:355007-373339 GCA_013400255.1 Sitta europaea | reverse complement strand
GGGAGCCAGGGCCAGGGGAGCCAGGGCATGGGAGAGCCAGGGCATGGGAGCCAGGGCCAGGGGAGCCAGGGCATGGGAGCCAGGGCCAGGGGAGCCAGGGCCAGGGGAGCCAGGGCATGGGAGAGCCAGGGCCAGGGGAGCCAGGGCCAGGGGAGCCAGGGCCAGGGGAGCCAGGGCCGTGGCACGAGGCCGGGCTGAGCGGGTTCCTCTGCAGGAGGTCAGGCTGTTCCTGCAGGCACTGTGGTGACATTTGCTGTTCACTCCATGCAGGTTTCTAATCCAGCTCTCTGGAGGCAGCAGAGAGAGTGGAAACGGATGTTAATGATCTGGAAAATATCAAAGCCAGTGGATTCCTGAAAAGGAAACCAAGTAGCTTTTCTGTACTGCAAGCTGGGCTCTGGGCTGGGGCAGGTGTCTGCTGCCTGGGCAGAGGCATGGGAAGCGTTTGCCTCACACAGTGCTCCTGAGACAGCAGTTTGCTTCCTGATTCCTCCTGCTCAGGAGGACTTGGAAATGTCTTGGGGTATCTACCCTCTGCACACACCCCCATCCCACCCACTTTTTTTTTCTTTTTTTCTTTGGTAGTGACAAAAGAAATCTCTTTCAGAGGTCTTTCTAGATTTAGACTTTGTTATATTTCAGTGCCCATATGTCAACTTCCTTCCTGTTGCAAAATGCCAGGTTATTTGGCCACATGTGCCACTTCCTTAGTAGTCTGTTTCCTTTTAAAAGACACAGTATCTCTCTTCTATATATGTAGGAAGACAGGTGTTTTAATCAGAGGTTAATAATTTATTTTTACAAACTATTGTTTTGCTTCATTATTTTTGTAGATAATTAAATTATGCACTTGTGACAGTGTGTTTACTAAAGCAGGTAATTTTGGAAAAAAAGGAGATTCTATTTTTTGGATCAGTGCACAAGGATTGCTTTTATCTTCATCTTTTAGCGCAGTTCATGGTGGTTCTGCAATTGCCTCTAATGTTTAAGGGTTTTGAGACCCCCATTCTCGGAAGGGGAGGTCCTGTGCTGCATCTTACTGTCAGTCCCCATCCCTTCACTTACACTCTTGGTGCTTCTTAAGACTAGAAGCGGAACTAAATATGTATTTTGTGACACTGAATTTTAATCAGGATGGTCCAAAAGCCAGACAAGTTGTGACACAAGCTTTATTCTGCATTGAAACCTCTTTCCTGAAGCTGAGATTAAAGTCAGCCTGTTCTTTACCCTATTGCAATTTCCAGTTTTAGGACTAAGAGACTTGGATAATCTTCCAGCTATGAAAGGCTCTATTAATATCCAGCAGTTCAGGGAGGCTGGAGTCTCATGTAAAATGCTGCAGCTGCATATTTCAGAGAGGGAAGCATGTTACTTAATACTATACTTAATGAGCTTCACAAAGTACGTTTCTTATTAAATGATCCCATCCGTGGTGCACAGGCCCTGGTGTGCTGTGTCAGCCACGTGTTACCCGGGCTGTGCTGGGGCAGCCACCCCGAGTGGGACAGCGCAGCCCTGAGTGCTCTCACGGAGCAGACAGGTTTTGAGACGGACAGTGTTTTGGTGGAGCTGCCATTTGTGCTTGCCCTGTCCTCGGGCCGTGTGCTGCAGGGGCAGTGGGGGCCCTGCCCGCCCGGGGGTCCCGCTGCCCGCGGGCACGGGGCCGTGTCCCCTCCCATCGGGGCTGCACCCTGCTCCCCGGTGCACGCCGCCTTCCAAGGAGGCTGCTCAGTCTCTGCCACGGGATTATCCGGCTGTAACCCTGCAGCCATGAATTATGTATGAGCAGGTGTAGCGGTGGCGCAGCGCAGGCTGCAGCAGCAGCGGGTGACGCGGGGAAGGGCGAGCCCTGCGGGGGGACGGACCCGGGGCAGGGGACCCCCGCCCCGGCCAGCACCGGCTGAGGGCTGAGGAGGGAAGGAAGGGTGATCCCTGTATGATGCCATGGTCCCCGGGACAGGGCTGTCCCCTCCCCAGCACAGGGTGAGGGCTGGCACAGGAGCATCAGCTTGCGGGACTGGCGCCGTTCCCACGGAGCACAACCTTGGGGTGGCCTGCACTCTGTTTGTTTTGCTTTGCCAAGTGCCAGAGTTTAATTTTTTTTTAAATAGGGAGCTGCTCAGAGGTTTGGATATTTAAACAGTTATTAACCGAATGACAATTAACAGATTGCAGAGACAGATTTTCTTTTCAAAACCTCCGAAATTGAGTACAGTTTGCAAAACTATCACAGCATAGTAATGACAATGAATTTTGATTTCCCGGAACTGATATTAGACTCCTTATTAAACTATGTGCATCTGCTTTTAATTTACTCCAAATAATTGGAAAATGCAATGAAGCTTTCCAATTAAAGCTTGGCTTTATGCTGTTTAATAATACCCCCCATAATATTATAGCTTATGAAGTGACAGGTGAGTTGGTGTATGAATAAAACATAAAGGCAGCAATAAGGGACAGAAAACCAGAGACAGTTGTTGGGGATTTTAAATGCTGGATGTAATTTGCATATATTAATCTCTTCTTTTCAGCCTTATCAGGCGTTCTTCAGTATTTGAAGTTAAAATAGCATTGACAGGCGGGAGTACGCTTAGTTTTTTCAAGGATTTATTACTTGTATAATTTCTGATCTTTAATAAGCAGATATGACTGATCCTCATAGTTCTATAGAAATCAGTTAATTGTTCCAGATGGCGTGTACTGATTATGCAAAATTACTTTTCACACCATTTTTTTTTTTTTGATGGAGTTTGGAGTAAAATTAAATTTTTTATAGCCTTCTTATCATGCTGTTTTACAGTGGGTTTTGCACAGAAGTTGAATTTAATCTACTATATTACATTGACCAGCAGAGTTATTCTAATGTAGCATTCTGTGATTTGACAAAGAATAATAGAACACGTTGCTCATTGTGTGTTTCTGTGCTGCTAATAAAAAGGAGTTGCAGTGCAGCAAACCAGGCTGTTATTTATGAAGAATACTTAATTCGCACAGTTAAAAATGCAAAATTGTTACAATGAGATATTGGCTCTTTGAAATGGAAGGCTTGGGCAGAATAAATGTAAATAGTCTTGTTGCTACAGATTCCGTCAAATGAAGCCGGAGTTTGTAACCGCCTGGATGGCTGGGTGGGGTGGGACTGGGAGGAGCAGCCATCCAGGCAGCACGTTCCAGCTCCGAGCGGGAGATGTCACTGGTGTTTCCCCTGATTATCACCATCCAGATATCTCAATGGCATCATTTCATAATTGAAAACATTTGTAAAGGTTGTTGGGCTTCATTTATCTAATGAAAAGCTGTTTATACAAAATAAGCCACACATAAAACCCTCTTGCTAATAAGTTTATTGCAGTTTGTTTTGGCAGTGGCTCGGTTGTCTGGGGGAGGTGTCCCATGGCCTGGCTGTGCTGCCCAGGGTGGGTGGGCGTGCTGCGGGCAGGGACGGTGCCCCGGGCACAGCTGCAGGCTCGTCCAGAGCTCCTGTCCGGCCCTGGGTGGTTTTGGTAGTCACATCCCTGGCCGGACCACCTGCACAGCAGGGCTCCTGCAGAGGGAGGGTCTCCTGCTCTGCTCGGGCTGGGACCCGCCCTGGGGGCTGCACTCCCACCACCCCTCAGCCTCTGCAGAGACCAAGCCCAAGGCATCTTACTGATCCTTGCAAAGCAGAATAGCAAATATCTAAAAGATGACCTTAGAGATAAGTGGGGGCACCATAAATGGATTTTTATGAAGAGTGCATATTTTTAACTCAATAGAAAAAAAGAAAAGTAATTAACTCAGCTGTTAGAAAGCTCAGAATTTCTCCCATCTCCTCTTGAACTAGAAAATTGTTTTGTGTATACTTTTATATATACATATAGATATGAACATATAATAAATATGGAGACAACTAATGGCATAAATCAGAAATTATTAGAAAATATTTGTTCTAATGAAGTAATAATTTGGTGGTAATGTATTTCATCAGTGTAGCTTAAGGCTAAATTAAGTGGACAGACTTTATATGGATTCTCTAATTTTAATCTTCAAAATGCTATCTAATGTCTCATTACGACTTTCATATAATGTATCTTAAGTACAGTCATTAAATATAGTTTAGGGAGATGTATGTTCAGATATTGCTTAAAGATGTTTTAATAGGCCCATTTACTCTGATGATATTAATGAGCTCTTAACACATATTAAGCTTCTAAAACTAGTGGCGTCTCCTTGCAATGAGCAAATCAACCTAAGAATTGTGGAGGAATTGGATGCTCCAACAAAGCCAGTTTTCCAAGGACTTTCCATGGCCCGGCTCCGTCCCTTTAGCTGTGTCAGCACGGGGTCATTTCCCGATTCCCGGGGCGGTGTCCCTGATCCCGGGGCGGTGTCCCCACTGCTGGGGCGGTGTCCCCAATCCGGGGCGGTGTCCCCACTGCTGACCCCTCCTCTTTCACACCAGGCGGTGTCCCTGATCCCGGGGCGGTGTCCCCACTGCTGGGGCGGTGTCCCCGCTCCTGGGGTGGTGTCCCCGATTCCTGGGGCGGTGTCCCTGCTCCTGGGGTGGTGTCCCCACTGCTTGGGCGGTGTCCCTCATCCCGGGGCGGTGTCCCCGATCCTGGGGCGGTGTCCCCAGTCCGGGGCGGTGTCCCCAGTCCGGGGCGGTGTCCCCAGTCCGGGGCGGTGTCCCCAGTCCGGGGCGGTGTCCCCAGTCCGGGGCGGTGTCCCCAGTCCGGGGCGGTGTCCCCAGTCCGGGGCGGTGTCCCCAGTCCGGGGCGGTGTCCCCAGTCCGGGGCGGTGTCCCCACTGCTGGGAATGTGTCCCCACTGCTGGCATGTGCCTCGGGTGGGCGGGGGCTTTGGCTTTGCCTCATCCCATCCACGCTGCAGAGCTGCGCGTTGGGATCTGGCAGCCCACCTCGGGCTGTGACATGTTATGCACATTTGGCTGCATGTCTGTTAAAATAAATCAGATAGGTTAAGGGAAGAGCCAACATACGGGCTCGTGTTTATATAGATTCTGCTTTTTGATCATCTAAAGTGAAGATGCAAGAGTTGTAATTAAGATAATAAAAACTGCTCATTCTCCATTGTCACTTCAATTCCAGCTCATAAAGTTATTGCAAAGAAAATTCTCTGGTTTCATCACTCAGCTCTTCTTAACAAATCCTTCTGAGTTCAGAGACTTTTATAATTACTAAATTGGTTTGTTAGAGGGAGATAATAGCAAATTTCTTCTTTTCATAATTGGACATTTCTTCCCTGTAGGCTAATGCAGGCGCAGCACTCACATACACAATGAGCTGTGCTTTTGAAAAACCATAACTGGCTAATAAGTGCCATGGTGTCATCGGAGAGTAATGGCGTGCTGATTAGCATAATTAATGACAAATGGTGGTGCAGAGTGGGTGGATTGGTTTAGCAGATGATGAATGTGCTGTGCTGAGGCCGGGCCCTGCTGTGGTGGCGTGCAGGCTGGCAGTGCTGCCCCTCACACCTGCTACCACTGCCCACTGCCCCAGGGCCGGGGGGCACCAGGGCACCGGGGTGGCCCCTCGGCCTGCCTGGGTGGCACAGGTGTCCCTGAGTGTGGCTGGTGGCACAGGGTGTCCTTGAGAGTGGCAGGTGGCACAGGACATGTGGCACAGGGTGTCCTTGAGTGTGGCTGGTGGCACAGGACATATGGCACAGGTGTCCCTGAGTGTGGCCGTGGCTGGTCCCCCTGTGCTGGGGCAGGGAGCACTGCAGGGCCAGCACCTGTGGGAAGGAGCTGGGGCCTTCTGTGTGTCACCAGCAGTCCTCATCCTCCGAGGGCTGGAGGGCCACACCCGGCACTGCCCGTGCTACAAGATGGGCACATTAATCTGTGATTTGATTAATGGTGGCTAATTTATGTTCACAAATGAGACTGATAAAAAAGGAGTTACCTTTTCACCTTTAGGGGAGGGGAGGGATTATTTCTAGGTTGTCTCTTTTTTAAGTGATAAGCAACTCTTTTACCAATAAGGATGAAAATACTTAATTTGCATTAGCAAAAGAAGCTAATTATTATATAGTTAATTAGCATCTGGAAATGAGGATTATCTTAATTACAAAGCACAGTTTCCTTAATAGCTACAAAACTGTAAGTTTGATGTGTGTGGAGATTGGTGACTATTATTATGTAATTACTGATCATATTAATGGTGCAGTGTATTTAGATATCATTTGCATATGCAAATGAAATTTACCTGATAGAAATATGTGGCTCCAGTAACGATTTTGAGCACTTAAAAATTAAATCCCATTAGAAGATCTGGATCCCACCTGGCACAGTGGATGTCCTCATGCAGAGGAGCTTCTGGCTGGGCAGGGCTGTGGCTGTGTGCTGGCTGCTGGCAGGGGGAGGCCACCTGCCCTGGCCCTCAGCCCCCAGCCCACGGTGTCGGGACCAGGCAGTGCTGCCAGCTGTGCCATCCTCTCCAGCACTGAAGGCCTCAGCTTCGGCTCTGTGTCGAGGCTCCTCTGCTGGGGAGTGCTCCACGGCGTGGTGGGAGCACGTTCTGAGTGTCAGTGAGCTCCAGGGCTGCAGATGGATATCACCACATCCTTCCTAGCCATGCTCGAGATGAGTTTCTTTCCCCTGACACACAGGCATGCTTACAGAGTGGAGAGCATGGCGTTGTCAGGGCAGCTGATCTACCTTCTTTCTCCTTCTTTTATTAGAAACACAAAGCTGCTGTGTTAAAAATAACTTGAGTTCCTTAAACCAAAACCATGTAAAGACAGGACCGTGCATGGTTGTCTCCCCTGGGAGTCCTGTGGGACAGATGTGGGTCACTCAGGGCACTGCTGGAGGGTGTGGGGTGCTGCTGGGCAGGATCACAGCCTCATTGCAAGTGTGAGCATCTGCCCTGGCCAGTGACCTGGCTGCTGAGAGAGTCTGGGGAGCCTCGGACTGTCACAGTGGCAACAAGTCCCACCTCACACCACAGGAGGCTCAGCTAAGGAAAAAGCTTCCGGGGCCAGGCACTGTAACAATATGCAGAGTGTGGATTTAATACCCCTGCTCCTGCCCTGCAGCACTGGAAGCCGTGTGGATGTTTCTCTCATCAAGCAGCAGGAATTTACAGCTGCTGGCCAGGGAACACTGCGGCCATTGTGGGGCTGCCCGAGATGCTTTTTGCAACTGCTGCTGCAGCCTGCGCTGCCCGGCCACCGTGGCAGACAGACATTACATGTTTAATGACTTGCAAGGAGTGTGTCATTACAGCCTGAGCTGAAGGGAATGGAAAAGTGCCTGGGTTTCTCTTCAGCACACAGCCATGAGTGGAGGCTGGAGGAGTACCTGCCTTTGCCTTTGCTTTGCCTTTGCTTTGCCTTTGCTTTGCCTTCTCCTCCCCATCCCTAAGCGGGCCCTGTCCCAGCTCTGCGTCAGCCCCACGCGAGTGCCCTGGTTTGTATCTGCTCTGCTCTAATTAATTAAGGGTTGTGGCTTGGAAACAGCACATGCTAAGGTGTGATCTTTGAAGTTTAGTGTGGTGCAGAGACTTCAAAGGGGACATTTTATTAAAAAATAATAAAATCAAGAGCTCCTAAACACTTGCAATTTGAAGAGCTTGTTTGAAGTCTCTCCATGTTCTCTGGTGCTGATGGAGTCACAGTGCTGAGGTGCTCCTTAGGCGTCACCATGCAGTACTTAACCTTCACTTTATTTAAAAAAGAAAATAATCAAATCCAGGGGTACTTTTTCAAGTGTTTTTGTGGCTTGATCTTAGCAGTAAAGAACTAATTGTGCCATGTCATGAGCTATGCAGGAAATGGAGAATATCAAGGCTGACAATCAAATTAGCAAAAATGAAAATTTAGTCCCGGTCTGTTTTTTTAATCAAAGTCATTTCAAGACGAACAGGAAAGCTGTAAAGCTTTCCCAAAGCAGAGGTTCCTTCCCCAGCCCAGGAGGCCCCTGCTCTCCCACTCACTGCCCCAGGCTTTGGGTGGTTTGGTGCTGCTGCCATCCTGCAGAGCACAGGGCTGGGCATTCCCAGCTGGCTGAGCCCTGGGGAGAGCTCCTGCTGCCCAGGAGCCATGGGACCTGCAGTGCAGCTGCTCCTGGAGCTGCAGGAAGTGCTTTGGGACTCTCCTGAGCTTGGGCTTGTGCCTTGGGCAAGCAGAGCTGACCCCTGCCTGTGCCCCTGCCTGCACCTCTGTACTTCTTTGTATGACACAGAGAAGTTGTATGCATGTTGGGGTTGGTGTCTGCAGCTGGGGAGCACAGCTGGGGCAGCTGCACGTTCCCCTTTGCAGCCAGCTTGGCAGGAGCTGTCAGGAAAGGCTGGTTTTGGTTTTGGCCCTGAGGTTTTGCCATCAGTGATTTGGTGTGGTTCCCTCTGGGCCTTGGTGCACTGTAGCACAAAGCACACACACATTTACTGTTCAAGTCACTGCTTAAATCTCTGTGTATAGAAATACAGGAGGAGGAGGTGGCTTAGCATCGTGGATAGCTGGTTAGGTATGAAAAGCTCACACCCTTCTCTGGATGCATTGCAAACTATTTGAAAACATTTTTTGACACTTCTGAGTGGTTTCCCCTGCAGAGAGGACGCGGCGTGCTGGTCTGTTCTGTGCTGTGCTGGGGGCAGAGGGGCATGGCTGGGAGCCGGAGCTGTGTGCTGGGCAGGGGCTGCAGGGGCACCAAGGGGGCTGGCCTGGCTCCAGCGTGTCCTGCTGCCGTGGGTCGCTGCAGCTGAGCCCAGCAGGAGAGGGCAGTCCCTTGTCCTGGCCAGGCTGGGGCTCAGGGGGCACAGACTGCTCCTGGCTCTGCTCCCCTGCTGCACTGGGTGGTGTTCACTGGGCTCAGGGGGCACAGACTGCTCCCGGCCGTGCTCCCCTGCTGCACTGGGGGGCTCAGGGGGCACAGACTGCTCCTGGCCGTGCTCCCCTGCTGCACTGGGTGGTGTTCACTGGGCTCAGGGGGCACAGACTGCTCCTGGCCGTGCTCCCCTGCTGCACTGGGTGGTGTTCACTGGGCTCAGGGGGCTCTTCTGGGTTGCCCACACCAGGCAGGGGCTCGTGTGTCCCTCTGCCTGACCTTGGCTCCCCTCCAGGTGCTGCTGTGCCTGAGCTCTGTGCCAGCCCCTGGTTCTTACTCTGTTTTCAGATTCCTCTGGTGCCATTTAGCTGAAAATCAAGTTTTCTCTAAGCAGGGGAGTTCTGCTGGTTTTATGGTGTTGGTGTAGGCTGGTTTATGAGATACCCTTCTTGGTAAAAGATGAACAATCTGTTAGCATTCAGGTCTGTGGAAAATGGGAACAGTTCTGCAGCATTAGAGAAAGCCTTTTCTAAAATCTAAGGTCATTTAAATTTTAAAGGTGGCAGTAGTGCACTCAGTGTTGGAGTTTTTTGTTGGCTTGGATTAACAGTTCTTCATTTTCAGTTATGCAGGAAAATGTTTTGCAAGTGATTTAGTTATTTATTTATTTAAATATTTTTAATATCAGAAATTGAAAATTCAAGTGCAAAAGGCTATGCAAAAACAGCAATAAAGAAATCCAAAGCTGTAAAAGCTTATGGTGAGAATTTAATGCAGAAACAGCTGTTATTTCCTTGGGAGTTAAGGTATATAAACTCTTCTGTGGCTGTGTATCCCCACAGTCGTGGTGTGAGGAATTAGCGCTCACTGCAGTGTGCAAACGGAGCCTGCCAGGCTCTGAGGCAGAGATTCATCTGTACCCAGGAGTTAAATATGACAATGTTAGCATTTTTCATTTCCCTGACGTTACCATTAATAAAGCAATGATCCAAAAGAAGCTTTGCTGAGTCTGTTCTTTATGCTTCCATCACTCACAACTAGATAATTTCACACAGGATCGTTTTTAAATTAAATGACGATAAAAGTGCTCTGCTGTCCTGTGCTCACTAGTTCATAGAAGTCTATCAAGTCATTAATGTGTCATGACAAACTGTGAGTTGGATACAGGAGTAATTAATTATTTGCATAAATAACAGGTTGAACTTTGTGCTTTCAGCCACAATGACACGTGTGTCACATGGTGGCCATCCTGGAACCTCTGGCAGAGGTCACGGGGGGTGAAGGCTGAGCTGGCACTCGGGTGGTCCTGCTCTCACACGCTTCTAGGGGACAGCAGCTTGGAAGCTTTTGTGTTTCCAAGTTCTTCACTGATGGTTGCTTCAAGAGAGCATCTGATCTTTGGAGCTTTAGAGAACAATTATACAGATTTTCATAATCACCATTAATCACCACATATTTTCCAAGATAATTACAGCAACTATTATTTAGATTTCTCTTTTATGTGCACATTGTAGGAAAGAACAAGTGCTTATTACGCTGGGTAGTGTAGAGAACTACTGTCTGAAGTTCTTTGTCATCCAGAAACTCATTATGTTAGCTGATGCTGCCTGTGAAAGTTCGTCAGCATGTTTAAATTAGGGTAGCATTGGCAGGTCTGATTATTTAAATCTGGTAGCTTGGCTAAAAATATAGTTATTCAAGAAAGATGAATTACTAATTTGACAACTGAGATTTAGTTGGAGTCTGCAGCACAGAAGGCAGCATCTCTCGAGTGCTTAGAGAAGGGTGACAATACTTTTACAGATTAAAGAGAGGATTTCTAAGTGAGCTGGCAAGTTGAATTATAGAGCATGCTTTGTTGTCCTCCCCACTGGAGCCTGAGAGCAAGTCTTGGTGAGTTCCAGTGAAGAAGCAGCCACCAAGCAGAAGCTGGTGGTCCTGCACCGAGGAGGGGCCATGTCTGAGGCGCCCATCCACCTCCTGCCTGCTGTCAGGGACTCATGGCAGCACTGTCCCCTGGGGCTGGGCTTTGTGAGGTTGGTTCTGGCTGCTGGCTCCTTTCAACTCTTTACTGATTGCAGTGCCTGAGTTAATTAGCTGTGACCCTCAGGAAGGAACTGATCCTGGGAGGCAGCAAACAGCCATTGGAAACAGTTTTCCTTCTGAAACCCGGTTTGATTTTGTTCCATTTGGAGGGAGAAGAGCACAGGCAGCTCCCTGAGGTGTTGCAGGTGCTGTGGACACCGTGCTTGGGGAGAACCTGCTGCTGCCTGCTGTGCTGAGCCCCCGGGCACGGGGCCCTGAAGGGCAGCCGTCCTGCCCGAGCCTTGGAGGGGCAACAGCAGCTTTGCCTGCTGTGGAAGGAGGCTTTAATCTGCAAGGTGCAAACATTTTATAGGTCTTTAGAAATATTTTAAAGTCCCAACCTTAAAAGAAGTTGAAGCCTGTGTGGGTCAATGCGTGAGCTGCTCCTGTGATAATATGAGTAATGCTATAAAATTGGGACCTTGCCCACCATTTTTATTTGAGTAAGCATGCATACCTTTGGAAAGAATTGTGCTTTGTCATTCTCCAGAACCAGTTCCTTTATCCCCTGGTGTTACCATCTGCTGGTCTCAAACGTGGCACAGACTGACATGGAGGAGCCTGGTGTAGCTTTTGGCCACGCTGAAACAGGAGCTGCAGCTCAGGCCAGGGCCTGGTCTGTGAGTGTGACACTGCCCATGGAGGTGGTGACACAGGGCAGGATCTCAGCACAGCAGTCACTCCTCAGAGCCTGCCAGGAATGCTTTCAAGGCAAGAGGGAAAACAAATAGAAAAAGGGAAAAAGGGGTAAATCAGAGGCTGCTGCTGCTGTTTATTTACAGAACAACATCAAAACAAGGGACATGGAATTAAAATGCACTCCTAGACTTCTGGTTTTGTTTAACTTTCTTATTAAATAAGCTGGTACTGTAAGCAGCAGTGTGTGCTGCCTCACTGTGTGGTGGGAGCAGTGGTCCCCGTGCCCAGCCCCTTGTGCTGGACACCCAGTGCTGGACAGCCAGCAGGCTCCCACATGGTGACAGGAGCTCTCTCCTGCTGGCCCTGGAGATCATTGCAAGTCTCCATGAGCTTCTGTGGGAGCAGGAGGCCTCACCCTTGAAGCCTTGTGAATGTGAACCAGCCCGCCCTGGGCAGCAGCAGCTGTGGGTGTNCTCCTGCTGCTGGGGCAGGCAGCGGCCGTGGCCGGCCAGGGATTCGTTTCTGTAAAGTTTCCACAATTGGTGGTATTTAAACCCTGGTGACAGCGGTGCCTGGCTGTGAAAGGAGACGCTGAATGAGCACCTTGTTTTCTGCTTTCTGCCTTTAATGCGTTTTAGCAGCAGGCTGGTGACGGGCCTGACACGGCAGCGCCGCACACGCTCCCGCGCTCGGGGAGTGCAGCATTAATAACACACTTCCATGCATCATGCCATTTTAAAGCATGATCGTTATGATAAAGGGCATATACTTAATTACAGGCCTGCTTAATTACAGCTCTGTTGAAGCTCGTTTGTTTAGGAGAGTGCTAATTGCGCTGCGGAGCCTTTGGCTCACCCTGCTTTTATCTGTGCTCTGCTCTGGAGCCCTGAGCTCCGGGTGGGCTGGGGCGCAGGGCCGGGGGGCTCTGGGGCTCTGGGGACGCACACACTGGCGAGCTCAGGCGTTAGATTGCTTTACAAAAGCTGGCGTGTGGCTGATCAAAGAGGGTTTCTGTCGGATAACAAGTGCAGATGGTCTTTCAGGTTTAAAACTTCCTGGATTTGGTGATGCTGCTTTTCATCTGTTTCCCTTTGTGCTGTGGCTGCCACACATCGCCCTTGATAACAAAATTACTCCCATGGAGGGTGATTTTAAATCAAAAATAGACAAAGCAAATGTAAAAGGCTGAGTATTCTTAAATGACCCTTGTTTATTCACTAACATGGTAACTCAGTGGTGCTGTAGAAGTTAGAAACAGCAGACAGAGGAGCACTGGGTTTGTGGGTGCAGATGTTTTCTGANGTCCCCGTGCCCAGCCCCTTGTGCTGGACACCCAGTGCTGGACAGCCAGCAGGCTCCCACATGGTGACAGGAGCTCTCTCCTGCTGGCCCTGGAGATCATTGCAAGTCTCCATGAGCTTCTGTGGGAGCAGGAGGCCTCACCCTTGAAGCCTTGTGAATGTGAACCAGCCCGCCCTGGGCAGCAGCAGCTGTGGGTGTCCCATGCTGTGAGCAGGGCACCCACAGCTCAGGGCACAGAGGGGTGCTTCCCCCAGAGCATCCTCTGTTCAGGGCATTTGCTCAGCCCGGGAGCGCACCAAGGGGGGAGTGCAGCTCCCCATGCATCTTGTGCTGGGGTCCCCACTCGTGCCTGCAGCCCCTGGGGTGCCAGAGGGCCCCGGGAGCCNGGCGTTAGATTGCTTTACAAAAGCTGGCGTGTGGCTGATCAAAGAGGGTTTCTGTCGGATAACAAGTGCAGATGGTCTTTCAGGTTTAAAACTTCCTGGATTTGGTGATGCTGCTTTTCATCTGTTTCCCTTTGTGCTGTGGCTGCCACACATCGCCCTTGATAACAAAATTACTCCCATGGAGGGTGATTTTAAATCAAAAATAGACAAAGCAAATGTAAAAGGCTGAGTATTCTTAAATGACCCTTGTTTATTCACTAACATGGTAACTCAGTGGTGCTGTAGAAGTTAGAAACAGCAGACAGAGGAGCACTGGGTTTGTGGGTGCAGATGTTTTCTGAAAGAAAACTATTTGAGGATCACTGGAGGGCCTCTCAGGGCTGAAATTTGCTGTAATTTGAAGTTTTTATCTTTCAGAGATGAAATTTAAAGACTTCAGATGTTAAAGGTGTAAGTGCAATAAAGGGGGTGTATCTGGGATGTGTGCTGCCTTGGAAACATTCCCTTTTCAGTCTTGTGTGCAAATTGATGAAGTTACATATTTTAAAAGTAAGTGTCTGCCTTGTACTACCACATCTTGTGGGAGGCTTCCTGTGACATGGTGATAGCAAGACACAAACACTGAACATCATTGCACTAGGATGAATATACACAATGGTGTAAAGGCAAACAGTGCTCTGAGTACTATTAATGTTATGCTACAGAAAAAGCTGAGCTGTGTGACATGAGGCAGTGCTGTGTGGTGTCGTGTCCTTGTGTCTGTCTTCATATTCCCCTGGTTTACGTCCTCCAGATGTGGTTTACGAGTGTTTGAGCTCCACTGCTCACTCTTGAGTTTACACTGGCAGCAGCCAGGCCAGGGAGGGTGCTTGGCCTGGTGTTTGTCATCATCCTGCCTAGGTGGTGGTATTGGAAAAGGCTGGCAGTAACGTTTGGGAGCGATCAGTCATGTGTCAATGCTGTGAATACTTGATCTGTCACTGGGAATGTGTGAAGCTGCATGTCAGAAGCCAGCTGGAAACGTCACATGTGATGTCTTGTCCCTTTCAGCAATGGATGGAGTGCCTTTTATGATTTCAGAGAAGTTTGCCTGTGCTCCTGAAGGGGTGAGTTGCCTTTGTTGTTCTCCCAGTGTCTGAAATTCATCGTTTCATGGAGAGTGATCACAAAACATCAAGACAAATTACCTGCTTCTGGGAACTATTCTGTTGTGGGGCCAAATACGTACCCAGTGCTTGAGATGGGCCGAGGTTGCATGTCGCAATAGCTGCCCATTAGGAGAGAAAGGCATTTGCCAGATTGCTTCTAAAACTGAATTGTCCTGGGATTTCAAGGTTTATTACCGTCAAAACTAGGAATGGCAATGGGACTCCCTGGTGCTGAAAGCATTTCTAATTTCTTAGCATAGATTGTAAAGAAAGCTGCAGATGTGGAGTTCTCCTGGATTTACCTGCTGTGAGGATGACATAGTGCCAACAGCTTTACTGCTTCCTGTTGTCCCTCCAGAAGTTCAGGGCAGTGGTAGTGGCACAGTGCACTCCAGTACCATCAGCTGTCCCCAGGGTCCTGCCTGGCTGCGGGCTCAGGGGGCACTGAGGGGGCACTGGGCCAGGCCTTGTTAAAATTGATGATCCAGAGCTCAAAAATTCAGCATCCCACTACCAGTTCCTGAATCTGTCTGATCCTAAAGCAGCATCTTTTTAAAAATCAATTTACAGGAAGCTGTTAAGGCAAACACTGGGCCATCAGCCGTGTCTGATTTTTCAGTAGTGCTCCAGCTTTGTGCTTTCTTCTTCCTGCTGACAGGGGTTTTTCACATCCTTTGCTTTCTGAGAGGGTTGTTTATGGGCCGTTATTCCCAGAAAGCTGAAGTCCCTGCTGTGAGGACAAATGCAGAGAGATTAGGTTGTGCTAATCCTCCCCGCGGATCCTTTAGACACCATTGCCACCATATGGTCAGTTTGGTCAGGGCTCCCGCAGCCGGGCGCTCACACCTCGTGCTGCAGCCATCCATCCCGCGTTCCAGGCTCGTCCTGCGGGGGCGAGGTGGCAGCTTCCCCCAGCAGAGCAGCACGGAGGTGAGTGTCAGCCGTCGTGCAGAGGGAGAGCAGTGTTGAAACTGGTACCCCAGCCCACCGTCTGCTGCATCACTCCCACTGCAGTGCTGAGGAATAGCATCATGCCTGTGTTTACAGATGGTGCCTCTAAATCTCTGGTGATAGAGTATTTGCTGACTTTAAACAGAACAAAACAACAAACAAATTCACACCCCCTCCCTGACCCTGAATTTGACATTTTTGTTTCTTTCTTGCCAGATGCAGCCGGTTGATCTCTTGGGTATCACAATCAAAACCCTTGCAGAAATTGAAAAGGAGGTAAGTAGCCAGCCAGGCACTGAGCAAATAGTGAGGGCTGTGTTCACTTCTTTTTAAGAACCCTTCCTCTGTGGAAAATATTTTTCATGTCTCTCCCAAGTTACAGAGGATGGATAAAGTCAGGCAGTAAACCTAGGGTCAGGGATGCCCTCTATGATCCGTGATGAGTGAAGACCTTTCAGGTGCTGAATTTAATTGCAAAGTGTGGGGGCTTCTGTTTCTTTCCAGATGTCTGTCTTGGTTGGCCTGCCTTTCTCATGTATTAACAATACCTGGCACAGGCAGGACACTCTTAGGTGCCTCTTGCATGTCAGGGAGGCAAATGAGCTTGACTCAGCAATGTCAGGTGAACACCTTCATCAGTTTTTAGTTTGCTGATGCTGGGAAGTTGTTGCTGGGAGAACTGGGCTGCACTTCAGTGGGAGTGAACGTTCGAGGAGTGCAGGGAGGAGGCAGCCACCAAAGCTGGGGTGGTTCTGAGGGAGGCTCTGGCACAGGCCTGACGTACGTGGCACGGTGCCGAGGAGCTCTCTGCTCTGCAAAGGTCGCTTCACATCTGAAGGCTCAGACTAGGAAGAAACTTGTCTTAGCAGCACATGCTTCTTCAGGCACCATTGGTCACAAAGGCCTCCTCCTATGCCATCTAGCTGGGTTCAAGGGAGAGAGTAAGATGACATTGCAAAGCTGCCAGATTGCTCAAGGCTTCTCCACTTTTTTATTCCAGTTGAGCCCAGTTGCCTCAGTCCTCCCTCTTCTTCCTCAAAGTTTTGTCTGAGTACAAGAAGATGGTCAGGTCCAGTTGCCAGGGCTTTTGCAGACACCCCATGGGACTGCAGTTGCCACAGTAGTGGATCTGAAGATGCTGCCTGACAGGGGCAGTGGCTGACAGATGCACCCACTGCCTCAGGCACTGCAGTCTGCCCCATGGCACACATGCCATGTCTGTTTGGGACTGCCTGTTTCTGTCAGGAGGGACTCTGGGAGCAGGGGGTGCTCAGGGCTGGTGGCCCTTCCACGTGCCTGTCTGCTTTCCCACTCTTGCCCTGAGCTGGCCAGGGAGCAGATGGTCCCTTTGGCCAAAGGGGAATCCATGTGCTGCAGAATTCTCTTCTGCATCCTCTCTGTATGTTGCCTGGTGTGGGAGAGGCCTGGCAGCTCGGGGGCTGCCTGGAGGGGGGTGTGCTGCACAGCCCTGCTTGTGCCCTTGCAGGCCCGTAGTGTGGGGACACCAGCACTGGAATCATGTGAGTGGGCAAGGAAGGAGAGGCCAATACCTGCCTGCTATCCCACAGCTCCTGCTCTGTAGCAGGCTGTGTGCATTCAGCGTAATGAAAAGTAAGATTATGCAGCCCATATTCCTTGATGAAGCATCTTGTCTGCACATAGAGAGCTACACATATAAATATTGTGAATTTCGGCATGGCTTTATTTCCCTTGCAAGCAATAGCACCATTACAGCAAATCTTCTGGATATCCAAAGCAGCCAGAACATTCTCCCTGGAGCAAGATGCCTTGCAAAAAATATTCCCAAAGAATTCCAAGAATTACTGTTCTCTGTCACCACATTCGCAGATGTATGCACCCATCCTCCAAGCTGAAGGCAGCTGAATTTCAGGAGTCTACCCTGTCAGGAGAATGATGGAAGTAGGTGCAAATCCTGGACTGCACCTGAACTGCTCTGGTTGCCCCAGGATGGCACAGCTGTGCCTGGGGGTGTGCCCAGAGAGCTGGGCTGTCAGCAGGTGCTGAAGTGCAGGTGTAAGCAGCACGTGCCGTCACTTCATGGCTGATTTGGTGGATGTAGGACAGAGAGGAGCGTGTAGGACAGACAGTGCTGCTGCCAGGTGTCCCAGCAGGGCTCTGGGGCTTTGTCCTTGCTACCCCTGCCTGTCCAGGGTAGGGTAGAGTCACTGAGCAGGCACCTGGGCAGGTGCAGGTGACAGCAAAGGTGGTGGCACTGTCACTGTGCCGTGGCAGCCAGGGCAGAGGTCTGGTCACTGGCAGGGTGCACCCTGTCTTCATTTGCGCTTGGTGTGGTGTAAAAAATCTAGAGAGAGTAATTAGTAAAGGGAGCATCCAATATTCATCATTCCTTTTAAACTGATAAGGAAGGCAGTTCATTTAACCACTGAATTGCTACAAGTTTTCATGGGCTGCTCTTTGCAAATATATTTAATGAAGAAGTTGTAAATCTAAAAGAGCTTAAAATTTTAATTTTACACAGAAATATTTTTCCTTGTTTGCATGTTTGTAGTCAATTCTCCTGGGTGCAGTCACATGAAATGTTCTTTAAATGAACATATTTGCTAACTGGCATGATTTCAGATTTTAAAACATTGGTTCCAGCAATTAGGAGTTTCCTCAGTTCCCCAATGACTGGAGAGATTCGTCTTGATTATAATTGCTCTTAGCCACGCATATCTAATTTGTGTCTTTTTAAGTGTTAATTAGTAAACAGTTTGAGCTGACATCTTTATGCATTTGGGTGTTGAAAAATGAGGCCTATTGCGTGCTGGCGGCTGCGGCATCGCGACAGGGAGGTGTGGCCACGGGCAGAAAAGGCCAGGAACAGCCCCGGAAAAGCCCAGTACAGCCCAGTACAGCCCGGTACAGTCCCAGTACAGTCCCGGTACAGTCCCAGTACAGCCCGGTACAGTCCCAGTACAGCCCAGTACAGGCCCGGTACAGTCGCAGTACAGCCCAGTACAGTCCCAGTACAGTCCCAGTACAGCTCAGTACAGCCCGGTACAGTCCCAGTACAGCCCGGTACAGTCCC
>VXBS01001776.1:337980-354339 GCA_013400255.1 Sitta europaea | reverse complement strand
CGAGCGGCTCGGTCCCCGCAGGGCTGTGAGGAGCGCACGGGGGATGCGTTTGTGACATTCCGAGAGCCACAAATGCGACACTGGGAGATGCACGGGAGCAGAGTCCGTGTCCGGGGCCGTTGCAGGGGGTGTGCCAGGGTCGTGGGCAGCTCCAGCCCTGGTAGCCCCACCATGCGGTGCTGCTTTTGCCCCCGGGTGCCGCGGGAAAGCCGCCGCTCCCCCGGGCGCCCCGGCAGCGGCGGGGAGCGGCTCACGGCGTGCCACGAGATGGCACTGCTACAGTGCACGCCGGGCTGCCAGGGATGTCCCTTGTCCGCAGTGACTCCGGGGGCCGCAGGGGTGTGCATGTAGGGGTTTCCACCCTCTCGCCAACCAAAAATGTTAATTCTGATGGTAGTGGCTTGTGTAAACCTGCCAGGGAGAATGTTTCTGACTAGCTGATTTATGGGCAGGATGAGTGTGGTCATGTTGGTGTTAATGAAGGGTTTTGGGGGAGGGGGTGAGCCCTACCTGGGGAGGTCACCGATGTGGGGACAGGTGGCTCCAGCAGGTTCACCTGGCGTGGCCCTGCCGGGGCCAGCTGTTGTCAGACCTGGTTTTTCTCTCGTTCTTCTGCCCCTTACACTGTCGCACGCCAGGCTCGGGCAGTGCTGTGTGTGGGTCAGTGCTCCAGGTCCCCTCTCTCTGCTTTGCCCCACAGTACGACTACAGCTTCCGCACGGAGCAGAGNCCGCCCCGCACCGCCCCGCACACCGCTCCGCTGTGGGACCGCCACCCTTCGGCAGCTGCCCCCGCCCCTGCCCCGCTGCTGCAGACCCCTCTCCACGTGAGGACAGGACTGGGAGCCTTCCGCAGCCCCTTCTCATCCCGCTTTGTGACCCTGCTGCAGGACAGGCACAGAATCCAGAGCGGCAGCAAACCCCTGCGGACACAGCCGGCAGCTTGTGGAGCGTCCAGAAGTCTTAGCCCTAAACGGAACAAGAAGAGGCACGGCTGGGTACTGCCACATGAGCTGCTGTGGAGCTGCTTGGCTCTTGACACCTTGCAGCAGGAGGCTCCTGCGGCACTCAGGCCACTGCAGGACTCAGCTGCAGTGAGTGCCAGTCCCTCTGCCAAGGTCTGGGCACTGAAGTTCTGCCGTGGCTGGGATCAGTCTCAGCTCCACAGTGGTCACTGGATTTACTGTGGGCTGGGGGAGCCAGAGCCCCTGGCACTGGCAGGGCAGGGCAGGCAGGGTGCCCAAGGTGCACTGCACGTCCTGAGATGAAGCATCTTCACTTTGCACAGTGTCCATCTGTCCATATGGATCTAGGGCAATGAGCATCCTGTGTTTCTTTCTGGATGGATGGTGGCAGTGAGTGGCAGACTCTGGCAGTGCCCCACTGACCCCGGCCAAGCTGCCTATGGACCTGCTGACAACTGGGATGCCATCACTGCCCATCACTGGGACAGGTCTCTAACATGTTCCCTGCTAGCTGCTAAAACAGAAGAAATGTGCCTGTGTCCTGGGCATTCATGGGGAAGCACTGAGCACTGACATGGCACAGGATGAGAGTGGGATGCATTAAACCCTGACCTGTGCCTCCCTGTGATCGCTGACTGGGCTTGCTCCCAAGCCAAACGCATGTCTTGGAGAATCAGTTGCTGTAATAAGTTATTTACAAGTGCCCATCTGACTCTGTGCTGCTCTTTCAAGTCTCTGCTGTAGAACAAAGATACATCATGGCAGCAAAATGGCAATTTTGGAGTAAGAGTTAAAACATGCAGTTTTTTATATTGTAAAATACTGATTCCCTGACCCCACCAAAATGCAATTGCCATGGTAACAGTAACAGTGTTGTTGTTCTCAGCCTGGGTCATACATGTGCCCTGACCCACTTTGCACTCCCTTGGATTGATCTGGTATTTGCTGTTGCACAGAGTGGTAACTAACAGCAGTTTTTGTATTGTTGTCTAATATTTTTTATTTGTACATAAGTAAGATAATTCTTGTCCAAAGATTCATTTCTGGTTTTAGGGCACCACACTGTACTGCTGGGATAGAGCACAAAATGCCATGACATTCGGGACAAACTGAGTCCAGATCTTTGCTTCAGCTTCTTCCAATCAGGTAAATAATTTTCTGGAGCTGCCTCTGTAGAGTGGCCATGTGGTTGGAAAGCAGAGGCAAATTTGGTTGCATGTATGTTGTTTTTGGGCAGAAGAGTTAAAGCTGTGCACCAGCTCTGGAGCCCTTGGGTGACCCCCTGGAAGTGCTCGTTTATTTGGAGCTTGCACCACCATTTTTAGTTGTTATTTATCCTGCAGTAAAGAAAAGCCAGACCTCACTGCCAGGCTTCACAAAGGCCAGATTGATGATGCCGACATCGACAAATGAACATACCATGGCAGCTTGGTCATTCGGCTCAGGTTCACTTCAAGTTCAAATCCACTCTTTGCTGTGGTGCTGTGCCCATCTCATCCATCTTTTGTCTTTCTATTTTTCTGCTTGTAATTTGTTCTGTAGTTTTCTGTGACATCCATTTATAGCTTCTCCTGTGGCTCAGTGGTCACGGCAGGTAGGCAGGAGCCATCTGCAGCAGCACGTTCCTCATAGCTTTGGGATGAGAGCTGACCTTCCCTGCTCCTGGTGGAGGAACGAGGGCTGAGCACTAGCACAGGGCACAGCACAGGCTGCAGAGCTCCAGGGGCAGTGCCTGCCTCTGGGAGATTGAGAGACAGCTGCCAGGAGCCCCTCCTCGGGCCACCCCCTCCCATGAGGGCTGGGTTGCCTGCGCAGCGCACAGGGGGCTCAGCAAGGAGCAGCTTCTGAGAGATGCCCCTGCCACGCTCCCTGGGTATGTCTGAGGAAATGGGTGCAGAGCTTCAAGTCCCTTATGTAAGAGAAAATCAGTGCTTTGCTATTTATACCAACTGCTAGGTTTGATCAACCTTCTTGGAGACAACGAGCTCAGCTTGCTCTGCAGTGACCTACAGGAAACACTGGATCCTTGAAACACTGGCAGGATACACGGCTGGGACAGGCATCTACATCTTCAGGATATATTTGTATACTTACTTCTCCCTCTCTAACATGGGGCCAGCACAGCTGCTTCAGGACTGATGTGCAGAGAACCTCGAGAGATGAGTTTGCTCTCCGTGGTGTGGTCGTGCACCACAGCACTGCAGCGACAGCCTGTGCCAAATGCACAGACAGGACAGATGCAGTTCCTGTGGGACAAACACAATGAAGGTGTTTCGAACAAAAAGCTACACCTGCTGAGAGGCAGCTGAGCTCTCAACCCTGCTAACCAGAGGCTGGAAAACTAGGTGATTCCAAAAGGAGAGGGCTCAGAGCCAGTGCTTGGAGGCACAGCGAGGCACAGTGCAGGGTGGTTGACTGTGTCAACTTCTCAGTCCACTGATCAGAGGAAGCTTTTTTTATTGCACTGCTGAATTCCCAAGACCAGGGGTGTCAGGTCAGCATTTCCACAGGAAGGTTTTATTGGCTGTTCCATAACTTTTATACTCATGGCAGCTCATTGCAAGGCTGGTCCTTGCATCCTTACAGTGACTCTTCTATGCTGGCATGTGCCATGGCTGGTACCAGCATCTCTCTGCATCTTCCTCCCTGTCCAAGAGGTGACTGTGGAAGAATTGGCCCAGGCAATAAATGTTCAGGGAGTCTGATGTGGATGTTGTCTGGCTGTGGAGAAGCCTTCTGGAGCATAAGGGGAGGGGAGGAGTCAGTAGAAAGCAACAGAAGTGAATTTGCAGAGCTTTACCAGATGTTCTTGGCTACCTTTCCTGAATTTGTAGAACAAAACTGGTCTCTAGGTAGTTTAATCTTGTGGCTGAGGGAAAAGGTAGTTTGCCAAATTATTATACATCTGCAACAGAGACAGAAAAGCAGCAGTGAGGGGTTTGCTTACTGTAAAATATGCCTTCTGATGTGAATTCATAGTGACACGCTGCCTCCTGGATTCCTCACAGCAAGAAGCTGGTCGTGTGCCGAGGTGACTCCTGGCCACCCAGGCCAGGCTGTGCTGTCTGCTGTGTTGATCATGGAAAGGCAAGAAGTTAGTCCAGAAAGTGATGTAGAGTGTGAACTTCGTGATAAAATTCAAGTGTGAATAGTTGTAGCAGGTGTCTTCCCTTATGGGAGCACCTCGTATCTGTAGTTCCATAGGAGTTAACTGTGTCAGACTTTTCCTGTGACTGTCCCTGCGTGTCCCCATGGTGTTTGTTGGAGGTTTCTTGGGAGCCTCCTATGCAGTGGGAGGTTGTTGGTAGCCTGTAGCATTGAGCTTGTTTGGTTTCACACCCACCACCGTCACCTCAGCATTCTGAGCTCTCCAGACTGGACCCACCTGCTGCTGAATCTGGAGAAATCCTGTCATGGGCACTGCACCAGGTAGGTGCTAGTGGCAAGGGCATGCCTCCACAGGCCTTGGCACCTCCTCTTCTGTGGGGCCCTGCAATCTCCTGGGAGGAGGGGGAATGGGATAGAGCTGGCAGGTCCCACCTTGGCCCTCGCCTCCCCCCTGCTCCCCAGGTGTGCCCACGGCCGCTCTCCCATGCCAGGAGCCCGGAGAGCTGTTCCTGCTCCTCCCACAGGGCAGGCACACCTCGCTACATCCAAACAATTACCTCAGCCTTGCAGCCTTGAACAGCCGGGAATCCCCAGCAGAAATCCCCCAGCGGGGGCAGCCGAGCGTGCTGTGGTACAGCAAGGGGGACAGAGGCTGCTCCTCTGCTCACCAACAAGCTCAGTGAGGTGCTGCTCGGTTCATTCACCACAGGGAAACCAAACACTTGGGATCTTCTGGTCATTTGTTGTGAAATTGTTTCCTAACAGCATCAGATTTAAATGTCATCATACAAATGGCAGAGAGAATCCTTTTATGCAGTTGCAAAGTGGTTTTCTAAGATGGTTGGGTTACTGAAAGTGATTTTACTGTGCATTAATCTTATGAATGTTACTATGTTTTATATTTATTTTAGATGACCCTCCTGTATTTTACAAAGGGAAATTTCATTGTGTGATAACTCAATCTGTATTCTTAATATAATTTGTTAAATGAAACTTGTTTTAATCTGATAATTCTGTGTGCTTTTGTGTTTTAATTTTCTGATTGAAACAGCTGCCTGGATCAGAAGGCTGAACTACAGAGGTGGTGACAATCCCCTATGGGGAACATACTCTGGTTTGTAGGCTTTTTTTTCTTGGAAATTTTATATAAAAAAACCTTGGAAAACGTGTCCAAAATATCTTTCTCTACAGGTATGCTGCAAAGTCAGAACAAACGGAGATGAGGAGTTTTACGGGGCAGGATTGGGCAAAGCCTGGCAAGAGCAGCGCTCAGCGCGGCACTGCAGCCACGAGGGCAGCGCTGGCCCGGGGCCACACTGGGGCTGCCGTGGCCACTGCTGGGGCTGCTGTGACCACTGCTGGGGCTGCCGTGGCCACCGCTGGGGCTGCCGTGGCCACTGCTGGGGCTGCTGTGACCACCACTGGGGCTGCCGTGGCCACCACTGCGGCTGCCTTGAGGGCAGGTACCTGCCTGTCTGGGGGCAGCAAGCCCTGAGGGAAACGGGCTGCTCAGCCAGGGGGAGGCTAATACTGCACTACACTGAAAATTGTTTTTCTTTGTGCTAAATTATTATTCTTCTGAACTTGACCCAAGCTAGCGGTGCACAATCTGACCTCTGGCATCTTCTCACCCCAGACAGTATTTCTGTCTCGCTTATTTTGAGTGCTCTTTGAATTAAGGGAGATTAATACCCAAGTTCCCGACATTCTCTTCAGGCATATGTTTTTATAACCTTTTGAAAGCAGTACCACTTGTTCCACAAAAAAACTCAGAAGCAGAATGCTGTGGCTGCCGTGGGAGCTGTCACCGGCACCTGGTGGAATGTCCTGGCTGGGGAGGAGGTGGTGTGGGGAGGACATAAACCAGAGTGGGCCGTGCCATGCCAGCCCGTGGCTCCCAGGCAGGCGGGGAGCCCCCGCTCAGGGCTGTGCTGGAGGGACCTGCCAGCTTCTCCTCACCTGCTGCCCCTGGCTGTGGGCTCGGCACACACCCAGTGCCCGGGAATGCAGCTGAGCCTCCAGCCTGGCCAGGACCCCCAGACCCCCTGCACTGGGCTGGGACTGGAGCTGGCTTACATCCATCATTCACGGAATTTGGTTTCTAAGGAAAAATTCTAATTTCTTCTGCTCTGCTTAGTGCTTTGAGACGTGGGAGCGGCCGTTTCTCTCTGGAGAGGTGTCTTGTGGCCATTCCTGCCCCAAAGAAATCCTCCCAGTGCCTGAGGGGAGCAGCAGGGGCTGCAGGGGCTGGAGGCAGCTCCCTGTGTCATCAGAGGGTTCTTTTGGGCTTTGTGTGCCGGTGGCTTTGGTGGTGTTTTGTTTTCTTTTCTCCTCTCCCTCCTACAGCTTTAAAAATTAACTTGCCTGGGGAGTTTCTCAAAATCCTTTCCTTTCTGTGGAATGATGGATAAGCCATGTAACTGATTGTCATGGCCCTAGGGAGGATAAACATCTTCTGCAGTTTAAAATAAAACCTCCTCACTCCCTGGTTAATAAGTGTTGAAAGAAGCACAAACAGAGCTAACACGGGATTTCCATGACTAACAAGATGACCACATCAGTGAATGTTGTTTGGGGTTAAAAATGACTCAGCTTTTGCTTCCCCTGGGTAAGATGTTTTATCCCAGTGCAGGAAAAGCTGCCAACAGCACTTTGAAGCTCTGGCAAATGCGATGGAGCCAGGATTGTGAACTGGGAAGTGTTTGAATGCCGGGTTAAAAAAACCCTCATAAACTCTGCTCCATGTGTGCGGATTTCTGGAAGATAAAGGAGCCCACAGCTTCATCCAGCTTGTGCTGACTCTTTTCTTTTCAAAAGCCTTTTCAGATGTTTTCACTTTTCTGCTTGCTTTGTTGAAAGATGTAAAAATTTAAGACAACCACAAAGTAAACATTTCAAAACTTTCTATTCTGAAAATTAGTGACATTTTCAAAATCCCTCAAATTCCATTTTAGCGCTATCAGAAATGAAGATGTTTGGAGGGTTTTTTTGATTGGCAAATGTTCCAGGCAGGTTTTTGTTTATTGATAATGTTATTTTTATTTTTCAAAGAAAATAGATTTATTATTCAGTAGAAACACTAGATAAGTAGATGTCTTGTCAAAATCAAGCAGGTTTTCTTTATTAGAGTGAAATAGTAATGAACTCATCTGCTTCCAATATTTATAAAGAGTAGGGAAGGCCATTAATTCTGCTGCTTGTGAATAAAACCATCTGTGATTTCTTTCCATTTGATGTGTTTTGGTTTTAATATACATTTTTCACAAATAAGTGTAGGGATTTTTTGTGAAAATGTCACATTCAGAATCTCATAAAGAAGGAACGCAAGGAGGGGGAAACGAAATGTTTTGTTAGCTCAGTAATTTCTCACCTTGCACAGAGAGTAAAATTCCTGCCAACTTTAACACATTAGGCGACAGAATTACATGTTCGGCTCTAATGCAATCCATGACATGGAACAAGGCAAACAGAGGATGTTTGGAAGTTTGTTTTCCTTTGGGAATCACACAGCACATTTAACTTAATCTGTCCTGACACTTGAATTATAACATGAGCTTCTTTAGGGAAGCAAAATGGTAGATGCCTCTTTTTAAAGCAGAGCAGAAGTTAATAAAATGGGCAACGTGTCGAGGAGGAAAAGCCCGAATGAACCATCATGCAGTTCTCAGAGCAAATGGGCTCTAGTCAGGTTTTTCCACCAGAAATGCTGGAAATCTGGTGACATCCTTCTAGGGAGGGTGAAATTTGACCTCTAGAATTTTACTCGATTAAAGCAAAAGCTACAAGAATGCCCCAAGCGAGACCACTTTGTAGTTGGACTTGTGAGTGTTCGATCTTAAATTAACCTGAGTGTTCATCCAGCTGCTCTGCCAGGATTTATTTCACAGTCTTCCCAGTGTTGGAGAGCGTTCTGTGCCGCAGCCCCCTGAGCTGTTCCTGCTCTCTGCTCCCTGCCAGCACAGCCCAAGCCCCCCCGGACCCCTCCTGAGCGCGGCAGTGGGAGCGGGGCTGTCGATGCCGTCTGCTCCACTGAGTGTGGCTTGAAAAGGTCGGCTCCAGTTACAGATTCTGAGGCTCAGATTTAATGTCCGTTGTCCAACAGGAACAAAGCAGATCCTTGGAGGTTCCTCTGAGTGAAGAAACCTGGAATCAAGTAGCAGATGTCCTCACCTGAAGCCCAGAACTCCAGATGCTGCAAAGCAGGGCAGGTACTCTCCTGGGGAGGGAAAGGCAATGCCAGTTATCACTGAAAAAAATGAGTAAACTGGTTTCTCATCTATCTGTTGGCTGAGGTAAGAGAGGGCTATTGTCTTCTCTCAGGGGAGTTTTCACACCTGGGCCAAACAAGAAAGTCTGCTCACTGGTTTGCTTATATTTTATAGTTTTTATAATTTAATCTGGTGTAGAACAACAAAGATAGTAATTTGTCCCAAACATTTTTTCACTAAATTGAATGACACTGTCAGCTGGACAAAGAAACAAAATCTGATTTTCAACTTTAAAAAGCTTGACCAAATAGTTTTCAAGCACAGGGCTTGGGCGGGTTTGCACAAGTCCCACATTGCTGGTCTGGGGGCTCTGGCATGATGGGCACTGGGGAGGGAAACTCTCCCCCAGCAATGGACCCGTGGCCTCTGTGGGTCCCCCACTGAGACAGAAGCATCTAAACGGGGCCTTAAATGGTAATAAGGAAAATTCACACTGGAGATTAACAAAACTTCCTAAAGGGGAAGCAGGTGAGGTCTGGGAGGTTGGTGAGTCTCCATCAGTCTTTGCCAAACCCGTGCTGGGAGGGGAGGCTGAAGCTCAGCAGTGTCAGAGTGGGTCCTTCCTGTGGCTCTGCCCTTCCTCAGGGAGCACACCAGTGACTGTTCATGGCAAAGGGTTGGCATCTGGGTTTGGCTTTGCTGGGGGAGGGCGGCTCTGAAGATACTGAAGTGTCAAGAACATGGGGAGCCCAGGAAGCCATCATGCTGTGAGATCATTTCAGTTTAATTCCCTGGCAGGGGAGTGCTCCCACCAGGAGTGTTTGAACACGGCCCTTACTCAAAAACACGGCAAGAAGCCTGTGGTGGTTATTCCCTGTTGGGTGTCCCACAGGAGCGTGACAGAGGTTGACTGGGGTGCATCAGGCCAAAGCAGAGGGAGTGGGGTGAGCAGAGAGAGGGAGAGCAGGAGTGACCAGGATAGCCCTGTGCCAGAGATGGTGACAATTCTGCAGTGACAAACGAGTTCCCCACTGGTCAGGGGAAAGCTGTCATGGGCTGGGCCAAGGGCTGGCAAAACCCAAGGAGTACAAACTTGGGGATATCTGAGGATCAGTTTCATGAACTCTGGAGCTACAGAGGTGGCTTCTTGTAACTGACTGTTCTCTGAATTACACGAAGGCTTTCTGCTTTTCCCACCAGCACGTAACCCTGTTCCCACAGTCCCCAGCAATGACCTGTCACCGGTGGCAGAAGCCAGTCAATGGACTCAAAGCCCTAATGCAAACGTTTTCCCTGTTCTAACTCTAAATTCCTTTTTCTGTCCAAATTCCTACTCATATGAACCTTTTAGGAACTTAATTATCCTTGAGACTTCTACCTCTCTGTGAAATCTGGTTCAAATCAGTAAAGAAAAGAGTTCAAAGTTATTGGGCAGGACAGGCAGACAGACAAGCACACAGGGATCACAGGAACCTTGTTTTCATAGGAAACTAGATTAAAAAAATCCCACAGCAGTTAGCAGCCCCTTTGGTGGCACGCCTGCCTCTGCGGGCGCAGGGCGATGGTCGGGGGGTGCTGGGGCACGGGCAGCTGGCTTTGTGCCCTCTGGGGAGGGCAGGGACTGGCAGCAGCTCCTGCCTCCTTCAGCCGGGCTGGGCTGGGCAGTGGCGCTGGCAGCAGCGATTCCACAGCCTGTCTGCTTCTCCCAGCTGGATGCAGATTCATGACAACCCTGCTCGCTTTGGCATGCAAACCTGTACCTAATTTCTTCTGAAACGGGCCCTGAGGAAGTCAGCAGATGTTATTATTAAAGCATTGAGCATCAGCAGCTCCCGAGATATTGTCAGTCTGTTAATGAGCTGATCAAATGGGGAAGGCAAGGGCTTTCCCTACTTCTTAATAAGGAAAATAAGACCTCCAAGGTTAAAAGACTTCATTTAAACTGCACCAAGTTTATAGGTTGCAAAATGTTCTTTAATCAGTTTATTCTTAGAAGGCCCTAACAGCCCGTGAACAGGAGAGGACATTATCTTAAATGGTCCCACAAGAACACAGCAGTTGTGTCTTGGTGGGGCTTGCTGGCATTTTTCTCCCTTAGTCTCCTTAACTAGCCTTTTCCGTTCACCTTTTGCAATTCTTTTGTGAACATTCTGTGCATCATTACCCACAGCTCTACTCCAAGACTCCTGATGATTTGTGAATTATTAGGTTTTGCTGTTTTAAAGTTAAACTGATTTTCCTATCAATGTATCTATATTTGCAGTGTTGCAAATCTTAAATCCCAGCAGTTTCCCAAGGCTGCAGGAGACACCAGTTGTACAAGTGAGCCAGAAATACCCTGAATTGGGCATCTCCCTGCATCTCTCCATGTCCTCCCTCACTCTGAGCCTGTCCCTGTGGACCCTCATGACACTGTTCTCCTAGTAGCAGTGGCTGATGGGGAACCCACTTTGTTGGCTTTTCTTTTCATCCCATACTGTATGGATGTTTACCTGGGGTTTTCCATCTTCAGGGATGTTTAGAATTTGGACACCAGTGATACTGATATTAGAGTAAATTTGTAACAGCTAAAAGCTTGAAAAAAAGCATCCATTATTTCTACAGGAGCAGAGGAGCATGACATGCCTTAACAGTGCCCTGCCACCACTATCACTCACCTGAGACAGGTGCAAGAACAAGCTGAAGAACCCTTGTCTTGGGGACCTTCATTACATCCAAATTGCCAACAGGTGAACAGATGCCAAGGGATGATCAGAGAAGGAGAATACAAAGAAAGCCCCTTTAATTCTCTCCATCTGCTCCTTGGTACAAGTGGGGAGGAGAACACACAGGTGAGGCCCATGTCCTGCAGTCCCTCCTGCAGGAGCTGGCCTTGTGGGGTTGTGGGCACCTACCCCATGCCCAGGGGGACTCCCAGGTGCTCAGCAACACTTCCTCCTCACCATGGATCACTGAGCTCACACCCACACCATGATTTATTCCAGCATGGACATATTTATGCCATCTGATAAGCAGTGCCTGCTATAAATATGTCCATGTGCTCCCTTTTGCTATGCACCAGTGAGGAAGGGGCATGTTGTGATAAATTGACCCTGAAATATGGTGCATGCACACAGTTTTAAGGGCTGGAAGGATCGGGTCAGTTTGGTGTCTCTGTTGTGGTTCGAGTAGTTGTTTTTAAAGGCATCTGCTGAACTCTGGCTTACAGGGAACATTTCCAGCATTACCGATATTTTTAACCTTAACGTGTGTCACTTGGCAAAACTTCATGAGCAGTAATAAACCAAAAGGCCCTGAACTACATCTCAGCATCAAAGCAGGACTGTCCTTCCCCTGCTGTGGCCCGTGAGGGCAGGGCTGTGCCCTGGCAGGGGAGACATTGGGTCAGTGTCCACTGCTGCCCTGGCATCCACTGCCTCCCCCCAGGGGCAGCCAAGCACCTCCACACGCCCTGCCCAGGACCTCCAGGGAACCCACAGCCTTTCTGGCCAGGACCACTCACAGCTCTGTGATCTGCAAGCACCCTTTCACAATCCTGGGTCATTTCTGCTGACTTCAAATCATAACATAGAACAGAGGAATAATAAGCTGAAAGAAGTCAGTGGGAAACAACTCCCACTGGTTCAGAGAGCAGTCTAGAGCTGGGTCTGCTGTGGAGGAGGATGAAGGGCACTGACACCCAACATGCCTGGGAGTTGCACTGAAGGCAGTGTGACCAGGTGAAGCTGGTTAGGTGCAAGGCCACATGATCAGGTCCCACCTATGCAATAGCCTTCTCTCCTCATTTCCCTCAGACCCGGGGTCCATCAACAGGGCTGCCTTTAAGCTGCTGCTGTCTACCTTCTCTCCAAAACTGTGAGTATCAGCTATATATTTTTATTTTTTCAGAAGAAGTTTATAATTAGGCTGGAATTTTTCAGGCAGAGGCAAAGGCCATGTTGGTTTGGGTTAGATTGTTTTGTTAAATTTTGAGAAAAAAACTGTTCATGAAAGAATGCGTGCTAGTTTCCAGAGGAATGGCTGAGATCTTCCCCTCTCTAGTAGTGAGAGTCTTATGCAGTTCTAAACTTGGGTTTCTTTTCTATTTAAATATTTAAAGCTTGTCTTTGCTTTTGTTTTCCTATTGAGCTGAGCTGGAGGGGTGCCACAGGCTGTGGGAGCAGAGGCTGGGTCAGCCCAGTTTGAGCTGGCTGGGGCTGTGAGGCACTGACCGTGTGCGTGGCAGGGACTGAGCAGCCCAGGAGGGCTGGCCAAAAATGTTAGGCAGAGGAAGTTGATTTTCCGAGGAGTTTTGAATGGTTGCTTGTCTGTGCACAGAGCAAGAGTCTCTGTGGGTGGATGGGGTGAGCTGGCTCTGCTGGGCCCGGCTCGTGTTTGAGCAGAGACACGCTGGTGTCTGCGGCCACGAAGTTACCCCGTCGGGTGTGCGTTTCACTTGTGTTTTGTGAACCGTCTCTCGCCTTCAGCAGCGTTCCCCCGTGCTCCCGCGTCCCCGGAGCGCCGTGCGTGCAGCTCGGTCAGCTCCTGGGGCAGCACGGATGTCCCCTCTCCGNAGGCAGGGCCGGGCGGCTCTCGGCCCTGGAGGGCCGGGCGCTCTCCCGCAGGAGCGAGCAGCCCTTCCTTTCACTTCTGGTGGTTCTTGTCACGGTTTCTGTTAGCAGCTCAGAGATTTTAGGTGGAAGGCTTTCCTGGGAGCTCTGCCTCCTTGCAGGGGCAGGAGCGCGGCTGTTCCAGAGGCATTCCCGGGGCGAGCGGGGCCGGGCCGGGCACAGCACCCTGGTCGTGTGCCCCCCGAAACTGGGCGCTGCAGGGGGCTCAGGCGTGCATCCCTTCCACGCAGTTCCACCAAAAAACCCTAAAGGGTTAAAGCAGCCATCGTGCACTCTTCTGCTGAAACCCAGCCGAACGTGGTGCCCGTGGGGCGCAGGTTTCTTTGTTGAGTCACCAAAACTTTAGAAAACATGAAAGCACTTGATGTGACCAAAAAGGATACTTGATGCAGGCTTGCTTCTGTGTTTATAGAACTGTTTTTGGAAGAAAAAATGTTATTATTAAAAAAAAAAAAATCAAGATCGAGTATTTTTTCATAGCATAACACCAAAAGGAAAGTAGTGCAGCTTCGGACAAATTAGAAACAGGCTTGAGTATTAGACTTTACATGGATGGTACTCGGGTATTAATCCATTAAAGTAATCAAAAGAGCTTAAATAAGAATCTGAAGGCTGCAATATATATGTCAATGAACAAGCTGTAAAACTTCCTGAAAAGGTGATTTCAAAGCCATATTGTCCAAGCTTGGCAAATTGCATATTTAATTATTTTGTCAGTCCCTCTTTCTACTCTAATCTTTTGGTGAAATACCTTTAGACATATGAAATCAGTTAAGATAATTAGGGTATGATGGAATTAGGTGTTACTTGATTTTTAAGAAAGATACCATCCTCTGCCTTGGTATAAAATGTGTGCAGACCCCAAAAGCTGGACTGTATTGTAATGTTTTCTTTTCTATAAAGATCAAAGGTCTCCAGCCCCTTTCAAGATGTTTGCAGAATTTGTTTCCTAATTATCCCACATTTACTTATTTGTGTGCTGGAACATCAGAGTTAACTCTTTGATTGTAAAGATGAGATGGGACCTTCCTCCAGATGACTGCGGCCAGCAAAGCCTTGCATCTCAAAATCGTTTTTCAGATTACATGGCTGCTCCAATTCTGAGGTTCTGGTGTGGTTTAGGATAGATGAGGTGTTGTGTTTGCTTGATTTTAATACCCCAGTCCTCTACAGCACAGATTTGGTTTTCCACAGTAAGAGTTTACACCTTCATTAATATCCTTTACAAGTTTACAAACTCTTGGTAAGCAACAGTAAACTATTTAGGCTTTGATTTGTCTGGGAGTTGGAACTGTTTTCACCAAACCTTTATGGTCTTTCCATGATGTGGTGCCCGAGTTTCTTCAGCAGAATTTTATAGAAAAGTTTTGAAATTAGAATTTCTTGGCTCACTTCATTGATTTTATTTTCCCCCCATCTAGAGAGATATAAAAGACTGACAGGACACCCCAGAAATGTGAAAACAGGCAGTAAGTTTTGCAGTTTCAGTTGTGAAGTTACAAAAATAAAGTTGATTAGAATAGCATGAAATCTATAAAATAAAAAGTAAAATGTTTATAGGGGAAGTCTAATATGAAACATTTTTAAACAATGTGTTTTATTTACTTTTTATGCATTTCATTTCTCATATTCTTTTGAACTTTTTTGAATCTTCTCATATGTTTCCTAATTACATTTGCCTCTCTGACTCCCGCCTGTACTTCCCTCAGCACAGAGGGGCCGAGTGTTTGNGCCCGCCGGGTGCGCGCAGCTCGCGGGGCCGCGCTCGCTCGGTGGCCGATGTCCCCAAACGCTTTCCCGACTCTTGCGGGGCTGTTTATTTCTTTGCCCTCTTAGCCCAGGTGTGAGGTTACTTATTGTGGTTTTTATCTCTGCTTTTAAAATTCGAGGGGGTTTTCTTTAAAATTCACCGTTTCAGTCTTTGCTCTTATATTGGCGTTTTGTTCATTTTTTTTCCCCCCTAGGATTTATTATTTATCCACATAGGATTCTAATTTTCTGTCTTATGCACACTTTGATAGGAATAGTTTTCTTCCTCAATAATCAGTATATTACTCACCTCCTCAGCACCCCAGAATAAGTCAGTGTTCCTTTCAGTATTTAGTTTGTTATAATTCTGGACTTCAGTAACTTCTCAGCTGAGTCTTTTTACATTATGTACTCAGCTCAGAAAAATGTTGGGGGAAAGGTGGGATTTTTTTTTAATTAAACATGCACTGAAATATATCTCAGATTCCAACAGCCATTAATAAATATTTCAGGTGATGCTCTGGATTGAGTGCATATCCTTCAGTCTGGGCTGTGTGAAACATTTAAGTTCGTAGTTTTGCATAAGTTTCAATTTTTAATTTTTTTTTAATGCCCAAATTTGAAATGAAAAAGCATCTTGGGTGTTTTAGTGATAGGCTTGTTAATGATCAAGAAGTCTCCTATGGACTTGGTTAAATATTTTAACTAAACTGGAGGTATCCAGAACTGTTTATTTGGCTTCTGTCTGCAATTTTGCCCTGAAACATCTTTTCTGGTAAACNATAAAAAGTAAAATGTTTATAGGGGAAGTCTAATATGAAACATTTTTAAACAATGTGTTTTATTTACTTTTTATGCATTTCATTTCTCATATTCTTTTGAACTTTTTTGAATCTTCTCATATGTTTCCTAATTACATTTGCCTCTCTGACTCCCGCCTGTACTTCCCTCAGCACAGAGGGGCCGAGTGTTTGTCTTGGTTGGTGTTTCTTTCTTTGCTTTGAAAAACCAGCGCCCCGCGCCGATCTCATTCGGGGTCGGTGCTCCCGAGGAGGTGCCGGGCAGTGCCGGCCTGGGGCTGCGGAGCAGCGGGAGCCCTCGTCCCCCCGAAATGCCGCTCCTGGCTCAGCGCAGGGCACGGCTCGGCCCGAGCGGGGCCCCCCAAAGCCTGGGAGGAAGAGGAGGGCAGCGGNGGAATAGTTTTCTTCCTCAATAATCAGTATATTACTCACCTCCTCAGCACCCCAGAATAAGTCAGTGTTCCTTTCAGTATTTAGTTTGTTATAATTCTGGACTTCAGTAACTTCTCAGCTGAGTCTTTTTACATTATGTACTCAGCTCAGAAAAATGTTGGGGGAAAGGTGGGATTTTTTTTTAATTAAACATGCACTGAAATATATCTCAGATTCCAACAGCCATTAATAAATATTTCAGGTGATGCTCTGGATTGAGTGCATATCCTTCAGTCTGGGCTGTGTGAAACATTTAAGTTCGTAGTTTTGCATAAGTTTCAATTTTTAATTTTTTTTTAATGCCCAAATTTGAAATGAAAAAGCATCTTGGGTGTTTTAGTGATAGGCTTGTTAATGATCAAGAAGTCTCCTATGGACTTGGTTAAATATTTTAACTAAACTGGAGGTATCCAGAACTGTTTATTTGGCTTCTGTCTGCAATTTTGCCCTGAAACATCTTTTCTGGTAAACCACATTTAGAAAGGAAA
>VXBS01001776.1:318035-337937 GCA_013400255.1 Sitta europaea | reverse complement strand
AAAGAGAGAGAGAGGATGTGAGAGAGAAAGGAAATACAAAGAGATTTTCCTGAAGCACTTGTGTAAGTTCTGGATTTTGAAACTAAACTCAGAAATTCCTCAAAGACACAATCTCTGTTGTATTGCCATGAACAGTGACACAGACATGAACTCCCAGCTCCCGAGTGAATGCAGGGAACTGGCAAAAGCAACTGCTTGAACAACAGACAGCTGCTGGATGGGGAGGTTTCACTGCTGTTAATTCCTGTGATGAGCAGAACAGTCCTCTGCCATCAGCATCCTTGGGAAACCACAGATACAGCTCTGTTCAGCTGGCTTTAAAAAAAATTTTCAAAGCTATCCTCATTGTAAAATCTGAGGTATTATTACTGGTAAGAGTTAAGTTAAACTTTGTTTTACTTAATTCTAAGCAGAATAATAGTATATATTAATAACATATATTAATTCCATGAAACATCTTTCCCAGATAACTCCCTACTGATGAAAAGGAGATGCCATGCTCTGTTCCCTGTCCTCCTTCCACGTGCTTTTCAGTCATTGCAATTTATTCATTTTAGCCAAAGCATCAATAAATCTATTTGAATATATATCTTAAATTCACCTGACATTTTTGGGCTAAACACAACTAGAAACAGGAGCATTTACCTTGCTGTGCTCGAGGCTCGGAGCGGGGTCTGGGTGCTGTTGGAGAAGCCCGTGGAGGATTGGGGTGTGCTCAGCCTCTCCTCAGACAGGTGCACAAACACTTCCCCCTTTTAGGTGCTACCTGCTCTTTACTGGACGTTTATTACAAGTCGATGCAATTTCACAAAGCACCTGCATGCAATAAAACCCTATTACATGTGTGAGGCCTTAAGGAAATTAACGGTTCCTCCCTAGGGATGCATATTTTGTTAAGATGTTTATTACAGATGAAGTGGTCCTGGGGTAAAACATTAACAAGTTGTAGAGTGATAAAAGGAATTTTATCATTTCTCAGTGACATAAATAGGAAGAAACCTTTAACTAAATCTATAAAATTCCTGTTTCCTAATGAATTTGCTTTAACTATTTATTAACTGGATGAACTTATACAGGCTGCAACTTGGGTTTTTTCTTCCTCATCCCCTCCCAAAATCCAAGCAGAAGGCATTCTTTATGAACTGATATGAGTTCTGGTGTTCTAAAGAGAAACTGAAGATCAGTCACATTTTATTTTTTTTTTAAATCAATTATTTTCCTCTGTGGGTTTAAGGCGGAGCCCTAAAACTCAGATCATTCTTGTAATACTGATTTTAGAATTAAATGCAGCATTAAAATTCTGTGTGATAATAACGCTAACTTATTACTGAAATTGCATGTTATATTTTGGGGTTCAGTCCCAGGAATTTATTTTTTGTTGCCATTCTTTTTTTTAGCACCATATTAATGAAGTTTGCTCTTTACCATTATTAGAGATGAAAGCAGGAGCACTGCTTTGGACTGAGAATGCTCCATCTAATTGAATTATATGAATGTAGTTAAATGTCTACTTCAGAAAGGCCATATTCACTTTCAAGATTAGTTACTCCAAGAGTTAATGGCCTATTTAAGCAACATAGTCCAAGAGCCAAACACAGGTGGGCTGTGTTAATAACTTTATTTAAACCGTTTTTTCCCCTTTTGAGAGGCACAAGCCATCCATTAATGCATTCATTAGAGTTTATGGCATAGTTCTGCTTTTCTCCTAATGACACTATCCAGACTCAAACTTGCTTGGCTAATTTAGCCCAGCTGCCCTTTGCCTCTCAGCAACAGGTCCCTTGTTCTTTGGTCATACAGGCTGAAGTGTCATGATGATTAGTTTTTGGTCATTGCTGCCCTTTGCGATATTGTTTTGTGTTTTCTCTGCATAAGAATTTACTTTTTCTTCAGACTTTTTGCTGAAGGTTTGTGCACACAGCTGTTGGGAGGGGCATGGCAGTGCCGAGGCACTGCTGCCTGCTGCAGCCCTCGCATTCCAATGTGATTGAACATTGTGGTTTATGACTTGACTCTGACCAAACAAGCTCACAGGTTTTAATATCCAGTTCTGCCAAAGGTATTTGTGGAAGTTCCTCACGACTGCAGCATCTGAGCTTGCCTGGACTTTTCAGTTTTAAGTCTGATCTAAATATGCCTCTTACTGATGTCATTACAGCTGTAAAATGTGTGACTGTGTACAGAAGTGCCTGTTTCCTCCAGTAGCTGCAGTGGAGGTGACCTGTGTGCGTTCAGTAATGAATTCCCCAGGTACTAATGAACATCACAACAAATCAGAATGACCAATGCATCACTGGAGAGGAAAATTCAGGGTGGGTCAGACTCTGCACCGGCAGCCCGTGGCACTTGCAGGGTTTATTTTGGGATATTTGATCAGTTTGGATATGCATGCCTGATGCTTCTGGGAGTCCTGTGTTAGCTGTTGGCTTCCAATCTGCAATATCACCTCTGATAAACTTGTACAAACAGTGGGGGTGGCCTCGGCCATCGTGAGATCCTGGACCAGCCAGTCCTGAGCAGCCCACTGTGACCCTGGCCAGACCTCAGGATCACAGTGAACCCCAGCGATCACAGGGGTGAGTGTTCCTAGGTGCCTCCTAACAGATGGGTTTGTAGGAAATAACGGCTTAGAGCGCTTCTGTACCTGCACCTAGTGGTAAATAGCACAGCTTTGCAGGAATGATGGCAGCGATGCTGCAGGTGTAACATTGTCACTTCTGCTCGAGCTGTAGGAATTCTCACTGCAGACTCTACAATTGCGGGCTGCCGCGTCAAGGCGTTTCCATTTAATGATCTTTAAAGTGGTGTGCGTGCCCCTCCCGTGCCCCTCCCGTGCCCCTCCCGTGCCCCTCCCGTGCCCCTCCCGTGCCCCTCCCGTGCCCCTCCCNGCCCGTCCCGGGCCGGGTACCTGTTTCTTGGTTCTGGAATTCTCTCACTTGCGGGCATTTATCTCAGTAGCTCCTATAATGACAACTTGGAGAGGACTGCAGGAGTTCAAGGAGTCCTGTGACAGCACTGTTTGAGCAAAAAACATTGAATTGTGGTCATAGATGAGTATTTTTTTTAGCCTCTGCACAAGAACTGCATTTTGCAGGCTGTGAGTCTTGTTATGAGAAATTACCAGTAATTCTTTTCCTTTATCATGTCTTTATTTGATGTCTTTTGGCAGAGTTTCTACATAGGCACTTGAGTTCCCTCTGTCTTCTGCAATACTCTAACAATTAATTAATATTCTTGGCAACTTTTAATGTAAAATCTCACTCTGCAGAAGGGATGCCACAAGCACCTACAATATTTCTGGATGAATTGGAGCAGGATGTTGAAATTGTAACATCTTGTGACCCTGATGCTTTTATCTGCAGGAGCAGTGAAAGAGTTAATGCATTAGTTAAAAAGATTTTTAGCAGTGGTCTGAACTGAGGCTGACAATCCATTATTCATGACTCCTCAGAAACCTAGCCTAGTTCTTTTCTCTTTCTTTCATGATTTACAGATTTTTACACCAATTGTAAGCACTTTGCAGTTGGATTTTTATTAGAAACTCCGCAGTGAAGAGTTATGGTTTGGGATTCACAATGAGAAAAGCGTTCTGGTGTTTGCAGACCCTTTTCATCCCCTGTGTCCCCAGCCTGGCCCTGCTCAGAGCAGGGAGCTCCTGTGTGTGAGGGCGAGTGCTGCCACAGCAGCTGTGCTGGGCTGTGTGAGCCCAGGCAGGCTGGGGGCTCTCGCCCCCCAGGCAGGCCAGCTCTGGCACGAGTGAGCCCCTTCACAGCTCACCTGCAGGACCTGCCAGGGGAGGCTTGGGTTAGGTAACAGGAAAAAGGTTTTCACAGGAAGGGTGGATCAGCAGGCACAAGGTGCCCAGGGCAGTGGTGGAATCCCCATCCCTGGAGGGATTTAAAAGTCTTGTAGGTGTGGCACCTGGGGACATGGGTCAGTGGTGGCCTTGGCAGTGCTGGGGGCACTCGATGGTCTCAGAGGCCTTTTCCAGCCTAAAATATTCTGTGACTCTTGGCAGGGATGGAATGAAGACCCTGAGTGCCTAGGCAGCTCTGAGCAGGGGTGGGTGTGAGCCTCAAGTGTGAGCTGAGGTAAAAGGCCCTGTGAGGAATGCATTTTGGGATTGGTTGGAAACTAAAAAGCTCCCTCCTCTGCAGCAGCTGCACCAGGGCGTGCTGCCAGCATCCTGCCTTATGCTGGTGTCAGAGCAGCTGCTCACTGCTGCTCCCATCAGCTCCTGAAAGAAAATAATGGGAAAGAGAGCTCTTGCAGCTACAGGAATGCCTCTGTGCACAGGGTTTGCTGGTTTGTCTGAGGCAAACCCAGGTAAAGAGTGGTCCTTCATCCAAAAAGCTTTTGGGTGCAGTTGCAGCTCTCCTTGGCTCTGGAAGGACAACTACAACCAGAGACAATTTTTCATTATGGACAAGAGAATTATGAGGTACAAACGAGTGTGCACAAGAAAGTTCATAAATTACTGGGGATTAGCATCAGTGATGGGTAGATCTGCTGTGTGCAGCCTTCGCCTGGCAGAACAGGCAGGATCCTGCACAGTGTTTGTCACAGATCAGAAACAACAACCCTTTGACAGATGCCACGTAGATCTTCATCTCCAAATTCACCCATCTGAGAAACATCTGTGTGCTCAGGCTGGCAAATCTCAAGGAATGCTCTGCCAAGCAGCCTCCTTCCGCTTTTATAGCTCCGTAATCCTCATTCCTCCTCTGAGAGGAACAGGAGTGTGTGCGGCTCTTCAGGAAAACTCTGTAGGTCCAGGAGAAGTCTGCGAGGAAAAGATTCATGGCATGATCAAAAAGCACCCAGGCCTTTTACAGGCGAGGCTCAAGAGGTGCTTTAAGCAGCTGTAAATAACGGCGAGGAGTGCAGGGGCAGATTAAAGCGCCGAGCGCTGCAGCCTGTGTGGGTTGGAGCAGGGACAGAGCTCAGGCTGCTCCCAGGCCATGGGCAGGAGCATCCCCAGCACTGGGGCAGCACGGGCTCAGTGGTCATAGCTGCTGCCAGGCCAGAGCACAGGGATTTGGGGCTTGGCTCAGGCACCTCGTGTTCCAGCAGTATTGCTGTATCCCTGGAAATTCATCCCAAAATGAGCACCATCCCTCAGAGCTGCCCAGGCCCTCTGTCCACATGCTGGCACAGCCCTGGGAGCTGCTGGGGTGTTGCCTGTGGGGAGGAGAACAGAATGAATGTGGGCACAGGTTCTAGAGCAGGTCTGTTACAGCTTTGCTCCCCCAGCACAGCCTGTGGGTGAATTCCCCCAGCACAAGCTCCCTTCTGTCCCTCCACCCCTTTGGAGTCGCTGGTTCCTGTACTTGTTATGAAACAAGGCCCATTTCCCCAGGGAGTTTTGAATGTGAAGTAATTCTGGGAAGTCTGTGGGGTTTGCATACAGTCTGCAGCAGTTGCTAGGGATTTTTTTTATAGTTTTTTGGTTTCGTTTTATTTTGAGAGAAATCTTTAGAGAAGTATTACTTGCCTTGGGGCTGCCCCAATTTTTTCCATTTGTGCAGGCAGAAGAATATTGATGGGGAGGGGCATAGATACACATAGCACCCTCAGGGCTGAAGATCTTTCATAGGAAATTGTTGCTTTCAGTCAGATGAAAGCAGATCCCTTTACTTTTTCGTTAGTGCACGCAAGGAACAAAGTGCTGTTCAGGTGTGCTGGTGTTATCCCTGGGTCCGGGCTTGGTCTCTGTGGAGCTGGCTTGGAGCTCATCTGGAAATGAAATGTTAAAGGATAGCAGGAGGGTTTTGTTTGTGAAGAAGCAAGCCCTGGCAATGGGTCCCAGCAGGCTGAGGTCACCATGGGGCTTTTGGCTGTCCTGGGGACGTGGTGACAGCCCAGTGAGCTCTGGCTGCTCTGAGGGACAGTGCTGCCTGGCACTGCTCCCTTGGAGCTGCTCCCAGCCCCTCACTGTCCCTCCAGGCCACCAGCTCTGGCCTGGGCCACCTTGCCTCCCCCCCAGGGAACGCTCAGCTGGTCCCTGCCCACACCCAGGCAGCCCTGCTGGCCCTTTTCTCCCCTCCTGCCAACAAGGAAGGCAGCATGTTTGCTTAACATTTGAGGGCATGATTTATAAACAGCCCTTAGTGCACCTTTTAACCTCTTTTTTTCATTGTTTAAATTTCAATTTTTTTGGATGCAAACTCCTTAAATCAGTTCAATATGCTCTGAAGGGCTTTGCTAGAATTTGGGCTGAATTGTTTCCAAATGGAAACACAGCTCCAAAAAAGAAAACATGTCAGTGGTTTTAATTGACTCTCCACTGTGTGTGTACCCTTAAATAATTGAAGTGTTTCCAATACTCATAGATGCCTTGATTTGGCAGTTGTTTGGGTATAGGCATAAAAAAAGGCAGAATGTAGAAGTATTATACCTTGGGCTTCACAAGGGATTCCCCCTGGATTTAAATGGGATTCCTGTAAAGCTGTGCAGAACATTGCCAATGAAACTGGAAACCAGGTGAGCTCGTGGTGAACCTGTGTGAGGTTTGGTATGACCCAAGTGGCTGGGAGGTTTTGGATGAGAACCAAGCAAAATTCACTGATTTCACCTGACCCCTCTTTGTAATTTTAGAGTTTTCTTTACTTGAAACACAAAATCAACTCTGAGGGCCCTCAGTTTCTCTGTCTGGGGCTTTCCTGAACAAGGTAGATTGAGAACCAGATTTGAGGATTAGGTTATTTTTCCCTGGAGGATCTGTGATGGGGCAGCTCAAGCCAGCAGAGAACAAGTTGGTTTCTGCACTCAGTCACACCAGGCAGGTGAGATTTCTTTGCTGTCCTGTGTCAGCTCAGCACAGACCTGAGCTCTGGTTGCAAACAAGAAAAAGTCTCCAAGAGAACAGGAAATTCACACCTAAACACCTATAACACTGCAAGATTTGCTCTTACCAAGTTTTACTGAAGTGAATTCCTCTTAATCCATTGAAAATAGCATTTCATAGGCATGATTTTTAACTCCTGGAATAAGAGAGACAAGGTGGTGTCTTGAAAAAAAGCTGCTTTCTTGGGTAACAGAGTACTTGGATCAACAGGTGCCTGTTCCCCTTGTCTGGCTGCTGACCTTCCTTCTCATTTTTCAGAGGCACCTGCTCCTGCACCTTGTGCAGAAAGATCCTTTCCCAGGTCAAGGGGTCTGGGGAGAAAGAGAAGAGAAACTTAGAAAATGGAAGAAGATCTCTTTCTCGTGTCTTTCCTCTTTTGTGTGGAAAACTGTGTGGTGAAAAAATAATTTTCTGTTGATTGTTGCTTTTAGCAATCAGGGAAATAGCAGCTACTATTTCATGTCTTCCCTCCTATTTAAGGCTACTTTACTAGAATGGAAAGGCAAAAGTCGTTTTCTCGTGCTTGTGTTCAGTCAGAAATTTCTGATATTCTTATTTTCCTCAGAGAAGGAAGCTGTGGTTTAGTAGTACAAACACTGTAAGCATGCTAAAGAAATGCCAGAAACATTCAAAACACATGTATGATCCCGTGTTGGTTTAGTCCCAGGATGCTGCTCAGGGCACTGGTTGTGCCCATGTGTAGTCTCCCCTGGTTTTACTCCTGTGCACTCAGTTTCAAGAAAACTTTTAGGTGCTGGTATATATATTTTATAGTGTGCAAAATCAGTTTCCAGCCTGTGTGCTGCTGCATCGTGGCATGTGTACTGCAGTGCAGGGAGCAAGGGTATCCTGTGGATTCCTCCATCATTCCTTGCTGGAAAAGAAAGCACACTACAGGTGCTGTACCAGAGCACAACATACGTGCACGTTTTGCAGACCAAAGTCCAAAGCATCACCTGCTCCTGCAGCAGTCCATTCTTGGGATTTCATTGTGCATTGGTACAAGTTGTTCAATCCTTTTGTGTCCGGGAGCCAAACCATCAGGAAAGCATCTGGGTAGAGCAGCTCATACCCTGGCATGCAAACTATGCACATGGGGAAAGATGCTGAGGAAAAAGAAAAAACCTTGGAATTTCCACTGGCTGCAAGTCATGTTGCCCAAAGCAGTCTCAGGATGAGTGGTCTAATGAAGCACAGAGCAGGCAACCTTTTCTGGGGCTCCCACAGTCACCACATCATCTTGCCCAAATATTGGCTGCACAGCGTCAACTGGGGCTGCATCAGCAGGGTGTCCAGGGCAGAAAAACTTGGGGGATTTGCTTCTTCTATTCCCTGTTGTTCCCTTCTCTGTGACCTTATGCATTTTGTCTTTCCCTAGTCTGGTGTTTGGATCCTAACAGATCTCAGGTGGCAAAGGGCCCAATTCAGTTGTGCTGGAGCAGCATTAATCAAACCAGCTACAAATGCTCCCCTCTCTGTGGTATGGTAAAGCAAACTTTAGGCAGATAGGATCTTCTTTTCAAGCCTCAAGAGGCCCCTCTGAGCCTGGGAAGATCCCACAGGGCTGTGTGTGGCAGGAGGCTGCTGCTTCTGGGCTCCTGCCCCCTCCACAGCCCTGTGCTGTCCTGGGCAGGCTGGGAGGAAGGAGAGGCAGCCAAAGCCTTTGCTGTTCCAGCTCCCAGTTATGCCCTCAGGGTTTTGCCTGTTCCCGGTTCCTGCCCACTGCACCGAGCAGCTTTTTCCTGCAGCTCAGTTGCCTTCCTACTTTCTCCTGTGCCCTGAGCTTCAGGAACAGAGGAAGAGTTTGATCTTGGCCAGGAATTAATAGATAGCAAAGCTTCTCTGCTCTAGCTGCTGACATGTTTCCAACCTGGAATAATTAAGAAGTATCAAGCATCTTGGAAAGCAGTTGACTCCCATTAGATTTCCTGCCTGATCTCCAAGTCAAAGAAATCAGATAAGATGTGGTGATGTTGGGGAATGTTTATACAAACCAGACTCACCCTTCTCACATGCTGCATACATGAATGCATTACAGCACTCATCTTTCAGCAGACATCTCAATAAATAGCCTCTAATGTATAAAATAATTAAATCCTCCTCATCTCCCTGTTAAATCCTTCTTGTGTTTTTTCTCCGTTGTGCTGCTCCTTTCCTTCTGAGCTGTCTTGCTGACACCAGCAGGACTTCCAAGTGATCACAGCCCTTGCTGTGTGTGCTGGGGCTGGGTGTGCCCATCTCCTCTGAGCCTCTCATTGCCCTGCTCAGCCTTTGCACAGGTGCTGCTGTCTCTGGGCGGGTGGCAGCAGCACGAGCTGTCACCCCAGGAGTCCCAGGGTGCTGAAAGAGCCCTGGGCTGTGCTCTCAGTGTTGTGTCTGCCCACTGGGTGCTGTGCCCTTGCCCTGGGCCCACCTGTGAAGCTGTGGGGTGGCAGCAGGTTCCTCAGGTGCTGCTCAGGGTCTGGGGTTGCTGGTGGCCAGCACACAGTGCAGGTGCTCAGCTGCAAAAGCCTTTTGCTTGGCTCTCCATAGGGGGGGACCCATTTCCCAGCCTGGCACAAGGTGGGTGCTCCAAGCAGTGCAGAGGGGGCTACAGGTTATGGCCAAGGCACCCTAAGCTCCAGACAGTCTCCTCTTGCCTCTTTTGGTGTGTGCAGCCCAAGGCACAGAAGTGCAGAGGCAGGCTCAGCCTCTCCCCAGGTCTGCTGCAGTGTACCTGCAGGCAGCCCATCGTGGTTCTCACACCTTTCAGGTTGTGACAAGAATTACAAGTGTTCTGAGTTTTCTCTCTGTCACACATAGAGGACATTTGCACGACATAATTAATTGCACCCACAGTGCAAATATCCAAGAGGAAATAAATAGTTTTAAAGGTGCATAATGTCTGGGAAGCGTGTGCTGATCTCTGGGGAGCAGCTTGATTTCCTGAATGCATTTTGAAACTACCACTTCTGACAGGTCTCAGTGTTTCTACAAGCCATTTTCCCATCAGTTACAGAACCCACTTCAAGCCCGAAATAAGGTTACCAATGTTTTCTAGTATTTTTTTATTAACCACCTCCACCATCTTGTAATTTAAAGCACCTGTCCATTTGAATTTTCCTCCTGACCTACTAAATAACCCTGCATGATACATACAATGAAACTAATGGCTTTTGGATGATGTTGTTGAAAACTAGCTTATGAAAAGTGAGTTGAACGAACCACACTGCAGGAAATCCTTTTCATACCCCCTGGAAAACTGAGCTGGAACACCTTTCTGGTTCAACATACAGGGCTGAATTCTTACATAGTTATCACTCACTTTGCACTTGAAAAATGAGGACTGTCTTGTGATTTCTTGTGTCGTTGGTGTCACTGTGCAGCCCTCTCCCATGGTATTTTGTGAGGAATGCCAGAGGCATGGCACGCTCAGGAGCACTTGCCCACTAAAGACAGCCATACAATGAGACTGTCTGCTGCCTTCTGCTTCACTTACTCTTGTTCTTACACAAACAGAAAGCTTTGGCTTTTGTCGAGGAGTAGGGAGTAGATTTTCTCCCAGCCAGGAAAAGAGCAGCTCTGTGCCTTCACTCCAGCTACCACTTCAGTGTCTGTGAATCCTAAAGCGTGAGCCTGGTGAGCCCCTGAGGGCTGGGGCAGCACAGTGGTGAGATGGCAAGGGCTTGTGGTGTTCCAGCTTGCAGAGGAGATTTCTTGGGTCTCTGGAAGCTGGGAATGGCAGTGACAGCACAGGTGTGTGGGAGGCATAACTGCAGCCCTGTCAGGGAGGCCACAAACACAGGGACTTTGCTTTTTCATGGAAAGCCACCTCTCCTGACGGGCAGTCAGGCATCGTTATCTACATCCTGCAAGGGCTTGCACAGGCCTCTGAGATTTGTCACAGCAAGTAAGAAAAAGATAGTTCAAGAGTTAGGTAATGATGTGCGCTGAGAATTGGAGACTGCAGAGATAAAAGGCAACTAGTAGCAAAGCATAAAGACTGACACCACTTAAAAGGGCAGGAGAAGTAAAATGGCTAGACACATCATAGCCCTAATGGGAAACACATGAGAGATGCTGATCAGAGAATGCTGGCAAACAGATGAGGTCTCTGAAAAAAAAAAAAAAGAAAAAAAAAAAAAAAAAGGAGGAAACAGAAAACAAGATGGAAAGATAAAATTTCAAAGCAAGCCCTAAATGGATAGCAGTTCCAACTAATAGGAAGACCTGTAGTGATTTTGCCAAGTAGTGCACAGAGAAGCTGATGATCATTAATATCTTGATAAATTTATTATCAGACAATTCAGTCCTGTCAATGTCAATTCCCTCCAAGAGATTAGAGGTGGTTAATGTGGGTAAAAGCAAGTGAATTCCTAAACCCACTGATCCTCCTTGCCTGCATCTCCATATACTAAATGCTCAGGAGCTAACAGTAAGACAGGCACAAGAGCAGCTTCAGGCCTGCAGTTGTGTCACCTCCCTCTGTCTTGTCCCAGACAATGATGACCTTGTGTCATCTCCTGTGTCCCCTCGTGGGATGCCCACTGCTCAGGATTGCCCACTGATGGAGAGTTGGAGTCGGTCTCTGCTCTGTGACACAGCTTCCCACCTGCTGCAGTTTCTGGGAAAAGCCCTTTTTAACACCTGCCCTGTGCACGTGGAGCTGGAGGACACATCTGTGGGTCCCAGTGTGGCTGTGGGAGATGTCAGCAGGGCTCAGGGAAGGTTCCCCCTGGGAACACACTGCCTGTGTGTGCATGTGATGCTGTCAGATGTTATGCCATGCAAAAGCTGCATCTCCACAGCCCCAGCTGAGCAGGGACAGCAGCCTCTCTCCACACACACAGCCACTGAACCTCGTGGAGAGAGAGAACTGAATTTTAACTGTCCTGTCTACTCCTGCCACCACCTGGAGAGCTGCTCCTGTGTTTTCCCCGTTGCTTTCTGAAGGATATGTAGGCTCTGACCCTGTGCTAAAGTCATTCACGGGGCAGGGAGTCACTAACTTGTAACTGACTGCCAGTAAGACACAATAAAAGCACAGGAGTTCAATGAGAGCCAAAGACTTGGCTGTCCCACAGGCAGCACAGCTGTGACACTGTGCTCTGCACACCGGATACATCACAGCCAAGGCAGAGCTCTGGGGAGGATTCCCACATTTGCTTTATGGAGTTTGATATACCTTGATTTTTAAAAGAATTTAATTACTTATGCCTTACACTATCTTTTGCAGCAAGGCTCTCACATTTTGAAACTAAAAATACTCTTCTTGCATCTTTAATCAGGCTTCATTATGAATGGCAGATGCTTGAAACTGAAGTGAAAATCATCATCAGTTGTATTTATTGGCTAAATTCCTGCAATGCTCAAAGCTTGAGAAAAATCAAACATGTTTGACAGCTGGGTAGAATGAAAGGAAAGGATAAATCTTATCCTGACAGCACGCACCATATTTATCAGAAGCTGTTAAACTCAGAGAAGCATCAGCCTTCCACGGGAATACCATCCCTGCTCCAACAGGGCCCCCGAGCAGCTCCTGGGGCAGAGGTGTCTGCGGGTGCTGGGGGCCCCGTGCTGTGCCAGGCTGGGGTGGGCAGGGCTCTGGGGCAGCCCCGAGCCCCGGCAGAGCTGCAGCTGGGCACGGGGCAGCACTGCAGGTCCCACCGAGGACGGAGGGGAGAGCCGGGCACTGCCCAGCCCTTGGCACTGTCCAGCTCCTGGGGCTCTGTCCATCTCCCGGCACTGCCCAGCTCCCGGCACTGCCCAGCCCTTGGCACTGCCCAGCTCCTGGGGCTCTGTCCATCTCCCGGCTCTGTCCATCTCCCGGCGCTGCCCAGCCCTTGGCACTGCCCAGCTCCCGGCTGCTCCTCAGCCTCTCGCTGGGCTGTGTGCTGCTTGCCGTCAGCCAGGAGGGCTCGGGCGGCCTCAGGAGCAGAGGCGCTGCTGGCTCCAGCCCCGGCTGGGCTGGGCTGGGGGCAGCTGGCACCGTGCCCGGGGCAGCCACGCCTGCTCTGCTGGCCCTGGACCCACCCTGCAGCCCTCGGGCGAGCAGGGGATGACTGGTATCTCTTCCATCAGGGCAGCGAGATGATTTCCCAGTAATTTAAGTACAGAAAGATAAAGTTTCAGCTAACTTGTTAACCTGATTGGTGAGCACCAACTGCAGTGTCGCATTTCACCTCCAAATAATTGGGGAATTGTGATTTGCGTTCATTCCCTCTTCACCTGTGGGTCAGAGGTCCATGGCATGTCCTACAGCATTTGAACAGCTGGTTTGAGGTAATGCTAGTGCCTCGGAGCCCGGGCAGGTTACATCACTGTGGGCGACCTCTCCATCCCACCTCCGAGCTCGGCGTGGCTCAGCGTTGATTCCTTAACACCAACAGTTACGTGACTCTGGATGAGGTTTGCAAACCTTTTGTTGATATGTGTTTTATGGGCTAATATTGCTTGAAGACTGTCTGTCTGTAAAATGTATTTCTAAAGAGAACACTGAAAAAAATCTAACATAGACATGAGTTACAGAAAAATCCCAGAAGTTTGCACATTATTATTTAGATCTGTTTTCACTTGATTTCACATGATGCAGATTTATTAGGTTACAATTAGATATTGGGGTAAAATAATTCTGCAAATGAGTGATTTACTGTGCTTATAACCCCATAATCTGTGTTTATAGCAATTAGTATGTTACAACTTAAGTATTATATTTAATTTCTATTGAATGTAATCAATCCCAAATTCTATCATCTTTCATTAAATATACATAAAAATACTGCAAAGGGCAGTAGAAAACAAAGTGGCAAACTTTATCTAACCCAAAAATGAACTACAACTTTACACTACTTCAACCCCACTTTTCCAATCAGAAAATCCCTTATTTCCCCAAGCACCAGCACTGATGAGTGTCTAGGTTTAGGAGAAGAGATCCACTAAAAAAAACAAAGCAGGAGGACCCCCATGAGTTAAACTGACCCTAATTAAACATCTCTATGGGTAAGGTAGGCTCCTTCACGATCCTTCACTCCTGTTCAGAAGCAGTAAATTCAGGCTGCTGCTGCTCCCCTGGCAGGCAAGGGGAGGCTCTTGCTGGGCAGGGGGCACAGCTGGGGGACAGGGCTGGGGTCTCCTCCCCGTGGCTGCACACGGGGGCTGGTGCTGGCCACGGGCTGCTGCCAGCCGGGGTCAGGGTCCGTGGGCAGGCACTGAGACCTGCTGGACTCTGCCACCTGCACGCTGGGGCAGGCTGCTGGTGTGCCCCCGCCCTTGGAGCAGTGCACGGTGCCAGGCACAGGTGGGCTGGGGGGACCTGGGCCAGCTGGGACTCCCTGCCACTCTCCTGTTTGCAGAGCAGTGCTTTATGCAGGACCACAGCATAGACAATGTGTAAACTGTTGGGAAAGAAGAAAATGATTTGGGGTTGAGCGCCTTGTCTGAACTTTGTCCTTTTCTCAAGCAAAAGAAAATATTATTTCACCTTTTAAAGAGCCACACATAATAAGAGGCAAAATGTCAAGACCAGTGTTGATATAAACCCCCAAGGAAAACAAACTCTATGCGACTTCTCCAAAAGGTCTCACTTCCTCACCCCTCTCCCCTAGTTTAAACAGATTTAGTAACTGAGGAGGAAGGGGGGAGGGCGGGCTCTCCTCTGGTCACTGCTGAGAATCCTGTGCGTGGCCCCACTGCTGCAGCATCCTTGGTGCGGGGGCTCAGCCCCACACAGCACCTGGCAGAATGCACGTCCAGGGTGGGTCGATCTCTGACTCTCCCGAGGGACTCTGGCTGCTGGAGGCAGAGCAGGACAGAGGCACAGATCCATTTTAGCACGTGGGGCCGTGCAGCCTCTGCCACAGCAAGGGCTCTGTGCTGCTGGGGAGGACAGGGGCTTGTCCAGTGCTGGGGGGGATCTCACAGCACAGGTGGGCACACAGGCACTCACACTGTTACCTGTTTGCATCTGCTGGCTTCTCCGAGGTGCTACATGAGGCTAAAGGTGTTAGCAAGTGGCACTGAGGAATGGGAAATTGCTTGTATGTAGGGCCATGCTCTTCTTGTATGATAAAACAAGAAGTCAGAGGTGCACTGAGGTCCAAGGCCACGTGGGACCACATGGGACCAACAGCTGCTGTTGGTTTCACCTTCCCCGTGGGCTCTGCATTCGCCAGCACCCTGATCCTGCAAAGGATCTTGCTCTAAATGATGTGTATCTGCTGGCTGGGGACAGGGTAAAGACCTTCCAAAGCCATTCAGCAGTTAGCCAGAAATAGGAAATTCCCAGTGACAGTACTGTTACTGGGGAGCACAGACAGTGATTCCTACCCACAGCCACAGTAACTGTCATGTGCTGCAACACAAAGTACAGAAATTAATAATTAATAGCCTTGAAGAGGCTTCAGAAGAGCAGTGTTATTATGTGCATCAGAACCAGGATAAATCACAAGCAATTCAGAAGTATATTCCCAGGTTCACTCATAACCAGCATGGTATTTGGAGTCGCTTTGGGAGCAATAAATGACAGAGAGTCCATATTATAAAAATAAACATGAACTTAAGTGGCAAGGATTCATTTAAACCAAAAGGGAAAAGACTTCTGTACTTGCACTATCAGTTTAACATAAGTAGAGCAAGTTTTACCTTGGAGCATCTGCCCTATTCTGGGAGGAGGGGACCATAGTGGAGGGAACTGGTTGACACTGGCTGCTTCACCTCATAGGTTTTTAACTAAATTCTCCAAAATGTGAGCCTCAAAATATTGTTCCAAACAAAACTAAAAAGGCAAAATGCAGCTGTTTGTCTCATGGCATTTTTACTCAGTCTTTTCTTAAATGTGACTATGCTCCCCCTATGTGCAGTACTGGGGTTTTATCACAGGTATCATGGCATTCAATATAGCCTCTAGAACTGCCACCCCAGGAGCCCCCAGTGAGATTCCTGCACTGAGATTCCAGTCCTTGCACTCACAGCCAGAGCTGACAGTGCCCCTCGTGCTGCTCTGAAGGCAGGAGGAGCTCAGACTTTATTTATTGACATTAATGGTTTAAGCTGCCTGAGTGGATTTTAAGAATCTGGTTTGAAGCTTTTTGCTGAAAAAGAATTTCAGCATTTTGCCTCAAAATGCTTCTTGAATTTTATATGATGACAGACTTTTCCAATCTGACANCCGGCTCCTGCCCGCAGCTCGCCCCACCGGGGCTGCTGCTCGCCCTCCCTGCTCCCCCTCCGAGCTGCGGGCGCCGGCTCCTCCTTACGGGCTCCGTTTCAATTAGCTCCCTAAATAAATACAATTGTGATGTGTGGTCTCATAGTGGGTTATTAGACTGGCTCCAAAATGCTTTTCAGCGAGAAGCAGCTCACTTTCCACTGGATTATCCTGCTTCACACTTCTGATGTAAAAACCCCGCGGGGTAAACATACACAAGCGCTTGTCTTTTCCTTCGTAGCAGGTTTTTTCCTAATCTCTTGAAGAATTAGCCTTTAAACGATTCTTGGTGGCAAGCAGAGCAGCCAGTGCCGGTGCCTCAGCCGTGTGCAATCTGCGGCTGCAGCAGTAGATGGAGCCAAGCGAGAAAGGAAAGGTTTGAGGATTGCAGCATTTCTCCCAGGGTGCAGGTTTAGCGCTTGACTTAACTCGATTAAGAAAAAAATTTTCATTTAGTTCCCGATGCTTTGAAGGTAATACAGGGAATAATTATGTGTAGCTCTGCCAGCACAATACCCAGTGGAAAACAGTGACTTTTGGAAAAGTAACAAGTTGAGGCAGTTTATCTTGAGGAATGGAGTATATATAGTGAAGGGAGAGAGGATAGTTATATTATTTTTTTGGAAGCTGAGAGATGAGGGGAGAAATCTGGGAGAGTGGCAATAGGAGTTTGAGCACTGCAATATTCCTTCCTCTTCTGTGAGTCCTGGAAAGTTACTCAGCTGGGCAGGAGTTATCCTCAGCATGCCCAAGGATGCCCTGGGATTCTTGTTGGCTGGGCAGCAGGCTCAGAGAGGGTGCAGCACTGGTGCCATAACCCATTGTCTAGGGTTTCCCAGGGACACAGCCTTCTTGTCAGCAGCAGCAGAAGGTACATGGGAGACATTCATGCTCTGTAATGGGCTGGCACAAGCTCGTTCTGAGGCACTCTGGTCTGAACAAACTGTGGCTGGTGAGTGTAAGGCTGCCTCCTCTAACCATGGGCAGTTGCCCGAGCTGTGGAGGTGATGTATGCTCAGCAAACTGCTGTAGTGAATGTTGGAACAATAACAATTTGCCCAAGGCACGTTCTAGAATATCTGCTGGCTTAGTGTAAGATAGTTTATATCTGTATTTTGGGGGCAAACACTTTTCTAACCAGGAGAAACAGAAAAAACCCTCAAGTCAAGTGCTCACAATGGCCTCTGGTTTTGGAGCAGCAGAGTTACTGACTGGCCTGGTGGCTGCTCAGAATTGTGCTGTGCCTCACTGAGGGGCAGAACTGCCCCTCACCCAGGGCTGTCCCATCTTGTGCTGGCTGCTCTGCCTCGGCCAGCTCTGGAGCTCTGGTGCTGGGGCTGGTGAGTGTCCAGGTGAGAGCTCAGCAAATCCAGGGAGAGCCTTTACCCAATGTCCCCGGGACCCTGTGCCAGGGGGAACTTGTCTTGGCCCTGGGAGCAGGGGTGGCTGGACAGAGCAGGGCAGGGACAGTCAGCACCTGCGTGCCTCGAGCAGCTCAAGCAGCGTGAGGGGCGGTTACTGGAGCTGAAACAGGAGAGATGAATGAGGCCATATTGAACCCTCCCTGCAACTCTCACAAACCATGCCCCTGTTTAATGTTTTCAGTTGGGTTTAACTCGTGCTGAATGTTGCTGTATGCAGACGCTGTTTATTTGGAAGTTGCTGCATTCTAGTGGTCAGTGAATATATCTCTGTGTGCTCCAAGTTCTATTAAAACCAACATGGAGAAAGGTGATGGAGAAGGACAAGATGTAATCTAGCCCAGTTCTTTCTGTTTCTGCATTTGTTTTATTTTAAGCATATGAGGTTTAAATCCTTACCAGGAATACTTTGCATGGGAAGAATTGAGAAAGACAAGTCACTTAGCATTATTCCCTTCCTCCTCTGCTCTCAGCTGTCTTCCTCCCTCCCCAAGGCTGACTGAGCATGGCAAGGCCAGCAGGGAACTCCAGGAGAGGCTGGGTGTGCCAGGCAACTCTGCATTCTCACACAACGCTTTTAGGACATGGCCAAAGGTGCCAACAGATGCAAAGGAGATGAGTCAGATGTTTTAGAGAGGTACAGAGAGCACTCAATCTGTGCAGTTTAATAAATACTTGGAGCAGTGTTTGGGGATGGGGATGTGGGGCCCCTTGGCTGCAGGAGATCCAGGGAAGGAGAACCGTGGCTGCAGGAGGACTGAAGGGTGTTCTCCCTTCACAGACCCCTGGGCAGGTGTCTGGGAAGGGCTGGCCAGGCCTCCCCCTGCCCGAGCCACTTCCCCCTGTGCTGTGACCCAAGTAGAGATGGAAACAAATGAGTAAGATCTTTTCATGCAGACAGGGAAAAAATATGAAAATATTCTATTCCCCTAAAAGCATTCAGAAGGTGAATAAAAAGCGTAGAAGTATAGTTAGAAAAAGATTTCGAACTCTAGCCTTTTCTACAGTCCATTTCTACAAGCATATTGTGCCTGTGGAGCTCCAGTGTCAATCAGTCAATGCAACTGGCAAACAAAACAATGCTTTAGAGTTGTAATTACCTAAATGTTCTACACTTAGCACATAAATATTAAATCCTCATAAATTATGTTGTCAGATCTATTTGATTTCAACTGTATTGTGTTGTTGTTAAATGAAACAAACACTATATTTAAATTTATTCCCCTTGCAGTCCCATTGTTCAGCTTTATTTTGATTTCTTTTAAAAGACAAAGAGAAAAGCACATCCATCCTATGAAGAAGGCTACAGCCAAAACAAATGCACATCAAGTAAGTTTATTTAAGCAGATGTGCTCATAAAATGTTAACAAGACACAAGATAATTACAGGAAAAGGCTAAAGTCCAACTCAGTATGGAGTCCAAAGGTCTGAGTTTTATTTAAGACTGAGATCAAATAAAATATGCACTGACAGTGTAACACCAAGTCTTCTATCAGTAGTGGTGTAGCCATTGTTTTCAAGCCAATAAACTTTAATGTACCAGTGGAGTTGTATCCAAATCACATAAAGTGCCTGGCCATAGAACATGCAGAGCAGACTAAAATGAGGGTTATGGTTCAAAATATCGCCCTAGTGCAGATTTATTTATTACCACTTCCATTTTGACATGGGAGCTGCTTCTTACATCAAGATGGTGCTCGAAATGTCAGTGTTTCTACTGGAATCACGCCTTTGTTCTTTACAAACTGATTGTCTTCATTTACCTAAATCAATGCCCAGGTGATGCAGATCCCTTGAGATCTCACTGGGAATTCCTCACCAGGCAGCTGATGTGTCCTGTCAGGGTCTTGGTGACAGGGGTGCAGCCCCAGCACAAGCAGGGGGAGGGCTGAGGCCTTGGGGAGGGGGCGGCTGCTGCCTGGAGCTGCCCGGAGCTGCCTGGAGCTGCCCGGAGCTGCCTGGAGCTGCCCGGAGCTGCCCGGAGCTGCCCGTGCACTCTGCTCCGCTCGGGTGCAGGAGGGTGCCCTGGCACTCAGGGCCACAGGGGTTCCTCGATCGAAGGTCTTCAGGCTCTAAACAAACGGCTTATCCTCTCTGTTTCCACCCCTTACTTACGGAGAGGGCTGTGATGCTCCCCCTCGGCAGAGAGCTCAGCTCTGCGCCCCCGCAGCCGGTGGGTGCCAGCGGAGCCGGCAGGGCAGTGAGCGCGGGGCACGGCGGGCAGCGTGCAGGCAGGGTGTAGGCAGGGGGTAAGCAGTGTGGAGGCAGTGTGTAAGCAGCGTGTAGGCAGTGTGTAAGCAGTGTGTAAGCAGTGTGTAAGCAGTGTGTAAGCAGTGTAGAGGCAGTGTGTAGGCAGTGTGCAGGCAGTGTATAGGCAGTGTATAGGCAGTGTGTAAGCAGTGTGTAAGCAGTGTGCAGGCAGGGTGTAGGCAGTGTGTAAGCAGTGTGTA
>VXBS01001776.1:235018-300153 GCA_013400255.1 Sitta europaea | reverse complement strand
CGGAGAGCAGGGCCCGCCGTGCGCGGAGCTCCCGGCGCTCCGGGGCAGCTCGGGCAGCGTGTGCAGTGCGAATAGAACAGCAACGTTTAAGGGCAAAATTAGAAAAGGGTTTTACGCTGCTTGGGTCGGCTTGGACCGCGCCACAGGTTGCACGAAATGCGGAGTCAGAGAAAGGCTGTGGATTTCGAACCCCAGCACGGTGGAAAGAGGCCGTTGCTGTGTCCTCTGTAGAAGGATGTGCAAGGGCAAATGACAGACTTGCAAAAAACCAGAAAAATTCTTCTCTTTGCCTTCAGTTTTTTTTTCCCCACATAGTAAGTCGTGCTAATGCTCAAGTGAGGTAAGAAACAATCAATCAAACAAACAAAATGCTGAAGTGACTTGATCAGCCATCTCCAGTGAAGGTAAACAAACCAGGTATTGCTCTGGGATGGTTTGGTGTGGTAGGAAAGGGTTTTGGCATGATTTGGGATGACTACATTACTCACAAGGCAGTGATTGACTCATAATGAAATGATAGTTTCTTGTTCATTACAGAACTTAAAATTTCCACATTTGTTTTAAAAGAAAGGACAAGATTGCTTATAAGTAACAATGTGTTGTGAGCCCCAACAGCTGAGTCTGAAGTAGCCAAATGAGGGAACTGTAGGAGTCTTGAGATAAATGGGTGCAATTAGAAACAGAATTTTCCTTTGAAATTCTGAGAATTGAAACAACTAAATGAAGCAGGCAGGAAGTTTTTATTGGATATCCACCTTGCGGACTGCGTAGTTGTGGTTTGGTATAGCCAAAGCTCTGAATGAAAACTGATCTTTTTGATAAAAAAGTATTAGAATTTATTTAGAAACCAGAGGTGTTTTCTGAGTTATGGTGTTTTATAAAATGTAACAGGGAGATAACCTCTTTTTGCTACAGTGTAGCCTTAACAGCACTGGTTATATTTGGGAAGGAGACATCACTTTTCTCCATGAGTGACTGAGTAAAAAAATACATTAACAGCTTCACATCTAACTTAAAATAAATGTTGAAAGTCAAGCTAGACTTACAAGTCTGAGAGGCAAAATATAAAATAATAATAATAAAAAAGAAAAAATACTCGTAAGGTAAAATGAGCCTGAGTTTTTGTTTGAAATGCAGTGTTAGTGTTTCTAACATGCATGCTAATATAGATCTGAATCTTCAGTGCCTTGTTCAGGCAAACTATTCACTGGTTTTAGAAGCCTCTTCAAATTCAATACAAATTTGAGACAGATACTCCACTTTTTGCCTTTTTCTTTTAAAAATTATTTTTTAATATCAACCTTACGTTTAGTTTACATTCCTGATTTGCTTTAGCTAGACTTATAGTTCTCAACTGCAGTTCTGCCTTACCCTTGCCTTGCTGTTCAGCATACCTGCAGCTGCCCTGGCCGCCGTGAGAGCCACGTCCAGCAGCCCGAGCCCGGGCCAGCCCCTGCCCCAGCAGCACTGCCAGGAGCAGGGTGGGAGGGCGAGGGCTGCTGCCCCTGGGCCTCAACAGGCTGCTCTCGAAAGAGCCATTTTGCAAAAGAGACTCTGGTTGTTAAAAACCACATTACCGGTAACTTTTCTCCTCCTGTGTGAGCAGCACGGCCCCGAGTAGGTGTGCTGCCCCGGCCCCGCTCCGTGTGCTGAGCGTGCCTCCTGAGCAGAAACCGAGCTTGGTATGGTGTGCGGCTCTAATGCAGATTATTTTGCAGCAAACCCTTGTAAATGAGGTATTTGCAGTCAGCATTAAGTGCCTGCTGTCTCAGGAGGGTGCGACGTCGAGGTCAGCAGTGCCAGTGGCACACAGGGTCTGGTTGCAGCCTGGCCCAGCCCACCTGTGCATGGCTCATCACCTCGCTCTCATAGAAGGGGGGTTTTACCTTTCAAAAACTATTTGCCTGTGGGCAGCGAACAAGTAGACTTTTCTGAGGTTGTATTACAATAAAGGGATTGTTAATGTGACTAATTTCAGTTTGTTATTTTCTTGAATTTGAAATTTTACAGTGATCTTCCTCACAGATTCAGCAGAACTGCTGTAGCACTAATTGATTAAATGCCCTTGGTATCAGCATAAATAAGGTAGCACATTTCTTCAGGACTTCATAAGTGTTTGTGCTCTGATTCTTCTGTAACAGTCAAATAGAACACTTGTCATGGAGGTCATTTCTTTGCTTCCAAAACAAAATATTTTCTTTAATATGCACAAAATTTTCCTCTGCAAACATTGACATGAACTTGTGAACATGCAATTCCTATTGGCTTCAGTGAGAGCCATCCTCGCTCATCAAAGGAGGGAATTTGGCTCTTGATTTTACTGCAATCAGTGTTTTATTTATAATGTACAAGAGTGCACGTGCACTCTCCCAGTAAGAGCTGATGGGATTTATGTGCACATGCTGAGGACCAAATTCTCCCGGTAGCTGTCAGGAAGTTTACTTTCACATGCTTGTTCCTTGGTGTAACCTGAATCACCATTCACTGATGACAAAAACAAAACAAAACCAAACAAAGAATAATTGCCTACATCAGGGTTGCTTTTTTTTTTTTTTTTCAGTTGTTACTTTCAGCATGTTAGTATTACAATAGGGAACAAGCAAATATGAATTTGCAGAAGGAACTGTGAATATAGTTTGAAAACATTTATGGTTACAGCCGGGGATTGCTGTGTAGAGAGAAGCAGCACTGCTCCTTAGCGGCTGCTCTGGTGCGTTCCTCGTGTGTCGGTGAGGGAGCACGTGTGGGACAGCCCGTGCATGGGGACAGTGTGATGGGGCAGCTCTCCAGCCCTAGCAGAGGAGCTCGGCGGGCCCTGGGCTGGACCCCGGGGCTGTGGCACGGTGCCTGGCAGGGCTCGTTAGTGACAAAGGCCAAGCTCTCCTCAACCCCGACCTCCCAGAACAATTGTATCTAACCTGAGAGATCCTGGAGGAAGGATGTGTTCAGGATACTGGAGCTGTGGTGAGGTGGCTGGTGGCTCACAAGAGCCCAAAGCCACGGGCTGTGGTGGATGGATGGCAGCTGGCACAGGGGAGCAAGTGGGGTGGGCTCAGGCAGCTTGAGTGTACAGGTGGGTCTGCTGGTCTTCCAGCATTTCTGACTTTCCAGAAGAGGAAGAGCTGATCCTCCCCCCTTCTCCACCCCACTGTTAATAATCCTGGTTTGCAGACTAAATGTCTGTTCCATGAAGGTTTGTGTGTACGTACAAGCTGGAGTCGGTCCCTCCATCCCTCCCGGTGCGGGTGAGTGCCTGCGGGCTGGCCCTGCACTCTCCAGCAGCCGGGGACATTCCCTGCACAGAGGGGCTGACGCTGCCACTCCACAGCCCCGGGCAGGGGCTTGAGCCAGCAAATCCCTGCTCCCAGCAGTGCCAGTGAGGCCAATTGCCCTGGCATGCAGCAGCTTGCAGTGTCATGCAAGGTCAGTTTACCTGACAGCAAGTGTCTAGTGAGGGCTCAGTGGAGCTGCTCACCGCAGTTTTTGGGGATGTGGCTTTTCACAGGCCTAATCTTTTCACCCACCCTAAGCAGAAGTCACAGTTTAACATCATGAGTTGTATTTACACGTGGATCTTAGTGTGGGCTTCATCTGGCAATTAGAAAAGTTTCCCCTATGGAATTTGACCCTGTGGGGTCAGGTCCCACTGACGCTGGAGTCGATACGGAAAGAGTGGTGGGACCCGATATGAATGCTAGCAGCGGCAGCAAGGCTGGTTGCTGTTAAGTGTGCAAACAGTGCAAAAATACAAACGGGTAAAACAATTCGAGGGAAGAAATGGCAGTGTAATCTTGCAACAATGTTATCTGTGCACAGCATTATTCGTTTGAACCTGCCAGGCTCACTGCTTGGAGCTGCGACGAATAAGTGATTCAGCTGATGGGAGCAGAAAGTGTTAATGCACTGACAGCTCCTTTGGTAATGGAGGAACAGGCGGATCCTACGACCAGGGATTCCTGCTGTGCCCTGGCTGCTCCTGGCCAGAGCTGCTGTGGAACAAAGTTCCGCGGAGGAGGCCGAGTTTGTGTTTCAGCAGCAGCTTTCCTTCATGCCTTGCACTGGGGCACGCGTGGCCTCCGCGGGGTCGCTGAACTCCCGTGGGGTGTCCTGAGCTGCGGCACCCTCTGGATGTGCAGCTCCCACCGGCTCCTCCGGCCGAGCCGAGCCTCGCAGCCCGTGCCGGGGCTGGTTCCCAGCACGGTTTAGTGAGTGTAGAATAAATTAGCCATAATGGCGCCTGCATTAATTTTATGTGGGAGAATCCCCAGGGATTCCAGAGCAATTACAGGGAGTGCAGTCTTGCCGCCCATCCCCGCGAGGGGAGCAGCAGCACGGGGGCACGGGAGGGCTGTGCTGCAGCGCTGGGAGCTGCAGTGTCCTCCGTGGCAAAGCCAGTGCAGGGTGGTCTGTGGTCCCCCTGCACTCCACGCTGGCCCAGGTGCCTGGGCTGAGGGCCAGCAGCCGTGGGGCTCGCTCGATGATGTGTCCTGCAGAAAGGCTGGAAAACAGGCACAAGGCAAGTGTGCTGTCTTGGCTTCAGTCCTGTCCCTTGAGCCCTGGTTGTCTTGAGTAATTGAAGACTGTCCCATTTGTGGCTTTATTCTTAAAAAGTCCAGCTTGTGATTTGGCAGGGGTTTGTCTGAGTGCGTAGCAGATACATTCAATGACAAGGGTTACAACGTTCAATTTGTTGGATGCCACAATTAAACCTCAGGCTTTTCACCCAACCACGCGAAAACTAAAATTGGACGCTGTCTCTCAGGCAGGAATACACACAAACAAGGGCAATCCATGGCCCCGGATCCCAGCAATGTGATTTTCATCACCTTGCCAGTCTTTGGGGAGTCTTCAGCTTCCATCTGGAAGTACCTTCAACCCTTTCCACCTACAGATCTTGAAACAGCTATAACAGAGAGAAAACCAAAATTACATGGAGTTTACTGCCATTTCAGAAGGAAAAAAGTGTTTGAAAAAGTTTATTCAGGAAGCCAAGGGAAGTTAAGTGGGAGACATTTGCCATTTCATCAGTCTGTTGGTGATAGCCATTCATGTCATAAATGGCTTGTGTCATTTGATGCCAAAAATAACACAATTTTCCTCCCCAAAGGCCTATAGGGTTTTTTTGCAATAAATGTTTATTTGTTAATAATATACTTTAAACAGTCCAGCCTTGACCTCAAGTCTCCAAAAGAATCCATCTTCTCTCTGAAAAATCCTGCAAAGTTTGTGTAATTTTTTCTGGGAAGGTGTAATTGATGGCGCAGTGAAGGGCAGTGTGTTTGCTTTAACTACTGCAGCTGCGTGGATTAACTGTTTATAAGGGCCTACTGTGCTTTGAATGGTGACTTGCTTAGATTTCAGGCTTTGGTTGACAGCACTTCCTAATTGTTCCTTGGATTTGCTTAAGTTCAATCAGTAAAAATAAATTTCTGCCCTCAGCTCACCCATCGTTTTTCCCTCATTGCTGCTTCCAAACCTTTGAAATGCTCGTTTGTAGGAGTTTGATTCCATGGATCACCCTGCAGCCTTGAAATGTGGGTGACCAAGCTATGGGCTGAGTGGGGCTGATCCTGTTCTACATCACCTGTTGGTTTCAGAAAAAATGTCAGAGGGATTTGGGTGCCAAGCAAATAAACTCTATTCAAATATTTCTGACAGGCTTTCGGGTGTACTAATGGGAGTCTCTCGAGTTGAACAGAGAACTGACAGATATGAAATGTGATTTAACATTCAAAAATGTAACAAAGGAGTTTGTAAATGTCCATGATATGGAAACTGTTGTTTTGGGAGAAAATAGTAAGTTAGATAATTAATTTATAGTATGTTGCACTGTTTTGAAATTGCCCTGCCAAAAGCTGGAGTTGTATTTCTACTGACAAAGTGTTTGTGGAATGCCAGTGACATGTGACCAGTGCCACAGTAAGACAACAATTGTCTCTTCACTAAATCACCAACTACCACTGATTTAACCAATGTTATATCACATTTTTCAGCCGTTTTTGTTCTGCCCTCAGCCACTCTGAACCTTCTTTATGATTTTTCATGTGAACTTTCACTAAACAATCAAAGTATTAAGGCATTTGTCAGACATTTTTTTGTTAGTCCTTAAATGAAAATGTGGTTTTCTAGAACTCTAGAGAACTTATTTCCTTCAAGATCATTTGAGCTGTGGGAGAGAGTTACACATTTAATTTCTCAAAGCAGTTCAGATCCCAGTGCTAGTTTGTTTTCAGTTCAACAGGCACTTGGATAAAATAAAGAACAGTATGTCTAAAATGAATGGAATTCATTTTTTCTTTGAACATTTCACGTTTGTGGAGCTAAATCACTTGGATAACATGGACATTCAGGTGCTTTGTATAACGCTTATTTTAGTGGGACTCCATAGCACTAAATGGCATTAGTTGTTTGCTGAGAGTATGTTTATGGTTATTAATTGTAACAATTATATGATGCTTTAAAAATCTATATTTTGAGAATCAAAGCTCCTGGCTTAGGCTCTCACATTGAGAAGTTAGCTAGTTTTAGTCAATCTCCTCCAGTGCAGCTTACTAGGCAAAGTTTCACATACAACTGGTTGAAGAACCGGGTGCCTTCAGGTGCCCAGGCTGTATGTTAAGTGATCTCTTAGTTCCCGGGGGCATTTTCTGGGGCACAGTAACCTGTACCAGCCAGGCTTGGGCTGTTCACAGGCTCACAGGATGGGTAAGGCAGGAAGGGACCATGGTGGGTCACCTGGTCCAACCTCCCCACGCAAGCAGGGTCATCCCAGAGCACATGGTACAGCATTGCATCCGGGCAGTTCTGGAATATCTTCAGTGAGGGAGACCCTACTCCCTGTCTGGACACTCTGTTCCAGTGCATGGTCATCTGTGCATAAGGAAGTTCTTCTCACCTTCAGGTGGAACTTCATATCCATTGGTTCCTGCCCTTTGTCCAGGGCAGGTACCCAGGTGTGGGCTCCTGCAGTGGCTGCACAGCCACACAAGTGACCCAGTGGTAGTGTCCAGGGGCAGCTGCGGTGTCCAGGGGCAGCTGCGGTGTCCAGGGGCAGCAGCAGTGTCCAGGGGCAGCTGCGGTGTCCAGGGGCAGTGGCAGTGTCCAGGGGCAGCAGCAGTGTCCAGGGGCAGCTGCAGTGTCCAGGGGCAGCAGTAGTGTCCAGGGACGGCAGCAGTGTCCAGGGGCAGTGGCAGTGTCCAGGGGCAGCAGCAGTGTTGCCTCCCGCTCTGCACTGTGCTTTGAGGTCTGTCCTGCCCTGTCCTGCCCCGTGCTCCTCCTCTCTCCTAGAAGCCAGCCCCGTGCAGCCCCTGCGGTTCCTCCCCGGCCTGCCGCGGGCACAGCCCGTGCTGCCGGGGCTGTCCTGGCTGTGACACAGGCTGACCCTGACCCGCTCCTGCCGAGCAGCAGGAGCATGGGGGCCCCAGGGGCTGCGGAGGGCACACAGGGGGTGCAGATGCCAGCACTCTCTGAAGTGCCCCTCCTGGCTCTGTGAAGTTTCTCCTGATTCATTCTCAGGTGATTCATGCTCTCAGCATCAGCTGCCTGTTTGTGAAACTGAAAAGAAGCAATCTGAAAGTGAGACAGTCACATTACTGAGGCTAATATGGATTTGGTCCCGAAAGAGGATGTTAAAAGTCCCTTTGTTGCACAGAGACTGAGCTTTACCACGTTTTGGTCTTTTTGTCAGCTTTCTTTGGTATTAAATCAAGTGACAAAACATTTAACTTTATCCCTGCGCATGAGCACTTGTGCTAATTAATTCAGTAACTCTTTTGACCTTCTGTTTAAAAGATCACAACTGGTGCTGTTCCTGCCCAGACACCACCATCCCTCAGCACCCTCAGTTGTTCTTGTACTTGAAGCGTGGTGGGGATGGCTGGCATCCGTATGCTGTTATATTCTTGTAATAGCAAACATTAAGAAAGTTAAATGGACAAATGAATAAGAGAAAAAGTAGAAAAGCCAAGGAGCAATTAAATGTAACTTTTCATCATGAAAAGGATTTCACTGGTTTATCTTCTAATAAGATTATGTCACCGACACAAGTACCTAGGAGCCTGTGATTGACAGCCTCCTGTACTTTTATCAGGCAGTGTGACACTAAACCTCGGGGCCTTTTGTCCGATAGAGTGAGCTCACGGAAACTCTCCGTCCTAATCCCCTTATTCATGTCAGGCACAGAAAAGAAGTTCTGATCAGATGGCATCTTACAACAGTGTCACCTCCACCCCCTTGGTGCGGCTGGACATGGGACATGGGACGCTTTGTTCGCGGCGGCCCCGCTGCTGCCCTGCACCATGCATGCACTGCACAGCTGCTGCCCGGCTCTGCAGGCAGGGGAGTCCCAGGGAGATGGTAGGGTGGTTTGCAGACTGCCTGATTTTGTTTATATTCTGCTTTTATTTCTCTGAAGAACATAAGGCCTTTAAAGGAAATACTTCCTTTTGTGTTGCGTCTGTAAGATTGTGTAGTGAAATGTCTCACTGAGCTTCTTCAAACTTTGCACCCAGGCAAAAGAGTAAGTGGAACTAAACCCCCTATCTTTTCAGAAGTGTAGGATCAATGCTGTAGAAGTCAGCAATCGATCCCAGTGCTGGTATTATAAGTTTCATAGCTCCAGCCCTTTCTTAGTTGTAGGAATTCCTTTGTGCGTATCCCTGCGGTAACCTATTGCAAATAGTGGTTCCCTGTGGTGCTTTATTTACTTGTCCAACTGTTTGGAAGTCTGTTAGTCTAAAGATCAGATGCTCTGAAACAAATCTTATTACCTTAACCAGCTCTGCAAATTCTTCTTTCTCCATTTTTATTGACTTCTTTTCAACTAGAACTAATACATGTGCAGCAGGTGGGCAAGTACATCTTTCAAAGTTTAGCCCCTCAGATTTAACATGAGAAACTATAAATCTTTTTGTTTTCCTTGGAAAATGTGGGAAACCACAGGTATTTGAAGAGTTGCCTCCTCAGTGGATTTGTGAAGTTTATACTGGTTGCTGTAATTTTTGAAACAGAAGTCTGGGAAATTTTGAAAGAATGCTGCATTCTGGGGCATAGTCCAATTAATTACTTTTTTCCTTGCATGAAGTATTTTTCAAGCTGTAATCAAAAGCAATGAAATGGGAAAGTTTTAAAATTTTTTTCTTTTCATCCAGCCTGGCACCACTGGCAGAGAAACTGCATCAAACTTCTCCCAACTCATCTGCTACTAGCTGGTTCTCTCAGCACTACTCGCCAGTCCTCATTTGAGAAGGCGTGTCCAGCTCCTCTGTATTTTTCATCTCTATGCACATTTTTAAAGTAATTTTAGATGTAAAAAGTCAGTGCTAATTAAGTGTTTTAAGAAATCATCCTTCAGGAATTCCCCTTTCTCCTCCCTGTCCCCCGCCCCGGCTCCTGGCGACCTCACGCTCCCCAGTGGGTGCTCACATCCCATCCTGGGCAGATGCTTCATCTCTCGTGGCACTTTGCTCCAGCAGATATCAAAGTCCTTTGCAGAGCGACCTGCCTGGGGTTCCTGCAGGCTGGGGCCTGTCCCAGGCACGCTCATCCCTGGGACACCCAGTTTCTTCCCATGTCTTCTTAGGACCAGGCTGCCCCAGGAGCCGGGTGGGAGCGTTCCCATGTCTGGGGTGTGCGGAGCATTCGCTGCTGCTTTGCCTGTGTTTGTTTTTCCACTGTGAGCACCAGCAGCTGCCAACATGAAGTGCAAAGGCGAGCATACACAGGATCTTATTGTCAAAAAACAGCACAGAGAGGAACCTGCGAGGCTGCGCTTTCCTGCAGCAGAGCGTGTTTGCTTTGAACAGCCGGCTCTGCTGGGATCTGGGGAGTGCAGTCTGGTGTCAGTTTGCTGCAGCAGCACGGACAGGGCTGGAGGGGCTCTGCTGAGCAGAGCATACGCACCCTGGAAATCGTGAGGCTGGTACAGCCCATAAACATCTGTAAACTTCCCAGGTCAGTTAACTGATGGGTGAATTGAGCAGACAGTGTGATGTCAAGGTGAGCCTGGGGAGAAGGTTCAGTAAAACTGCAAAGAGAATCAGAACATTGGCAAGAGCCTTACTGAAATCCTGTAGTGTTTAACAGACACAAAGTGTTTGATGCCAGCAGAAGCCATGTATGATGCTGTGTGTGTCTCAGAAGGGGATTTCAGAAAGCATCTGCAATCCTGTTGGTATCCCAGGTTTAACCTGGGGCTGTTTACCACTCCCCTTGGAGCTCTGCCAGCTATGGTGCCAGTTTGGGGTGTCCTGCACTAACACTGAACACATCTGCTGCAGAAAGGTGTAGGAAATAAAGCACATTATGCATCTTCCAGAGGGAACCAAGCCTCACTGTGTGCCCTGATGCTACACAGAACAGCTCCTTTTGCTTTCCTTGATGTGTCCTACCCTTCTCTGAGCAAGAAGATCAGTAAACAGGGAAAAAACACCCACCCACAGTGAGTTTGGGCTGGTGTTCCTGCATTAGCAGCACTTGATGCTACAGCATTCTCATTGAAAGAAAAATAACGTTTGTTTGGACCAAAAAAAACCCCCAACAACCACCCCCCCCTTTGGGGATTGAATTTCAGAGCCTCCCTGCCTTACTCTCAGCCCCCTCTGAAGGCTGAAATGATTTGTGAGCCAGGTCCTGTGACCCAGGGAGGCATCAGCAACAGAGAAGGGAAACATTTGGAGTTCAGAGGGACAGTGGGTCTTGATGACCAGTGTAAGACAATGCAGATGTTTCAGATCATGAGGTCTCTGAGGATGATGAGAAAATGCCCCTAACAGCCTCTGGGCTGGGGTCTTCTCTGCAGCCCTCTTTCCTTGGTAAAATGTTGTCACATCTCACAGGATTACATTATTAGGATTTCTCAAGGATTTATTTTGGTGCTTATTGCATTAGGTAATTCTGATGAGCAGGGTAGGATTTTAATTTCCCACTGGGAAGTGAGTTACTGCTCTGCCCCATGGGTGGGGAAGGGGCAGGGGCACCCAGAGCAGTGGTGGTGGGGCTGGGCTGTGAGAGCTGCCAGCCCTGACAGTGGCCCATGGACGGTGCTCTGAGAGGAGGTGAGCCAGAAGAGCCAGAGTTTTTGGACAGAAGTCCAATGATAAAGGCATGTCCCATTGTCTTTCCTAATATAGGAAGAGATTTCCTGGAAGGCAGGTTCTAGAACAGGGAAAGGAAAATACTCATGGAGGAGAAGGAGGGAGAGAAATCATTCAGGGTCCTGACTCAGCAGCAGGTCTGCTAAACAGCTAGGCATTGACCACTGGCCACATTGGCTCTGTCCAGTCCCAGCCTGTTGATCTTGGTGCTCCTGCCCTTGGGAGGAGTAGAGAAGAACCACTGGGGCAGCAGTCACCCTGTGGACAGGAGCTCTGGGAAGTAGCCCTGGCACAGGAATTTGAGCCTGAACTGCATCCAGGGCAAAGCATCCCTCAGCATCACTGCTGGGCCAAAGAGGCATGGGAGTCTGGCACCCAGGTTTGGGAAAAAGTAGGCCAGAATTATGTACTGAACACGTGTTCAAGTGCCAGGAGAGCAGCGTAGGCTGAGGAGCCCAAGGTGGAGAAACAAACCCTGATTCTCTCTGGTCTAATGCTTAATAGGTGAGAAACAGCAGACACCAGTTCTGTCGTGCTTGGGTGCATGCTGGGGTCTCTGCCTGTCAGAGACCACGTCCAGACCCACAGTGCAGGGCTGAGGTTCCAGAAACACCGTGGGGCTGGAGGATGGCTTTATTCCCAGGCAGGAACCACAGTGAGATGCCTAAGAGCACCAAGGTAGGCACGGCTGCAAGCAGCTCACGCTCTCACCAGTCAGTCCCAGAGCAGCTGGAAGTCACAGTGGGATTCCTTTTCCTGATTCCATGGAGGAAAGCCCCATCCCCTGCTGCTGCCAGAGCATGTAAGCCTGGGGCTGGGGCTGGGGCCGGGCTCACTCGCTGCTGTGCTGCAGCAGCAAATGTCGAATTGCAACTGCAGTGAGAAAATAGGATACAGGACTTAAAATACTGTTTGTCTGTTTGTTTGTTTGTTTGTTTGTTTGTTAGCTAAAAAGCCAACTGCCTGTTGGCTTGGGGGAGTGCAGAGGCTCTCCAAGGTCTTCCTGGCCCCTGCCTTGCCGGGGGGAGGGTGCACCCCTGCGGGAGGGGATGTGGAGGGGCTGGGCAGAGCCAGCCGGGGCCCCTGCCCTGCCCAGCCTCGCCAGGGCAAGGCAGCACAGCAGGTTTGCATCTTGGCACTGCTGCCAGGGGGACTCTGGCTGGAACAATTCCCGTGGATGCTGCCAAGCTGGAGCCTGGCAGAAGAGTGAGAATTTCCTAACTGTGACAAATGCCTGAAAAAAAAAGTGTGTTTATTTATCAGTGGTGTGTTCAATTAGCCTGAGCTTTGGAAAAGCTGTCTCATTGCTCTGACAGTCTCCCCTGCCATTTGAACCACGTCTGCTGAGGAAAAGACTAGATAATGTTTTGCTTAAAAAAAATATAGGAACTGCTTATTTCTGGTGCTCCCCTTTGTAGCCCATCTTTGACTTCTGATGCTAACTGGACTGGGAACATGCCTTCCTGGTTGTGTTTGCTGTTGAGAGCCAAGTTTTTTGGGCCTTTTGTATCTGATGGTAAGTTACTGTTTTCTTGTTGGCTATGGCTGAAGAATGAAACCAGAACTTGGTCCCAACAGAACTTCTGTCACAGAGGTTTTAATTAAAAAGCCACGTCCACGATCTGTGATTGTCATAGAATTTACTCTGTGATTTTGAAGAGGTGGCTGCCACCTCTGTGTGGTTCCCCCCCAGTGGGACAGACACAGCTTTGCTTTTTGACTTTGGCATTCAGCATTTGGCTTACAATGGAATCTGAGCACGGCCCTTATTGTCATTATGGTTGGAGGAGTGTTGTTACAGGCATAACTGGAGTTTTGTAAGCATATGCTGGAACATACACTTAAGATATTAAAGAGACGTTTTCAATAACAATCGTGTTTAGAAACAAATGACCTTGGTTTTCCATTTCTGGGCTGTTCTGTGTGAAGCCAAATGATCACTGTTCCAGGGATGCAATCTGCTGCATTGACTTTGGGGTTTCAGCACAAGAGAAGCAAGCTGCCTACTTTAGAATGGTGCTGAGCTAGCAACAATGCTTCTGCCTCCAAAACAGCTCCACAAAGTACCATCTCTGGTAATCAGCTGATTTTTTTTAGGTCATATGTAAATGAAGAACACATCTGCTTTCCATATGTCTCACATACACAGCTTACATATGTTTTTGGATGTATTATCTTAATCATATTCATTGGCCAAAGCAAAAAAAAAATTTGAATTTTAAAATATTTTTGGATTCATAATATTATAAAATCAACAACTATAAAGTAAATGAGTCATGTACTACACTGCAGTTACAGTGTACAATTGCAACAAGTATTTAAGGGCTGTATTTCTTCTCTGGATCAAAAACTGTAGGCAACTTTACTATCTCTCCTGTATTTTTGTCTAACAGAGATCTAAAGAAAAATTAATTACACTTCCCTGACTGATTGTTATTCTGCTGAAGTATGGTTCTAATCCTTATTAACATTCTCTAAAGTCATGCATGAAATATGACTTTTGCACCACACTCTGTGGCATATGTTTTCTCTTTCCAGTGTATTTTTCAAACTATCTTCAACCCTCACTGCTGTTCATTATTTTAAGATAGGTTTAAAGTTTGCCACAGTCTCAAAACTGATCCAGCACAGAGCATAGTAAGGAAAAAAAATGACACATCATTCTGCTCATGAACACAAATTGCTTCTGATTATTTAGCTTTGAATGTTCTCCTCATACTGTTTTTATTAAAAGCCCCAGTATATTTATTCTTGATAGTGTCTTCAATTAAGTTAAAAAGAGTCCCTTTTCTATAGCAGTATGTAAAGAAAATAGTTGTTACAACCACAAAATTACCGAAAAAACCTGGTTCTAGTAAAGTACTACTTCAGTTCAACAACCACAGCACGAAGTTTGCTGTTTTCTTGTAAACTTTCCAGCCATTAGATAAACAGTGTCTGTGTCTTCACACAGAGCTGCACCCTCACATTGTTTGAGAACAGTTGTTTTCCTGCAGGTCTCTTCAAAATGTATGGTCCATTAATCCATTTATTGGTATTGGAAAATTTGTCTATTTGGATATAGAGTGACTCTTTGGCCAGTGGTGAGAAGGTTTCTGCTCTAGGAACAGTTTGTGTAAGAAATTGCTGGAAGAGCTGGGCTGAGTGCTCCAGTTCTGCTCGCTGCTTCCCAAGTGCCATTAATTTGAACTGTGACAGGGGAAGGAAAGTTGTTACAAGTGGGATCCTGTGACTTCTGCACACATTGCACACAGCTAGGAATGTTTTCCTTTTCCTCTTATAAAATAGTCATTTAGGAAAATGGTCTAAGTTTAGAAGTTTCTGTAGCTTCTGTTCTGTTTGCTTGACAATAACTGATTTTTTTTTTTTTTAAAACACTGTCTTTTGGTGCTGTGATGTCACAGCCTAATGTTGTGCAAAGGTGTAACCGGACCAAACATGTCAGGAACATGTCAGTAACTTTCCATAAATTATTCAGTCTCTTTGGGAAAACCCCTAATTATGTGTTAACTCATTTTCTACTTCAGAGAAGTTTTGTCTTGAACTTCAGCGTCCAATTGCTGGGAAGTTTTTATTTATTTACCTATTTATTCAATTTAAAAAAAATGGGGGGGGGGGGGGTTTACTGTTTTTCTGATGAAAATTCTTTGTGTGCGAGCTCTGACAGAGAACTGCAGAGATCTGGCAGAAATAGGATGCCAGAAATCAAAGAGTGGAGTGGCTTTAAACTCGCTCGCACAGAGCCCCGGGGGCGCAGGATGCGAAGGTCCCTGCCGAGCTCCGTCCGCGCTCAGCGCTGCCACACATCCCCAGCGATCCTAACGTGCTCCAGGCAATCAAGCTGTTTGTGCTTTGAAGGCCATGGGGCATGGAGGAGAGGGCTGTTTGAAACATGTCACTTTGAACTGTGTTGGAGGGTCCCAGGGAGCTGGCCACCTCCATCCCTCCGAGGTCTGGTTCCAGTCTGCGAGCCCTGGAGCCAGCCCCCTCGTCTGCTCAGGTGGCCCCACTGTGAGATGTCAGGCTGATAAGTGAAAGTAGAGACTTTCGAGAGAAGATCAAGAGTTTACTGCTTGCACTGCATCCCTCTCTATGTGTAAGAGTTCAATATGGCAACAAAAGGGGTTTCCTGCCTGCAGACAGATGCTGCCTTTTCAAAATGTTGCTTTACATTTGAAGCTTCAGCATATGCTGTGATAAAGGCCGTCCTGAAACTTCAATGGATTGCATCATGAGGAAATTCAGAGAGGAAGGAGCTTTAGGTGGAGCTGTGGAATCTTTCATGAATTAGTCCTCCAGGTCAAAAAAAGGGGACTATCAAATTGGGGTCAGTCACGGCTCAGAGTCAGTGCTGTCTTGTGTTTTAGCTCTGCTAGCATTCCTGCCAAGATGCCTGGTAGGGAACAGGGGCTGGAATGCTGCTGAAACACCCAAACTGTGATCCTGCAGGGGGAAAAAATAGAAAAGAAAATGTTGATGCCATGTTTCCTGCCCAAAGAGTGCACTGTCCTGTTAGCTGATCTGCAGAACTTAGGTAGGTGCAGGATGATGCCACACTGAGCCAGTTGCTGTACCAAGAGGTGGGAGCTAATTGAATCTCCCCTTGGAGTGAATCCGTGTGCCTCCTCTGTGTCAGTGAGGCTTGGCAGGCAGATGTGAGCATTTGGCTGTTCTGGGTCACCTTGAGTGAAGTTTTCTCTCTTTTTCTTACCACCTCCGCTCCTCCAGACAAATCACAGGCTTGCAGTGTAAGGAAGCAGGTGACCAGAGGCAGGGATATGATCCTGACTCCTTTGCTGAGGGATGTTAGGGCAGCATTCCCTGTGTCCTGTGAATGGGGAATGGGGAAACTTTTCCCTTGGCATTTTATTTTAAAGCAGTTGCTTTCACGATGCTTTTGTATCCTGTTTCTGAAGTGGACTGGCCATTAAGCTTTACTTGTACACGTGTTTGTGAAAAGCAAAACAAATAAACTATTGTTTATTCTTCAAAATTAATCTCACAGTGTGCATTTAGTAATGCTGGAATGGTTGGGAATAGAGGTTGTCTAAAGCAACACATGGATGCAGGGTGCAGTGGTTTATGGCGGATAAGGACCAGAGTACAAATACAAGGGACAGAACATGGAAAATGTGCAAAAGAGAGACAGTAATTGTGGTGAGGAACACAGTTCGTTTTCAGCAGTTTGCTCAGTGACAATGTTGAGTGGAAGAGAGGCTGTAAATTCCTGTTGGGTTTGGGACTGACAGTAGGGAGCAGTGCTAAGCTGGCTGCCAGCGGGAGTCACGTGGACTGGAACGGATTCTTGCTTAAAAATATAAGATTTTTAGAAGAAAATATTTTGTGCCAGGAGTTTGAATTCAGATTGTGTTATAGTGGGATTTTTAGAGGTTGGATTTGTAATTTCCCATTTTTGCATCTAAATTTTTGTCTGGCAGTAGTGTAAATCTACTACACTTTGACTGATGCAGAGCAAAACTAGTGCAAAGTTGAAGCAACTTCATCTAGCTCAGGCCTTCCAGAACAGGGCTGTCATATGAGTATGAACTCTCAAGCCCCCAGTAAAGGTGCTGTTATTAAGTATAAATATAGAGTAGCTTTTAATAGCTATAATTAAGACATGTTATAGTTTTAAATTACCAGAAACAGGTTTTGGTGGCAGTGAGCGGTTCGGCCCAAATCAGCGCCGATCCAAAGGTGTCAGGTTGGTTCCAGAGGCAGCGAGTTCTGGGCACAGGTGAGCCGTGGGCACTCGCCACTGCACCAGAACTGCAGCGCTCTGCGACAGCACTGCACGGGTGCAGGGGTGGCACTGCACGGGTGCCGGGCAGCTGCAAGGGTGGCACTGCACAGGTGCCGGGCAGGCTCCGCGGGTGCCGGGCAGGCTCTNTCTCGCCAAGCGGAGCCGCTGCTGCGCCCGGGCCCGCGGGGCTCGACGCCGCGGTAGGCATGCAGGAGCTCACCGCGCACGCTGACAAGATCAGGTTTCGCACAAAATGCAGCGGCAGCCAAAACCTTCTTTTAAAGCAGTGCCGGAGGAGGAGCCGGTGGTGCACCCCCCTTCCTCCCTCCTGCAGCGCCCGGAGTGCTCCTGGCGCCCGGCTCCCACGGCAGCAGCCCGGGCACGGGGGTGGGCAGCCTGCAGGACCTGTAGCCTGGGCAGATGAGTGTCCTCGCTGCTGCCCACCGGGTCACACCGGCCCCCGGATGCTTACCCGGTGACTCATCTGTGTGCTGGAGGGTGAAGATGGGACCTGCCCCTGTCACCCCCGAGCTCACAGGTGAGGGTGTTCTCCAGACGGACGAAAGGTGTGAACCCAAGGGGAGGGGAAAGCTAATGTCTCCCACATCTTTAACCCACAAACTTGCAGTCCAAAAATGACAAATGTCATTTTTGCAGGCTGCAGGTGAAAGCCTCTCCACAGGACCGCACAATTGAGCCCTAATTACTCTTTGCAGTAAGAGATTAATGTGTGTCCCACGAAGGAGGAATGAGCAGCCCCTTTGCGCTGTTCTCAGGTCTGTGTGGAACTGTCCCCAGGTGCTGTGAAGGTGCCATGCCCTGGGCAGAGGAGGGGCCGTGTGAGGATGGTGTGAGGCGTGGCACACGCAGCCCTGCGCTGGGCACTGATGCCCGCAGTGGAACCGGAGCAGGAGTGCAGTGTGAAGCTCTTCCCTCCCTAAAGGATGAGGATGTGTGGGGTGAGGAGACAACAGGCTGGTCTGGTGCCAGCTGGGGGTGACTCTCCACTTGGATCAATGCTGGCACCAGGACTGCTCCCACACACAAGCTGCTGCTGCTGCTGCTGCTGCTTCAGTCCTGGGGGAAATAACTGGTGTGCACGTGTGAGCCTGCCAGGCTGATTCCTGCATGATACTGAGCAGGATTCCTGAAGCCTCCTCAGGACAGGTTGAGTGTCAAACAGCCTCTGTCAGCAATTCCCAAGCTGTTGTACCCCCTGTCCCACTTCCAGATAAACTTGACTCTTACACCCCCACATTTCTCAGCCTGGGCACTGTGCCGTGCTGACATAGCTGTTCCAGCTCCAGGAGTGAATCCAAAGCCCCTAAGCATTCCCAAATCCTGTCAAGAAGGAGTACCCACAGTTGGAAAGTATTGGCATGTGTGGAAAAGACTGGTTCTGTGGTCTGGAGAGCTCCTGGAAGTTGTAATTCCTGCTGATGTGCACCAGCACTGCTGGCAGCCTGTTGGAGAGGTGCTCATGAGGTGAGCAGGGGGACAGCCAAGAGCCTCCTTGTCTGAACCTGTGCTGGTGACCATGAGCACAGTGGACAGGACCCTGGCTGTGAACACATCAGTTCAGCCATATCCATGCATCCACATGGTCCAGCCTGTGCATCCCTTTTCACTGGAGCCCCATTACACCTGTGGGCAGTTTTGCATCCCCTGCTGCAGTGGCTGTCTCAGGGCATGTGGAGTTCAAAGATGCATAGTCCTCTCACCTTCCTGATGTTGGCAGGTAAATGTCTCAGTGTTTAGAATCTCCAGACTCAGACATCATCTCACTGTGTGTCAGCACTATGACTACCATCTGTCATATGCTGCTTACTCTACCCTGTCATTCCCATGAGGATAGGCATGGTTGCTCTGTGTCCTCTTTTGATGGGGTCCTTGGACTATCAGCTGCACATTCAAGAGGCAAGGTTGGAAAAAGGTCCATAACAAGAAAAAGAGCACTGCATTTTTCCTTTTCTCTACAGAAGATCATGATAAGTTCACTGAGAAAATTTCTTCTCTCTTGTTCATTGGCATCATCACTACCTAATTCACTTATGACATGACCTGGCTACTGACTGTTTATAAATTAGCAACATGTGGACACAGACTTCCTCTGGACACAACCTACACAAAAGTTTAAACTTTCATTCACCTCATTTTTTCCAAGCCATCAATTCTATTCCATATACCAAGGCAATGAATGTACCACATAAAGAAAGTGTCAGGGATGGAGCTGATCTCTGCAGGGACTTTAAACAAGGGATCCAGCAGAGTATCATGAATACATCTTGGAACCATCCTGGGGACAAACACCTAACCATTTTATTACTCTTCCCTGAGCCTCTGTGCCTCTCATCCCAAGAGGCACAGGTGAGGGCAGTAGCATCTTGTTGCTGGTTTCACCTGCTTCCAAGCTCCCCAGAACATTTAAGAATGGCAACCCCACCCTGGCTGTTTCCTGGGGGCTGGGCTCAGGGCAGGACTGGCTGCAGGCACAAGGGAGGTGCTGCTGCTCTTCAGGGCACCCTGAGTTTCTGGGCAGACAGATGTGCTGAAGTCTAAGAGTGCAGAGAAGTTATTTTTGTGATCCCATTGCAAGTGTTTCTTAGGGCCTGTGGGCTTGCAGCTGTTTGACTGCTGAGGTACCAAGGTGGATCATCTGTCCAGACAGCACCAGGCACAGAGTGCCCTCCTTGTTGCTGCATGGACCAAGGTCAGCTCGGCACCAGGAGCAGGACCACAGGAGGAGAAGAGCCGTGGGGAAAGGCTGAACTTCAGGCTGGTGTGTGGTGAAACCTCCCAGGAGAATGAGTTGTGGCATTTTGCTGCTGCTGCAGACAAGGTACCTGTGAATTTCTTGGTGAATCCTTTAGTCTCTGGTGGTCTGTAAATAAGCATAAAATGCGTGTTAGTTTTGGCTTAGGTTTCTATTCTCAGATGAATGAATTTGAATGAACTTGTCTTATCTGTGGAATCTCTCTTGGAACTGATGTTTGCAGAGAAGATAAATGTGCTGCTGCCTGCCTGCTTGTCCTGACTTAATCTGTGATGCACCAAACAGTGTCCTGGGGGAATAAGGAAGGCTGGAAGCAAGCTTGGGATGTCAGGCTGCCAGAATCTGGTGCTGTGACCTGTATCTGTTTCTCTGTCGATGATAAGGCTGTGGATTGCATGTTAGCAGTAGAGCATCCTGGTTGCAATGTTTTCCAAAGCGTTTTTTTGGAGGGCAGCACTCGACCCTGGTGTTCCTGTTATAACAGCATCCTAGTGAAGATACATAGTGGCTAAAATTCATTCCCCATTTGCCTAGGGCAGGCCAGCATACCTGTCCAGTACAGCACATACTAGGCTGGTCTGCCCTTGGATAGAAATGTTTTACAGCCTGTTTTTAAAAAAATGTTAAACCAGCTTCAGGTTAACTGGACCTTTTTTTCCATCTCCTTATTTAAATTTTTACTACCAAGAGCTTGTGGAAATCCTAAGTGAGAGCATGCTGTATGCTGCAAATACCATTTATGTAAGTTACATTTGTAAACCACAAAAACCTCCAAACTATTGAAACTGTTTTATAATAGGAGTCCTTAATGATGAATCCAAACTTGGATTCAATGTCCTTAAAGATGCAAAATGAGCAACGTGGTCTCAAAATTTCATTGTCATATAAATGAAGTGTTTTACCAGAGAATTGCTTAAGCATCTTTTAGTCCAAGGATTCATTCAAGGTGGAAATAAAAAGAACTGAAAATGACTAAGGGGTGAGCAATGAGCAGTCCCCATAGGCCAAATCTCAGTAGGAGAAAACACTTAAAGTTTCTTTAGTGCTGGCAGGTTCAAAAGTCAGGGCTGGTTTCAATTAGCTTGGGAGAGTCTCAGTGATAAACAATTCCTGTGGTCTTGAAGCAAAGGGCCTAGCTGCATGCAGCCATCCGAACTACTTGAGCTGGCCCTATTCCCTCTGCTCTGGGAGTAACTGTCTGTTTGAATGAAGTATTTGTCATCGTTTGTATATGAATTCTTCTGAGTTTTTGAGAGCAAGGAAAACATGAAGTTTTCTGGTTAAGGCATTTTTGGTCTGAAAATCCCCCAGGGTATCAGTTTAAAATATGCACGACACTCATGCGATTTATTTTCTTTAAGGGGCTGGAAAATGTGAGTGTGTGCAGATGTGTTTGTGTGCATGTGGCTGTGTGATCCTCCCGTTCTGCCCGACAGGGAAGGCTGTGGTGGAGGGGTGGCAGTGCCTGTGGCAGTGGCCCTGCAGGCACACTGCCCTCTCCAGCACTCCCCACTCTGCCCCTATGATTCCAGGAGAGGGGACAGCAGCTCCAGGTTGTTCCAGCTCTGTGTGTGGCACAGGAACCTATCCAAGGCTCCTGAAGCAGCTCTGGCTCTGGTCTGCACACATGGCAGAGCCCATGGCCCCAGTCCTGCAGGCAGACCAGCACGAGCATCACCCCGTGGCACTCGGAGCTCAGAAACTGCTGAGAGGGGGCTTTTAGGTCTTGTACATGTTACAGAGGGGGAAGCAAGAGGCTGGGGTGATAAATGCTCTACCTCTTATTCAAAAAGATCATATCCTCAATGCACAGTGCTGCTTGGGCAGGTAGTAAGGTGATAGCCCATTTATCATTGCCTGGAGCCTCACTCAGAGCTCATGCCAGTTGCTTTTTTCCTGCCTGTAGTCATTGGATGTGTCTTTTCAGGTGACCAGAACAGTCCTCTTAAAAAAAAAAAAAAAAACAACAAACAAACTTTAAAAATCAATCAACAGTATTTCAAGTAATCTTAAAATAAAAAGTCCTGATACCCAAATCTGTGCCTATCCAAATCTCAGAAAACATGAGGGTGAGTATATTTTTTTAGAATCACCATTACAGCTTTTCAATTTTAAGAACATTAAATAACAAAATCCATCAAAGAATGCAAACAATAGCCCCTAGTCTCCTGTTGGAAATTTTTTGCATGTTTTGGACTTAGCTGTTTTGATTGTAGACTTGAAAAGTCTGGAGTCACACAAAATACTATTTTGTGATCTTGGGTACCTCTACTCAGATTTACAGTTCAAAGATTTATGGCAGTATGCTTAGGGATGGGCTGTATAAAAATTATGAACGACCATATGTTCTTATTCCTCAAAACTTTTATTTCTAGACAAATGCTAAGAAGCATAAGCTTTCCTTTTACATTTCAGAAAAAGAGTCTGTATTTTCCCTCTGTGGCCAGTACTGCATCACCTATTGAAATGAATCCTGGGGAAAGAAAGGAATTTTTGACAAATATGATTTTTGTGCAACAAAACAAACCGCACAGGGTAGTTCAGTAAGGGCCCTTAAATCACACACAGTACAGATCCTGTAAAGCTGGAGGATCTATTTTTATCATGTGAGTTTCCACAGCAAAAGCTGATTTAACTCTTTGGGGTGAAGTTCACGCCAGTGCATGTCTCAGTGGGAGCTCCAGCTCCCCTTGCTGGGAGCGGGGGCTGCAGGGTGCTGTGTGTGGAGGGAGCAGAGGTGGGCACACAGCCAGAGCCCCGTGGGGCTGTGCCGTGGCACGGGGTGCCAGGGAACCCCCTGGGCAGAGTTTAACTGGGGGGACCCCTTCCCTCTGGGCCTTTTGGAGCACAGGCCTCGCAGGAGACACCTGAGAGACTTTACTGGGGGGCAACAGCAGAGGGAAAGTTCAGCAGAGCCGAGCTAGGAGCAGGGCAGTCCTGGCAGCAGTGCAGACCCTCTGTGTGCTGCTCTCTGCAGCAGGCTGGGCTCCTGCAGCACAGCAAGAGCCTCCAGCCTCTGTTCCAGGAGTGATGGGTACACCGTGGTCTCCCTGCAAGCCATGATCCTCTGAATCACAGCACAATTTTCCTTTTTTCCATTTTGTTTCAGTTTTTTAAGTAAGTTTCTTGGTGCAGCTTCCACAGAAGTGAAACATGGGGAGGTACGGGGTGAGCTGTGGCACTACCAGAGCACCTCAGTCACCAGAAGGTTGTTGGTGAAGGAGCCTACACAGGCAGTCTCCCTTGGGTTTTGTGTTCTCTCCTTCATGGTATGACATGGGTTCTGACAATTAATTCTAAAGATGGATACTTATAATTAAAATGTTTGATTGAACTAAAAAATGTGAAAAATGACAAAAAAAATTTATTAGCTTTGTAAACAAATTAAAGTAAAAATTTGCTATTAAATAAACACAGAAATTAAAAGATAGTTCCTCCAGCCTGAATCTTGCCCCTCTCACTGCAGTAGAGTTTGGTTCTAAACTCTATTTCATGTTGAACTTCTCCTGAAGGTTAACTTTAGTGTGCAGAAATTGTTCAGGGGGGTCTGCTTAAGGTCCTTAGAATACCAACTGGTTTTGAACAGGAGTTGAGTTCCACAACCTCTAATCAAGCAGGATTCCCTCAGAGTTCAGTCTAGGCTGTGTTAATTTTTAAACACAGGATTAATTCTGGCTTCAAAAATTTGACTTGTCATGTGTAGGTAAGAATTCAGAGCAATGTGCAGGCTCTGCTGTTGAAATGGCTCGGGGTGTCAGTGTTGAGTTGTGGAGAGTGTATAAATCATATGTGTGTGTTTCTCAGGCTGGTACCTGGGGATTTGCTTGATATGATTATACACACTGCTCTGCTCACTTAGTTCATTTCACGGCTGCCTCAGGAGCGACCTCAGGAGGCGTTTACATTGATTATTTCCTTCACAACAGCCAACACAGTTCAAATAAAGCAGACTATGCATAATTAAAGGCATCATTGCTTTCTCACTCAAAATAGTAATGGGGCAGTGGATCTAATTTCCTACTTAACACAGCAAAGCTGTGCTTATTAACTATTCCTCTGATTATTGTTTACTAAACTAATTTTAATAATGGCTTGTTGTGTATCTTCTCTCCTGGAAGACCCGAGCAGTTGTGCACGCACTGTGCGAGCATGGCGGGGCAAACAGCAGGTGTGGAGCAGGCCGCTGCTCAGGCCCTGCGGAGCGGCGCTGGCCGGGCGGCTGTGCGGGTGCTCCGCCGGAGTTTGCCCTGCAGGCCGGCCTTGGTGCTGTGCTGCGAGGCGGGCAGAGGACACTGCCCCGTNCGGCGGCGGGCTCTGACCTGTCAGCACGCCCCGGCAGGCCTGCCTCGGCTCCTCATGTGGTGGACAGCTGTGGTTTCTGACAATGCAGTGGTTAGTGTAGAAGACGCCCACTCTCAAAGCCAGCCTTGTATCTGTTTTTCCTGTGGGAGAAGTTTTTAGCACTGCCCCTGGCCTCTGGCTTGCACGCTTCAGAGGGCTATTGTGTTCTTATTTCATTAGCATAATGAAATCTGCACCTCCCAGATCATTCCAAAATCAAAATATCCAGCTCACACGCTAGTGCCACTGAAAGAGAAAGCTAGCTGGTGAGGAGCAGTTGCGGGAGCGTGCTGCTGGCACAGAGAGGTGTCAGAGCCAGCCTGATGTCAGGCAGGAGGTGTCAGCTGTGAGCCTTGATCCAGACACGGTGCCCTCGCCGCAGGAAGCAATTACACCACGCAGGGCTCCTGCTCAGGCAAGACTTGCACGTGGTGTCAAGCCCTAAATTATCAGCTCTCCAGAAATAGAAAAGCTAAGACATTTTGTTAACTGCATTTATCCAGTCTTTGTGGAATTACTGAGGCCAGGGGTCCTTTGCTAAACTAAAAAATCCAGGGAAGCTTGGGGCTAAATTCTGGGTGAATTTAGCCAGAGGTGGCAGGCAACACACTCAGCTTGGGGACATGTAGTGAGAAAATGTTAATCTGATCATTTTCTCATCTTCAGCTTTTGCTGATCCGTCCCAGGGCTGCATCATGCTCGTGGGTGTCCTGGGGCCGGGCTGGTTTGCATTTGCAGTGCTTACCCTGACAGGGACACAAATGACAGTAACTTTATGATGAGTTCAACATGCTCTCACATGTTTAAATTGTTCATATTTTCTGGGAAAGATAGACACCCACCCTGACATCTTGCTTCTGAGGAGTAGGGGATCAACCTGTGATCCTTGAGGAAAATCTGTCAAACCTCATTACTTTCAGTGAATGAGCACTGTCAGCTTTCCTGGTTTGTACTTCTCTAGCAAAGTTATTAAATTTCTTATAAAATGAGGACAACACTGGATACTTGTTCTCCTCCTGTCTTTTGACCAGTCCTACCACCCTTGTCCACTTTACTCTATGCCAAATCTGTGCTCTGCATCTCCTGGTGCAGTTGGAGGCCAGGGAAGAGCTTGCTCAGGCCAGTCAGCTGCCTTCTTGAACAAACGGAGTTAAACCAAAAGCTGATGATTTTAAGGAATAACTGACCAAACTTCTGTGAAATAAGTCACAAACTCAGTTTGCTTCGTGAGCTGTTAAATATCTGACAAACTTCTGGTTAACTTTAGGAAGGACCAATGACAAGGGGGTTATTGCCATTGTAAATTGTATCTAACAGTTTAATAGTTGTAATACCTGGTATGTTCTTTTTAATCATAAGTGTCTGGAGTGTTGCAGAACAGAGAAGGCATCTGGATCTAGAGCAGCTGAAGTAGAAAGTTGTTTTTCTGTTTACAATATGTCTCTGCTCACAATAGCTAAGTAAAAAGCCTCTGGTGTGCATTGACTATGTACTTAGTGGGAGAAAAAGGTGTATTTTTGTGTATCAAAGTTAAGATTATAGTGATTTGTTTTTTTTTTTTTTTTGATTGGAAATGAGGAAAGAAACACAGTAAGCAAGCCCATGTTGTTAACAGTAGAAAATGTCTGTCAGCTGGCTGCATGGTTGTGTTACGTTGCAGACTAGGTGAGGGATATCCATCTGGGCTGTGTCACATCACAAAGACTGGCCTTGCTATCCCTGAGCTGCAACAGCCTAAAACATTTCCACTCCACAAATGCCCTGCAGACAGCTCCAGCATCTTACATTTTTCCAGGCTGCAAGTACATGCCTTTTTAGATTCTCTTAATTGAATAGTTTCTCTTTAATTGAATTGCAGTGTGTCCAGCTGAGGGTAGAGGGGTTGTAGATGTGACCATATTATTCCTGACTGTACTTTAGAGACTTTCCCCAACAGCTTCTTTTACAGAGGAAATGTTTGCTTTAACTGATAGATACCTGGGAGGTAATAAATGTGATTTTGTAGAGCTTGGTGTTACAGTGTCTGGTCTCTGTGCAAGATCAGTTCTGGAATAGGTGAAAAGGATTCAGCTTACCTTACTCTGCTGAAAACCAAAGCTGTACGGAGGTGGGATGGGCTTTTTCAACACAGCCAGTGAGCTGTGGTAGACCTGCAAGGCATGTCAGACGAGAGATTGAGATAGGTCAAAAACAATCAGCTAAAAATGAGCTGTCAGTGAAAGAAACTAAAACCTATTTAATAACTGAGAATACTCTGCCTCAGATGTGGTTTGGTTCACCGGTGCAGGGTCCAGCCCCTGGCACGCTGCCCTCCGTGGGGGACGCTGCCCGGTTCAGGGTGGGGAGGGGTTTCAGCTCCAGCCCGAGTGTCCCCAGCTCAGGCAGCCCTCGGGCAGCACTCGCCCCCTCCTCTGGGGCTGGCCAAGGAGGGCTTGATGCAGGCATTCCCCTTGTGAATCCCTTGGTTTGTCAGGAATCCCCTTCTAACGACCCCAGACGTGATGGAGAGATGAAAGCAAAAGCATTTTAACCAGGATGTTGTAAAATGGAAACAGTAAAATAATTCCTGGGCTGTGGGTGTTTTGCTCCCCTCCTTCCTTCACCTGCAGGTTTTTAAACATCCTGCTTCCAAATCTCTGTTGGGATGTGGAGGGCCAAAGCCTGGTTTGCTCGTGCATGAGACTTGTTTTGTGCACAGCTCCCGGCAGGGTTTGGAGGCTGGCAGAGCCCCAGGTGCAGGGTTTGCTCCGTGGCTGGGGTGCCCAGCACATGCGGGTGCCCGGGCAGCCCTGCCCCGGGGGCGTTGCCACAGACCGTAGAGAAACAGAGACAGCAGGTCATTTTAATCCCTGTGAAAGTCCTGTCCTTGTCCTGTAAATCAGCTGTTCGGGGAGCAGGCGTGGCAATTGATGTTTCAGTGAAAACTGGAAAAATTGGAGGATTTATCAGAGCAAGTTGCCTCCTGTAGCCCATTTATCCCAGCCAGCTGCTAGTGTTCAATCTTGCCAGATTTCATCCTCTTGCTTCAAAAGGGTATTAGCTAAAGTATTTTTAATAACAAACAAATGGTTTAATCACAAACAAATGTTTGAGAAATTTGTGGGGTATAGGAGAAAAGCCCCTGTGTCGTTTCTTTCTCATTTGGGTAGATAGGAGGAGGTTAGGGACCCACAGGTTGAGACTGGTGTAACTTTTGTCATCAATATGCATGAGCCACTTGACAACTGGACTCTGGAAAAGGATCTATCTGTGTGGTTACACAAATGCTGACACCTGCACTTTTGATTCCAGGCAGTGAACTCAAGCTAAGAATACTGTGATGGGCAGTAGAATGGGTCCCTTTCTTGGTATGCAGTATTTCTTCCAAGGCTGCAGGAAGCGATACCTTGTGTTACTGATCATCCGCTGTGGCTTAAGTCTGTCTCACAGTGTTCACACAGCTGAGGTGCAGACACTGAGTCTTTAAAAGTGCATTTACATAATTTACACATTTAACATGTATTCTGTCACTTAATCCTTGTGCTACCTTTCACCTAGAGCTGGAAGGCATATGACATTTGTCTAAAACTTTGGGACAAATGGTATCAGCAGTATCCAACCTCAAAGAACTGCTCACACGGAGGAAGATGTAGTTATAGGGTCTGTGATCCTCTCAGTTATGAAATTATTCCTGGGATCAAACAAGTGGAATTGACTTCTAGTAAGTGTCCCAGTAGGCCTAAATTCTCAGATTCTGGATTTGTGCTGGTGTTAAATAAAATCACTAATGTATCGTTTGAGTCTGTAGATGTTGACACAGAAATGGTGAGGACCTGGAATGTGGTCAGCCTGCTGCTCTGCTAGCAGTCGTGCTGCTTTGTGCTGGCCTTGTTCTCCAGCTCACAAAAGGAAAAATAACTGAGATTTGTCTTGTCTTGGGCTGACAGTATAGCCAAGTGATTGCCAGTCCAATTTGGCAGTTTTTAATCATTTTATCTCTGTTCTCTTCTCTCTGGGGAGACAGGCAGTGTTTAGCAGTCTGCTCAGAAAGACCTTGGGGCTAGTTTCAGCGGCAGTGGCTCAGAGCTCCGATTATTAGCTCTGCTCTTAGGAGCACACTGCGATCCTTCCCAGGGGAGTGGTGTGAAAAATTAACACAGGCTTAGAGCAGCAGTGCAGCAGCAAGCTATGTAACTGTAATTACTCCATTGATATTCCTCACACAATAACACTGTCATCAGTCATTTACATAAACTTTTTCTCCATGAAGAGGGAATGGCTGCTTATAACCCTATTGGGTGCTTCCAGAGCATGCATTATACATTTTATTTGTTCTAATTTCAGACTCAAGGCCTGTAGGAACAGAGTGAGGAAACGTGCAGCCTTTTTGTTGTTTTCTTTTCTCTTGCAGCAGTAAGTGTGCCACCCTGCATGCATGAGCATGCAAGCAGGCAAAAATGCGTCTTGACAGGGTTGTGGGAACTAATTCCAGGATTTGAAATGTTCAATGAAATTTCAAGAAATACAACAGTATATTTTAAATATTTTGAACAATGTAGTATGCAAGCTCTGTTCCAGGTCCCAGTCTCTCACCATTTTTGTCAGGCTAGGTCCACAAGCACCAAGTAGTGTTGGGCTCTAGAACTCCTTGGGGCACACTGGGTTTACTTAGGTTCCTTTTTCTTCCACAGGCACATGGCATGGCTCTCTGCCCTCTGCCTGTACCAACTCCTCCTATTTCTTTCATTGTCACCAGAAATAATGGCTGTTTAAGCCACAAAAGTGCTCTTCCTTCCAGCAAGTGATCCAAGAAAGCAACAGAAAATAAGTGGTAAAATTTAAAATTAGTACCATCCTGTCTTCTGCCAGGGACACTCATTTCTTTTGTGTCCCTCTTACCATGTAAAAGACAGAGCTACACAAGGCAGATTACCCTTCCCCAGGTGGGATCCAGGCAGAGATGAGCATCCCAGAGCCTGTGCCTATGAGTGCCTTCTGGCCTCAGGGTCAGGCTGCTGGGGTGGGCACCACGGTCTGCGCTCCTCAGACACAGATGCCCACTGGAGTCCTGGCCAGCTGGGCGTGCTCCTGTCCCAGGGTCTGCAGGGTTCTGCAGTTGCTGAGGCACCCACCTGCAGAAGGGGCCAGAGAGGAGCCATTTAGTGCTCAGCTTCATTAGGGACAAAATGTCCCTGTTCTCCTAGCAGGAGTGTTAAACTTCTGCAGATTATTGTGCTTCCTCTAATTAAAGTCTTTGGAGGTATTCCCGGGGCCAAGACTAATAATGTATTCAGGAGAATAATCACCCTGTCTGGGCTGCAGTGTGTTTATTGATGGCGCCAGGCCCTGCTGGTGCTGCCCGTGCCCTGCGTGGCCGCCAGCCCTGCGGGGCACAGCCGCCCACGTCGCCGTCACGCCGAAACCCCGAGCGCCGCAGCACGGCACATCTAGTGGGAAAAGAGGCACATGATAGTCAAATTTCAGTTGCTGAATATTTAATGAAGCCTGCAGTGTTTATTTGGTTAGCCTGTCGATTTTTATCGTTCTGTCAATAGCTTCTCATATGTGGCACGGTGATGATCTTTAGCAGCCTGTCCCCTGGGAGCCAAAGCGCTAAATGCAATTATGGATTTTATACCGCAATGTGTTTGATATTTCCAGTGATCTAATTTGCAGTCTGGTAGTTTATTGTTTGGCATTTTAATGGCGTTCAAATGCTACGGAAAATTTGATTTCTCTGTATAATTCATCCTAACATCATTAATGCTGGTAGCCGAATGGCATGGATTTTAGAGGGCTAAATATATAGGAAAATAATTTTTTTAATATGGACCAAAACAAACAGAGTTTTAACTAAAAGGAAAACCATGTTGTATTTTTTCACACTTCCTCTTTGTCACTTTCCATTAAATATTAAGATTACTTTGAGAAAATGGTAAAACAGATGTTTTACCTTACCAAACAATACACGAGTGCAGTGTGTTGTATGATGGAGGCTTCACCCTACTGTTCACAGCTTCTCAGGAGCCTTTTGAGAGAGAAACAGAATGAGAGTTATTATATTAAAAAGTCTTTCCTGGCCATTTCTCTCTTCTGTTCCTGACCACTTTTGATTGATAGTTAATCCTCCATATATATTTTTTCCTCTTTTGTAGTTTACAGAAACTACTGAGCCAACCACTTGAGCAGATGCATCCCTTTCACTAAAAAAAACCCAAACCAAAACAAAACCCAAGCCCACCACCACCAATCCCAACCCCAAGGCACAGTGTGGTTGAATTTTGGGTTGGGGCCGTTGGCAGAATGAAGGGGCACACAAAACTGTGGGCTGAGTGGCTTGGGGGAGTTAATCATGGTGTTATTTTACACATCTACAACACTTTTATTGTGCAGTAACTCATGAGTTATGGGTCCTCTGCAACTGCAAAATAAATCCTTTAATTAACCACCTACTCAGAAACAATTTAACCTCCTCAGTGTATCTCATAAACTACATTAGCCCCAGATTTATTTAGAATAGTCTTGTGCAAGTGTGATCTATTTACATTCAGGAGTATATGACCTTTGTTATGTCAAGTATTCTGGGACAAGAAAATACAAATCAATTTTATATGGTTTCATCCATGGCTTTTAGTGATTTTACTGGGTGTTTCCCAAGTAGAAGCAAACACATTTTTGCACTGTTAGATGAAAGCAGACAGGGCAATGACCATGTCACCTGGGCAGGTAGTATATGAATTCATTCCTTGTTGTTCGAGACTATTTCACAGAGAACAATGTTAGAGAGAAATGTCACACTCCTCTGATGTCCACTGAAGTCAAACTACACAGTGGCATGTTGACAAGAAATGATTCTTTTTCTTGAGTGCTGAAGAATTTGTTTCTGTCTTTCAACAGAGGTGAACACAAGCCCAGTTGTGTAATACATCTTACAGGCTGACAGAACTAGAATATGCTTTGTGGTTTATGAATTTAAGAACATTAAAGAAGTTGAAGAGAGTTCTTCTTTTAATGTAACAAAGTAGAAAAGATGACCAAAAAAAGGGAGTCACAAAGGAGGGTGAATGAGGTGCCAAAAGCAGTAATGAATGAGTACAGAACATTCAGCTTTGTATCACGAAGTGCTTCAGAGTGGGGCTGGCCGACCTGTTTGCTTCCTGAGGCTCCTACCGGTGCAGGGTGTGCAGTGCCTCTCACAGCACGGTGACAGGGGTGCTCCTGCCACTCGTGCTGTACTTGGCAGTGGGGGCAAACATCGATTACGTTTGTAACACATCTCAAATTTTTCCCCTAAATAAATTTTCCTTGAAGAAACCCCAATTTTTCTCTGAGCTTATGGAGTGGCAAGAGCACAGGTGATCATCTAGAGGAGAAACTGTCAACTGCCATATTTCTTTTAACGGTGCAAAAGTCCTTCTCAGGCCCTTGTTTTGTCCTCTATTTGTTTGAAGCAGTGTGGGCACTTGGTTTGCTATTGCCAGGAAATGTGGTGTGGAGGGCACCTGGAGTCAGAGATACCCGTGGCCAGACCTTCCTGGAAAGCCACCTTGCAGGAAGACCAGTCAAGGATTGGAGGGGATCAGGTCACAGGCAGTGACTCTTTTGTGGGCACCTTGCTGAAGTGCAGATGAGAGCAGTGGCATGAGCTCAGTGGGGTGCTGGGGACTGTGGCTGCTGGGAGCGCTGTCCTGCCCTCATCCTCTCTGCTGTGCCCTCAGGTGACAGGCACGGGCTCAGCTGGAGCCCCTTCCTTCCAGGAGCGGCAGAGTGGGCTGGGCTGGGAGTCCTGCTGCTGTAAAAAGGAAACAAAGCACTTGGAGACTGCTCAGTGAGACAGACTGTGCAGGGGCAATGCTCCCTGGAAATAGGCTGAAACATCACACAGCCGTGTACTCTCCAGAAAATACATCAGCCCCCCCACTGTGTTACTCAAGCTCTGGCCTAGGATGTTTCAGCTGATGTTTTTGTTTGTAGGAATGACAGCTAATAGGCCCTCCCAAAATTGTTGAGAAACCTAGTTAGCAGGAGTTAAAAAAAAAAGGCCACCAAGCTGTGGTGTGCTGCAGGCTAATGACATGAGGCCTGGCCCTCCAAGTGATCTGCTAGCAGATGATGGATGGATGTGCACCTCACTCAGCAGCACCACCAGCTTTGCTCCATTCTTGAATATCTGTCAAGATGTTAAGTGGATGACTGCAATCAGCAGTGAAATAAGACCTGTGTAATCTGATGTTCCACTTAGAAAAGAAAACAGAATTCCTACCACCTAATATGAGACTACACTAGCCAACACATAAAGGTCTTTCCAGCCGGCCAGGTATCTGATAAAATCTTTACACCTCATTATCACTTGTAATTTAGAGATACGGGTACAGCTGTATCTACAAACAGGTCATGATGACATTTCCAGGGATTTTTTTTTTGTCCCTTTCCAGTGAACAGCTCTTCCTTCACACATATGCTTTCCCTATGACTTTTAATGAGTTCCTTTATTCAGATTTTATCTGGCTGAGTAGGGAGGGCTGCCCGTTCAGTCCTTTATGAATTTATGAAAATTTTTGTAGATTAATAAAAAAGGCAACCTTCTACTGCTCTGTGAGGGAAGTTTGGGTTTTGTGAGTTCCATTTAGTCAAGTTGTTTTCTAGAAGGCAGCAAGAAATGTAGCATTTACTGGTAAAATAATGACAAAGATTATTGTGGAAGGTATTGAATAACACATGGAGTGCAATGCAGCATTCAGTCACAGCTAGCACAGCTTCATGAGGGCAAAGCCCTGCTTGTCAAACTTGAATTCCTTCTACGATAGGACAGCCCACTTAGGTGACCAAGGGAAGCCAGTAGTTGTAATCTGTTGGGATTTTAGCAAAGGTTTTGATGCTCTTCTATTTTCCTTCTGGGCAAACTGTCCATCTCACAGCTGGATAACCATGTGATGTGATGGGTGAGCAACGGCTTGTGTGTCAGGCACAAAGAGTTACAGTGACAGGGGTGGCATCAGGCTGGCACGGTCACCAGAGGGGTTCTGTGGGGCTCCATCCTTGGCTCTTCAACATCTTCATTAATGACCTGGACACAGGACTCAAAACAGTGCTAAGTAAGTGTGCCAATGACACTAAATTGGGAGGAACAGCTAGCTCCCTTGAGGGCAGAGAGGCCCTGCAGACACATCTTAGCAAATCAGAGAGGGGAAGTCTTATGAAAAACCTGAGGGCACTTTGGAGAAGGGGAGAATGAGGTCAGACCTCGTTGTGGGCTTTAGCATCTTCTTGAGGGGAAGCAGAGGGGTAGGTATGAACCTCTTTGCTCTCATGACCAAGTGACGGGACTCAAAAGACAAATGGAAATCTAAATTTAACAGGAAATAGTGATTGAAATACATATATTTGTCATCTAAAAGGGAAGCTCTTGACCAGACAATTATCTAAGCTTTCTATTTGTTGTTAGTATCTTCGGATAATTTCCCCAAGAAAAAGAAGATGGAGACTGTTTGAAGAGAAAAGGTAAGAAGAAAGAAAGAAGTTAAAGGATGAAGGAAAGGAGCAAGGTGAGAGAACAGGTTAGACAGGCCCAGGTAGTGATTAATGAAGATGTGGACTTTCCCAGGCACTGAGGCAGCAGCTTGCCAAAAGGTTGGAGCTGAGCTCTGATGGGACTGCAGGTCTGAGAAGGGAGACCAGGTCTGGTGAACTGGAAAGCTTGTGGCAGGTGTCTGCTGTTCTGTTAAGGGATTCCCAGTCCAACATGATGTTTGATGTTTAAAATCTATCACCTCTCTGGGCTGAAAATAGTTTGTGTCCCGTCTCAGGCAGGGCAGTACAATGTACCATGAAACTGCTTAATGCTGTAGAAAATTGCTAATGCAACAAAACAGAGCCCCTTGAAAAATCAGCTAGTGCCTCATGGTGCCTTTCTGACCCCAATCATGGGAGCATCACTTCACACAGAAGAGTTGAGCTCCGTGTGGCTGCTCCCTGGGATCCTGGAATACTGAAAGGTATCTCTGAAACTCAGTCCAAGCACTGCACTGGGGATATGCAGCTCCTCAGCAAAGCTCAGACCTGTGCCCTGGTCAGGGGGAGCCCAGAGGAAGCAGACTGTTTCACAGCAGAAGAAAAGCCAGTTTCTAACACTCCCATGCTCTGTATTATGGCAGTTTCTGAGTCCCTGTTGAGATCATCAGTAGGTTCTGCCTCCTGGAAAATGCCCAGGCATGGACCCTGAAACTCCTGATGCCTCCAAGTCTCACTTTTTTTTAGTACATGCAGACAAATCCCCATATATAAATAAGATCTCGCTAATTCAACAGTGCCAGTGTGCACATCACAGCTCACCTGGCCATAAAAATTAGATTAACAAAGATTACCAATGTAAATGCAAAGGAAAAAAAACCGCAAACATTGTCAGTATATGCATAAATGTGTTGCAGGCAAAAAATACAAGGACTCCTATGGCAAAAATGCATTACAGAATTTCATACTTTCTGGGAGAATGAAAAGTCATTGAGACATGTCAGCCTTTCTCAGGGCAACAGGAAAGAGCAGCAGAGGCAGCTGCAGTGGTGATTCCAGATATATTTTTATCTGACCAATAAATTACCTGGGTAATCACAAATAACCTAGAGAGAGAGATGGGGAGAGGAGACACGAGTCATGGCTGCTGTTCCCATGGCTGCTTTAGCTGAAGAAGTAGCATAAAAATACTCAAACCCAGAGACAAGTAAAGGGATCCACATCCCTGAAAGTCAGGCAGCACAAGAGGTGCTTGAGCCCTTCTGAAAGGAGGGGGAGCCTGTGGTTGTGTTGATAGACTTAAGCCCCTTCCAGCCTCTCTGCAGCTGGGTAAATCTCCCTAGGATTGGGCTGGCTAACAGAAATATTGGCATTCCTCAGTGCTGGGTGAGAGAGTACAACTGATTCATTTCTTTGCTCTGCAGAGTAATTCTCAGCAGCTTCTTTTTAACTGAAAGGATCAAAGTCCCTAAATGAGAATGTGGTGAACTTGATACTTCTTCACAAGCCCAACAGACATGGACAATATACATTCTGTAACCGAAACCTTTTGGGGTTTGTGTAATACAATACCCTTTCTGTAACCCCCACCCTCCCCTCCATCCTCTTGACCCTGTTGCAGCTAAGGGACTGGACAGTAGAAAAACATGTCAAGCATGAAAAGCAGCAACTTGAGGGCAAACATGACCCCTCCACTGCTAGTTACTGAACTTCTGAAAGTGCATCAAGCAAGCAGAATCAGCTAAAAAGGGAGGCCAGGGACACCTCATGTTGTGCAAGATGGGAGGTGAGGTCTTTGCTCTTTAGAACTAAAGTGTTTTGTTTTAATCATGGGGAGAGCTGCTGGCTTGGCACTGTGTGAAATAGATTTAGAAATCCTGAGGAAGGAGGAATTTCTCAAAACAGTAAGGAAAACAAAAGTCAGCAACAGGGAAGAATTGGCTAGCATTTTTACAACAGGAAATGTGGAGGATACTGAATAGAGAAAATTAATGGCACTGGGAGTATGATCCTGTTAACCGTTATTGTTGACACCTCATCATTTCCAGACTAAAATGCCAGCTAAGGCCACGTTTCACTTCACACTATCTTAGGTCATCTTTGTCTTGCTCAGAGAAAAAGAAACTCCATAATAAAAATGGAGCACGCCATGAGAAACTCCTTTGTGTGTGGAGTCAGCTCAGCAGTCAGGACAGGGCTGCAGCAATCCCCTGCTTGATTGCACTGAATATTGTGCTGCATTTTATTTTCTGAGGTAGAATAAATGTTCCACTCTGAGGAGTGGAAAATGCTAGCTATACCTATTTTAAACACCAGAGTAATGCTTTATAGCCCATAGAGGGATAATTACAAAGTACAAAATCACAGATTTTATAGCACATTTTCCCGGGAGTGCAGTTAGGAGAACAGCATGTGTCACGTAGCCAATTTAGATAATGATTCTGATAAAGATAAACTGTATTGTTTATAATAAGTAATTGGGCTGACAAAGGCCCAAAAGGCACAGAGGAGTATGGGAGCTGCAGCCCTGGACCATGGGCATTGGCTTAGGGCTGCGGCTGCAGGACAATTCACTTCCTCAGGAACAGTAAATGGACTAAAAATGATGCAAAAGTTTTCCACGGATGAGATTCCAAGGTGGTGGCTCCTGTGAGGGTCTGTGCTGGTGAGGGATGTGCTTGGGGGAGGCAAAGCAGCTGTACTGGAAGACCAGAAGCCTGAAAACAGGAAAGGAAAGCCTTGGCTTCCTTCCTCGTAAGGAAGTCCTAGGGCTTGTTCAGAGCTGAACCACGAAGAAAACTGGCCTGGTAAATATACAGTGGCACTTTACCACAGGCAGGAGATTACTTGTTGAGTAGATTATCTCCCTTGAGATAAGGCAAAATCCTTCAGATGCAGTGGAGTATCTTGCCAGGCCTATTAGCACATGACAAGATGCAGTTTGGGTCCAGTGAACCTCTATCAATCACAAGATGAAGTAAAGCCCTAATTATCATTTAATTGCTGCCTTCAGCTTGAACTGCCCTTCTTCACAGCTTTCCACATCCATTGGAGATTAGGTTGTACTAAAATGAGAACCGTAAAGGGCCTGGCAAAGGTGTGAAATTCCCTGGGTAACTGAATTAATGGCAGCGGGTTCTGCTGCTGGGGGGGTTCTGGTGTCTCTGCAGACAGGATGAGTGAGGGCGAGGGCTTTAATGGGGAATTGGAGGCGATAGCTCTCAGCCATTTGTTCACAAGAAAGAATGACATAGAGTATGCTAGTTCGGCCAGGCTCAAGGGAACAAAGAAAATACCGCTCGCAAACATTTGGGTTTATGCTAATTTTGTAGAATTGTGTTGTGAACTATTTTGTTAAATAACAAAAAGTAGTCATATGTTCCTGTAGGCTTGTGCAGGGAAGTACAAGTAGCAGAATATGAGCATGGGTAGCTGTTTTTTCCCGGCCATTTTGAACTGGATTGACATTCTGATTTGGGATGTTTGGGCTCTGGTTTAGTTTTTACGTCAGGCTCATTATTGATCTGTTTTCGTATGCTCTGCAAGGCAGGTGTGTTTTCTAAGTAAATTGCAGCATCAGAACAGTTTCTCATAATGAAACTCTGACATCAGTAGGACACTTGTCTGTACTATGTAACTTTGCAACATCAAATCCAATTTCAAAGATAATTACAGGCCATTAGGGCCTGACACAGAGTTTAATAACAGAGTAAATATTGTGGTGATCTTCGGAAATGCATAAATAAATAAGTAAATACACAAAGTAGAGTTGTCTGGCTTTAAAAATGAGCTCTTAAAACTGGTATTGCCTGAGAAACAGGCATAGTTGGAACCGGTCACTTAACCTCATTAGATGAAAGACAGAGCACTATAAATCCGTCATTTTACTAGTCTGCCTGGCAAGCAAATGCTCCTTTCCCCAAACAATACCTGTTTGCAGTGCCCTGGGACAAGGTGAGCTGGGCAGGCAGTACCTGGGAGCACGGGTACAGAGCAGTGAAGCCCTGCTCCTCTTGGTGACATGCTGACCAAGCTGTAGCTCTGTCTCGGCAGTGTCAGACGTAAGGGGGTGCTGGGTGGCCCCAGCTCATTCCCTTCAGCTCTCCCTTTGCAATCATTAGGGGGTTTCAAGTGTCTCATTATGTTATTTGACTGCACAGAGCTGGTTTGTGGCTTGGCACAACGTCCTTGAAAAGGGCAGTGATCTGAGCACCAAGCGCACTGAGGAGATTCTCAAATTATGATAAAAGCAAGAAATAGAACACTCAGGGCATTTCTGCTGCCACTGTCCTTTCTGGACATTGCTTTCCACCCTGGCTTTGTCAGCTTTCCCCAGCAGACCTTATGGCCAAAGGTGGCTGCTGGGCTGCCCAAGCCAAAGGACTTGTGGCTCTTGTGGTTGTATTCAGCTGGAGCTTGCTCTGGATAGGGATAAATCCACAAATCATAAATGAGGGGTCAGGATTTCATCCTTTTTAGACTTAGGTTTATTGCTAGACTGAGGACTTGTGTAAGTTAAGGTAGACTGAATCAATATTTAGGAAAATTGTAGGCCTATTTAGGACTTCAGTTAAAACAGATTTATTTTAGCTTTTTTTTATGAACATAAACCATATGGCATACCTCCAGATTACTAATTCAGAAGATATTTGTCTTTTAAATGCTCATTTTATTTTCATAACCGAGACTTCTTAAAAGATCTTGAGAGAATATAAAAATAATCATAAAAGGAAAATAAGAGAATCTGTGAAAGGTCCTCTTGCATTTCGGGGCTCAATGCAGTGGCCATGGGTCTTCCTGCAGGCCCATCACTGGCAGGAGCAGGGCTGGGCAGGTGATTAATTGCAGCATAGGTATTAACATTGCACAGGTACCTTTGAACCCGTTTAGGTGTTAAATAGTGGATTCGGGTCAAGTGTGAAAGCCCAAGAGTAACAAACATGACTCCTTGACAGGATTGCAGGGTAGATTTTGTTCTCCTATATTTACTTTGCTTTTTCTGGTGGGGAAAATTGTGCTTTTAAGACCAAAATGCAATTAGAAGTGGAGCAGTGTTTGCTTTGCAGCTATTATGATGTAATATTGAAAAACATTTTTTAATCTGTCCATTCCTTGTCCTCTTTTTCCACTACAGCTCCTTTATTTTTTTTTAATCATTGTTTATTTCTTAAGAATTCTGATGGAAATTTTTCTTAACTCACAGAATTTTTTCATAGTATGAAAAATAATTTCTTTCTCTTGGAGCTTGATTTACTTACAACAACAATTTCTTTTCCTAAATAATACTTTTCCTAATACTTTTCCTAAATAATAAAATAAATAGACCATAATGGGGAATAAGGAGTTTACATTCCCAATGGAAAGAATACATCTGTGGAGATGAGTTTCATTAAACTGTTAACTGAAACACTGACTTTTAGAATTGATTCCATCTTTAGCCAGTATAGTCAGTGCTCTCCAGAAGGCTGTATTTATGAAGTATTCTTTATTTAAGATAAGCAAAAAACATAAAAGGAGGCCTCCTCACCCTCTTTTGCTGCTCTGGGTCAGCATCACAACCTCTTGATTAGATTTGGAACCTAGTAATTAGATATAATTCATTACCTGCAAGAATGAGATCAGAAATCAGGAGCTGCTTTTCCGAATAAGGCGATCCTTCCCCTCATCCATCATGGCTGTTAGTAACCAATTTAAAGTCAGACAAATGCATAACCAGCATTATTACCTTGTCATAAATAGTTAGGGAGAAAGACCTGGAATAACCTGGCATTATAAATGGTTTTTATCACATTATTTTGCAGTTATTTGTCAGCCACTTTGCTTAAGATAAATGTAGAACAATAATCAGATTCTAAAACAGAGCAGTGAACAAGGTTGTGCTAATTGTGAAACCTTTTCTGCTGGCAGAACTCTGTCATGGGGCACAGTTTGTAAACTTCCTTAAGGAGAAATTGCACTGAGCACATCTCCATGTTTGGCCTTGACAGTCTAATAGGCCAAAAACCAGGGAGAGGGGTCTCATCCCCTCCTTCACATGTGGCGAGGTCTCAGCAGTAGGTGTCATGGCTTGTGTCCCTGCAGGGCTGCTGAGCCAAGGGAGGGGCTCTTCAGCTCTTGTGGGCTCCTGATGTGCACAGATCCTAACGCAGCGTGCTCCATCACCCCTGAAAGGAGCCCTGCCCCGAGACAGGAGGGATGCTTCTGCCACGGGAGGCTTCTCAGATGGGCAGACAGGTTCCTTGGGTTGGGTTTTTGGTGATCACAAATGTCTGATAGAAAGAAGTACATGACTAAATGTTAATTGCAATAAGATTGTATTGAGATGAGAGTGGCCAGTGAGTACAGCACTGACTGCACCGTGCCTCTGGAGCATCACAATGCCGGCCTCCCTGGGGTGGAGGGTGTAGAGTTGAGCCCCTGGAGCTGCAGTGTCACCGTGTCACCAGGGAGGGTGGCACCTGCACTTTTCCCGGTGCCTGAAGGAAACCAGGATCTATGTCCATGTTTTAAAGAGGCTTGCTCAAGGGACTATAAGGGCAAGGTTCTCCATTATAAATCCCAAACTGTTCTCTCAGTTGTACTTATATTTAGATAATTAGTGACTTCAAATTTAAACCCCTACTATGGAGAATAGCATTAGGCCATGACTTATGCCAGGGTTTTAAGGATCATGGGAACCCCTCTTAAAGTTAGGAGGAAGATAGAGGAAGGTTTCAAGCTTGCCAAGGGAGGCCTGAACACCCAAATCAATGGGCACCTTTCTGTGGGATAAGACAGAGCTTGAGAGTGGGGAGCTTGCACTAAGGGCAGGTGTTCCCCTATGAGAGGGGAAAAAGGTCTTCAGAGATCTTTTCTTCTGATAATAAAAATATTGAATATTATTTATATTCAATTGAAGCATTTAGGAGAGCACTTTCAAAAGCAACAGAATTACTGCAGTGTGGTTGAGATGACAGAAAACACCTCTGGTGTCAGAGGATACGGAGCTACTCAGCAGTGGTGCAGTACTGAAATGCAGACAGAAGTCACAAAGTCAGCAGATCTGATTAACTGTAAATCCAGGTTTTTATTACACTCCCCCCATAGGTAGAGAAGGACAATAACTTGATTTTGATCTCAGCTGCAGCCAAGTAAGATCTGAGAGGAAGATATTTACTAAATTATTTACCTTATATAGTGCTGTCACTGAAAAACAATCGTGTTTGAAGTGCCATGTCAGTGGAGCTGGCCTCAGAAAGAAATCCTGAAGGTGTGTTTACCATCTGGGGTTCCTGTTCATTTTCCTAAAGCCACGTCTAATTGAAAGTGTTGATATAATTGCAACTTAAGGCAAAATATAGGAGGAATAGGGACACTTGCAAGTGACAGGACTTAAGAACTTGAATTGTCCTTCCATCATCTCAAAGCTTAAGCTGTCACTAGACAAGGTTATTTTCCTTTTTATTGACGTTTCAGTGGCAGTTTTGGTCCCTGGATTGGCACTCTGCTCTGTTTCCTGGTGGCTGGGGTGGCTGCCAGTATGTCCAGGCTCTGTGCTGCTGCAGCCCCCAGGACACAGCCCAGGCCACAGCAGCTCCCTGGGAGCCTGCTCTGGGCAGCACTGCTCCAGCCTGGCATGCAGCTGTGTTTCCAAACAAATATCTTCTGAAAGGCAAAGAAATGGTTCCACCTCATTTTTGTACCCCAGGATCACATTAAAGGGCTGATCGATCGCAGCCTTTAGACAAATTTTCCTTTTTGTTTCACCCCCCGGTTCTTGCAGTTTAGGTGGCTCTAACAGGAGAAGCAATGACAAACTGTTGGCATTAATGTACTGAGCATAATGAACACCAGCCATATAGCACATGGTGCTTGTCTGCTTATTGGTGAATTTAACTCACTTTAATTGCAGTGTTACTTAACATGATGGAGAAGTAGCCCTCAGAGGGATCATTTGAAGGACAAATAATGTATTTGTGTAAAATTAAAAAAAATAAACCAAACAACTAGAAGATAGTACTACTAGCTGTAGTAAATTGTACTTTAATAATTATTTTCTGGATAGTACTTGGCTTAAGGTTAAAAAAGAGGCACTTCTGGAAAACAGGACGAAGGCTTGCCTGGAGCACAGCCATGGGGACTGTCTTTTGCAAGCTGCACTGGTGGCGAGACATTCAGCGAAGCACCTGGGAATAAATTGAGTCTGCTGGGAGGGGAAAGCATCTACCCCTGGGGCATGTCAATGGAAATAGAAGGTGACAATGAGCCCAAGGCCTGCTTGGCCATATCACATGGGTCTCCTGATTCTATTGAAGGTATTGCACAGCAACCTGCCCTCTGAGCATATCTGACACCTGGGAGGTTTTCTGCGCAAGTGGGAGGTGCAGGACCTTTACCCCCTGGAACGGAGCTGGTGCCGTAGGCAGTGAGACGCTGGTGGTGTTAGAACCTCCTTATGTCTGTCATTTGTACCCTGAACATTAAATATCTTTCTCATTATTCATCCCACCACACTAGAAACAGCTGGTCTTCAAGGGAAATTACCTAATGAATCAACAATAAGGCTATTGTGTAGGCGTGACATTTCTGATAATAAATTACTGCTTTCAGGAGGTTGACCACACTTGTCAGGGTTTTGTGAGTTACAAATTCAGCTGCCTTGTCTTATGCTGTTTTACATAACTGACAGTGTAAAACCCTGGCATTTGACTGTAAGTTATTCCCTCAGCTTCTAGATCTCTATCATAAAATTTCTTTCTTCCTTCATTCAGAATAATCTTTGAGCTTTTCCTACTCACACATTGAAATTATTTTAATTTGGTTTGGTTTGATTATATTTATTGTGCCATACATATCTTGGACTAAAATATTAATTTAAATATTTTTAACTAGAAATGTAAACAGGCTATAAATGCAAGGACTGCATTTTAAATTTCATTTAGATAAAATATGTGTTTGCATATTTCTTGTATGTTTACACTTGAAGGAATACTTTTTCCTAAACCCATGGTATGGAGGAAGATGTAAACATTACCTTACCAGCTCTGAAAAAATACCTGGGTGTACCTAATTAGTTTAGAAGTGCTTGGCCCATACGAAGTATGCTTCAAGGAAGAATATTTTAAAGCATGCTTATTTTTTCACATGCAAGTGTTATTTGCCCTTTACTTTGTGTATCCAGGGATGTGACTGGTTAGTGATGAAAAGCAGAAGTCTTTGCTGCCTCTTAGCTGAATGCAAATGGCACTGAAATTCAGGCAGTATCTGCACCAAATTGCGTGTTCGTCTCTGTGGAATTCTGTGGAACCAGTTCTTTAGCTTTTAATACTGTAAGTCTTTTCATAAGTAGCCAGCAAGGAGAGAAGGATAGGAGTTCCATTTTCTGCCAGATTTCTCGGGGCAAAATGCATTCTTGCAAATGTGAATGAAGCCAGCGAAGGTGGGGCAGGCTGGGGAGGAAGTTGGTATTCTTATGCAAGGAGTTGTGGAAGCTAAAAATGAGATCTAAGACAGTGAATACATGTTCTAGCAAGTATATTTGGTTTCAAATGCTCCGAGTTTCTTTGTTACACTATTGTTACACTCTTTTGTTTCACAGGTAGTCGATATCTTAATGTCTGCACTGCACTGCTGCTTTGCCTCCTACAGAATGTGCTCATTTAATGCAGCAGGGCCTCCTAAGGTTTGTATGAGGCTTAGACATCAGCGGATTATTATTTTTAAATAACAGTTCAGATATTCAGCAGGAGAGACTAACCAAAACCTGGTGCATCTTCTGGCGCTCCTGTCTGAGAGCAAAAAAAGCAGCATTGCCCAGTCCGTGAGCAGGGCTTTTTGAGAGGGCTCCATGTCCTTCTGCCTGAGGTGTTCTAGAAAGGCTGGGTGCAAATGGAGCAAAGCTAAGAATTATTGTCCTGTGCCTGCCCTTCAGCTCCTAAAGCTGGAAAGTCCCCGGGGAACTTGTCCTTTGGGAGGACTGCACAGCACCCCGAACCTCTTTGGAGGTGAGGAGACGGGATGCTCTGGCACGATCCCGCTGACCCTGGCCTGGGGCTGGGTCTGAGCCCTCCACAGTCTTCTTGGCCTTCTTGAGCCGCACCCGGTGCGAGGTGCGGTGCCCGCTCGCCAGCCCGGGGGCACTCACAGCGGCAGTGCCAGCAGCCACGCCTTCCCCCGCGGCAGACCCCTGCCCTCACCGCCCCCTCGCTTCCCGCAGGCGTGAGGAGAGCGCTCCTGTGCCTGTCAGCCCTCAGCTGGGCTCCCCTGGGCCCCATGGCACCCCCAGGGCTGGGGGGCTGTGCCCCCCGGGAGGGGCTGGCGGGCAGGGCCCCCTTTGCCCCCCACACTGCCAGGAGAGCCACAGCTGAGCTGGAGAGGAGACGCTGTGACCTTTCAGTGCAATATCTTGGCATCAGCTGCGTCCTTGTGTGTTTTCCCCGTGGTGATGGGTTAGTTTGGGCTGGCTGGTAGCTGTGGAGCACAGCACCGTTTGGAGGGCTCCAGGAGGTGGGCTTGTCACAGCTTGACAGAGGTCACCGAGGGGGTTGGGAACTTCTGCAGCCTGCTTCGGTTTGGTTGAAAGTTCCCGGTATCTAGTCAGGGCCTTGTGCTTCACAGGAAGGCCATTCAGTTACGATGCAGAGACAAGATGAATGAAGAAAAGAAGTAGAAGAAGAATTTTAAAACCTGCAGCCAAAGACCGACCCTACACTGGTTTTGGGTGGGACTATATTGGCCCAGAAAATTTAGTTAGATGTTAGTGATAATCAAGGTCCTCTGAATTCTATGTATTTTTTTCTCTAAATAATGTAGTTTCAAGGGATCCACTGTTGAAAGCAAGTGTCTGCTGTGCTCTTTCCTTTTCCAAATAATGGAAATTCATCTGAACCAAACAATGGTGTTATAATGGTGTCACATTGTCATTTCATTTTCCTCAGCAGCCTTCTGATAAAGACATGTTGTATTCAGCAGCATACAGACATGAGCAGTTCTGTCTCCAAAATCTGGCTTTGCAGTGTAAGGCCTGTTGAGTTTCCATGGCAATGGCCACAAATTCCTCCCTAGCTCTTCAAAGTGAAAGACATATTTGTTTTGCTGGCGCAACTTTGTAGCACAAAAGCTCTCTCTCCTTTTTCACGTAACACCTGCTAATCTGAGCCTGGGCCCTTTGAAGCCTCCTGCTGATCAGAAATTCAAATACATTTTTGCATGCTAATCTTGGTAGTAATCTAGAGCTTGTGTCTTTCACGTTGTGTCTGTGAAAACAGTTTTCTTTATAAATCACCAAAAGTGTTGGCTCTGATCGCTGTCCATGGGAGGATGAGTTGATAGTCCTGTCAGCAGCTTGGATGTCCATTCTCTAAAGATGCAGCCTGGAGAGAGCTATCAGATCAGGGCTTTTTACCCATCCACTCACCCTTTGTGAAGAGAAGGGGCCGGGGGGGAGAGGGGGAAGGGCTTTCCCAGGTTTGGTTGGCGGTGCTTGGTGTGCGGCTGGCTGGCAGAGCAGGGCACCTGGCTGCCATGGGCAGAGCGTGGCACTGGCACTGGGCTGTGCCTGTGGCTCCGGAAAGGAGCGTTGTCTGTGTCTGTTGGCTGCAGAGCCCAACAAACAAACGTTAGCTGCAATGTTTTTCTTGTCATCTGAAGGACAGACATCCGCGTCGCTGAATCCGCAGCCTGCATGGAATTCCCTCTGCAGCCAAGCCGCTGCACCTTCACTGCTGTGGGTGCTCTGCTGAAGCAGGGGTTGGTGCCATGCTGGGACCCCTTGTCCCTCAGCTGCCCACACTGCCCTTCCTCCGTGCCACACAGCCCTGGTCCTCAGCACTGACATGTGCACAAAGAGCCCAGCTGTCCAGGGAAGGGGGCCCAAAGCTGCCAGGTATCCTGCTGCTGCTGGTGCTATGGGGTGTCTTGACTGTTTGAGGGACTGTGAAGGTCAGGTGCCCCTTAGCCTGTGGGATGGAGCTGTGGTGCTCCAAGAATGCTTAGTGGTATATCAGTGTTTGCATCACTAAAAAAGGATTCAAATGGTTTGCTCTTGAGGTACTGCTGTGAGTCCATAATCTACCTGTGTCTTGCAAAGCTCATCAAACCCCCAGGTGCCCCAGGTATTCCATCCCCAAACCTTCTCTCAGGTCATTTTCCAGTGGTGCTGTGTCCAGCCAGTGCCTGTGCTGGCAGCCTAGTGCTACTGCAGACATGCTCACAGGCCACATAGTTGCTGCTGTACTCTGTGCTTTGGAGCTTTAAAACAAAAGGGTTTGAGTTTCACTGCAGCTCATACCTGGGCAAGCCTCTGGGGCATGGCTGCTTTAGAGGAGTTGGTCCTTGCAGGGTCTTTGCTTGTTCAAAATTCTTTTTTTCCACTGTTTAAAAACCAAAAGAGGTTTTTAACCTTCCAGATTAATTTTTCAATAATTCTGTGAGTAGATATAATTTTCCACTTGGAGGAGATGGACAGTTTTCCCACTTTTACAAGATGGGATCCCTGTTTAACACTTGCAAAGCTCAGCCCTGCCATCTCTTTCCTGCAGCCTGATCCCCCTGGCTGCAGAGCTGGATCAGTTCCCCAAGGGCTGGTTGGGAGCTGAGCTGGGCAGCTCTTCCTCCCTACTCTGAATTTTATAAAATCTGAACTTTCAGAAATATCCTTGTTTATGAAAGTTTACAGTGCATTTCATGGAGGAATGCAGACTTGCTATTTTGTACAAAATCACCAGCAAAATATTTGAAAGAGGGTTTTGTGTTCATTGTCTACTGTATCTCCCTGCTATTCAGACTCTATTCTATTCAAATTTTCTTCCTTTCTTTAGGGGGAAGAGTCTGAGTGCACAAAGGGGCTGTGGTTTCTGCAAACAGATAATATAACCATGTAATATAAACATGGCAATGATTTAGGCCCTGTGATCCATCAGGCATTTTGAGAGCAGTTGGCAAGGGTCTGGGAAGTTCTCACTGCTACACAGCAGCTACAGATAAGATGCCTTTCTGCCGTGGTCAGCTGCAGGATCCACACCCCTGGCGCTGGAAAGGTTCATCCCATCATCTTTTCTGGAAGGGAAAACCTCTGCCTTTGAAGTCACGTGCCCACAGCTTGCAGAGCTGACTGATGCAGCAACATCAGTAATTTACCAAAGTGGGAGGCAGGAGGGAAGAAAGCTGCAGCATAAATCTCAGTCTAGCTTTATTCTTTTACCTTAGGTTATATGTCTTTAAAGGAAAAATGCTGACAACATGCTTGCTCACAAAAAGCCTTTTGAGCCAGTGCCAAGAATTTGCTCAAACCTGGTAAAAAGTCACAGCTGGGACATAAGAGCAGCACTGAATTCTACTTCCTTGCTTGATCTTAATTTTCTGGGGCTGAGGACATATTCTGTATGCCTCCTGCTCTGAGGCTGGGTAAGAACCTGCTTTTGTCCTTTGCAGCAGGCACTGGTGTCTGATGTGATAGGAATCCACTGTGGCTCTGTTTGCTCTCCCTGTATCATTTACCCTTCAATTCAGAAAGTTTAAAGCAATATTATTTGAATTGAAATAGCACAGCCAGGCAACAAGGGGCCTCCAGCCTGCAGGGAGGGCTTCTCCCCTCTGCAGAGGGCACTTTGGGGATGGTAACATGTGCAGCCCAAGGGGCCTGCAGAGCCCACAGCCCTGCCCCGTGCTGGTAACCCCTGCAGCCCCAGCTCCCCTGAAACACCCTCAGCCCAGAGCCCTCTGCTCCAGGAGCTGGCCTGGGCATGCTGCTGCTGGAATACTCTGGGGCTGCTTGAGTGCTCAGGACAAGGTCCTTGTCACCAGCTCTGGGTCATCATGAAGTTTTCAAGCATAATAAATCAGAGGGGGCAATTTTGTGAGTATTGTGCCCATCTAAGGGGAGCTGACCCCACATATTTTTCTTCTCTTAGCAATCTTAATGCCTCCTCTAATCACTGGACAGTGACTGCTTGTGTCTGCAAGCAGCTCTTGGTGATTTTGGTAGAGGTCCTCCTAAGGGAGTGGGGATGTGAGGCTTTGTCTCACCGTGACTCCCACCTGAGCAGTGCACAGAAGAGCATTACTGGAAGAGTGGGTGGAGGAGCCCCTTCTGCACCCTCTAGAGCTCCAGAAGTACCCTGGCCAGTATTGCTGCGTTTGCACACGGGCCTGAAGCACCAGTGCTAATTGTACAAACAGCAGCTTATTGACCTGTACAGCTCTTCTCTAAGAATTATTATCTACCCCTTGAAATGCAGAGAGCAAAGGGCCTGGAAATACTGAGGAGTTTAGGATATGAATCCCAGGGAATCTCCTGCCAGATTTTTTTTCCCCTGATCTAGGGGAGGCAGTGAATGCATTGTGTTCCTAGAGATGTCACGTCCTGCCACAGAACAATATTCCTTGCTTTCTTATTGATGGCTCTTCTAGCTACCTCACTTGTATCTTTCAGATGTGATTTCTACTTTTCCACTGAAGCTGATGGGTCAGGTCTTATGCCTTTGTCTTGATGCTTTAATTAAAAAAGTATGTAAGAAAAATTCTATTTCTAGCCATTTTATTACAAAATTTAGTCTGTATGAAATTACGGAACCCCACAACTGCAGTAGTGATAGCAGCATGCTTATTTTTGCTTCCTGTGCTGCATCATGCACTGGTGCTGTAGCTCCCCAAGAGAATGTAGGAAAAGTTCTTAAACCTTGGTGGCTTCTGTGATCTTCTCACTTATTAGGCATAGCTGATTAGGGTTCAATCATGTGATATAATGATAGTTCCCCCCACAGTTTATTGATCCCAGTGGGAATGAAGGGCATTCAGCCCCTCACATAAGCAGACCCTTCATGTCTGTCTTGCTGCTCCTTACAGAATATGAGCAGTAAGACTGAGCTCTCCTCGATTTTCTTATTCAGACTCATTTCAAGCTCCAGCTCAGACTGGAGATTTGCTAAGTAAATAGTCTCAACAATAATCTCAGCCTGATTCCAACTAATTAAATCCTGTACAAACATCCCTCTCCGGGCCAATATAGCAAAAGACAATGAAAACACAGAAAACCAGACATAGCTTTCCTCCAGATTTTGCTCGGCCCTTTAATCCTGTATCTTTTGAAAGATAGTAACGTCCATAAGATGAGGGGTCAGCCTTCCTGCCCTTAGCATCAAGCAGTGGAATTTTTCAATAATGAACAGCTGGGTCACCAGCGACACAAAAGCTGCTGTAATATCCTGTAGGCTTACGGGGCACAACAGAAATCCCAAAGCAAATCATGATGTACACAGAAAGGGACCGTCCTTTTCTATTAAGGAGACCACTTCAAACCAGTCTCAACACCACCTTTTCTCCAGCTTTTCGAAGGAGAGATTATCCCCTGCGTATATTTAATCACACATTATGGGGTGGCTTTGATTGCCTTTTTAGAGTCAGAGAAGTTAAAGAACATAGTTTGAAGGCTCCCATTATCAGCTCTCCCTCCGCGTGCTCTCAGCCAAGATGTGTTTACAAACAAGGCTTGGGAAGGGGGTGGGGGAGGCAGGAATGCTGCCCTGGGCCCATGGCTGGGCTTGGCACTGCTTTCACAGAGCTGGCTGTATAACCCTGACTCCAACGACGTGTGGGGAGCGCCACTGGGACGGGGAGGCAGGGGGGTTGCATTTGTGGTTTAATTTTTATGAAACCCCATGGAATTCATCTCCTTTTCCAGGGAAAGAAGTAGTTATCTTGTAGGGGTTTTCCTACACAGTAAAGCAAAGAGTAGGCTAGGGTAACATGAGCAAAAACTAAATGCTAGAAGGACTTTTTAATGTATCACAAAAGTCGGTCTGAGATGTGTGCAAGATATGCTGGAGATTCCTGATTAAAAGCAGTTTGTGTCAAGGAAGTTACCACTTGCAGCATGTAGAACATCTGACAGTGATTAACTGGAGCTAGCTATTAGATTTTCCTAAAGAAACAATACTTAAACATATCTCCACAAGTATGAAACACTTTATGTACTGTATCTGGTACACCTCATTTAAATTGACTTAGATGGAACAGACACACTAAGTCTAACTAGTAGGTTATTAAGAATATAAACCTGGTGCCCAAGAATTTACAATCAGTTATATGGGAGGTATCCTGACTTTCCTCCTTTTCCCAGGGCTTTCATTTACTAAGCATATGCTGTAAAGATGTCACATTTACAGCAAGGGACATGTTTAGGATGTTTCTTACAAACAGTTTTAAGTTACATACCTGTAGTAAATGCATCTTGCTATGCTGCAATGTGCTGTTAGAAAGTCTGCCATGAGCTCAGGAAAACGTGGGTGAAAGGAAGAATATGTACATTGGTACAAATGCATATAACCTAGTTTTTCAGTTTACTTAGTGCTTGAGAATTTTTAACAGAAAATTGACATAAAATTGTTTTTTATGGGAAGATGAACTTTTCAGCTCTGTTGAAGCACTTAGAGGTTGGAGAAATATGGTCTAAATTAAGCATATCATGATTCTAATTCTGGGGGGTTACAAAATGAAGAGCTTGGAGATTCATCCAGCCTGGAGTGTTTGGTAGTTGCAAATAAACTGTACATTATATGCAATGATCATTTCCCTAAGAAATACCTTTCTGTTTCCTTGCCCTTTTTGGCCCAGGAGGCTGATGGTTACTTCGGGGCTGTGCTTACACATAGGTTGCTGCTCTAATTCAGGTTCCTGCATGGGAGGGAGGTACAGGCAAGTCAGAAGACTTGGAATTCAGCATTTCAATAGGCCTTTAATTATGGATTTCCCTACTATTTCTGAGAGGAGTGGTGAGAATTGCGGAAGCAACCACTACGGTGCTATGAGCCCAATTAAAAGCACTGCTTCAGAGTGTGGGATTTGTACAAAGAGTGTTTCTGCCTCTTTGCTGTTTGTCCCTTACATTGTAAGGTTTTTAAAAACAATTGCACTTCTGTTAGCAGCCATAGGGGCTCTGCTCTCCAGGCTGGCCCCAAAGTCCCAACCTACCTCACTCTCTCTATCCACACAGGGTCAAATCAGGAATTGCACTGAGCTTCTCCAGAGCAGAGGAATGCTGAGGGTCAGTGTTTAATAGGTAGGAAATCATGGAAACAGTCCTCTGGGGGCTGAGGGGTAATTTACGGTTAAGTCCAAACTCCTCTAATTTGCATAATACCAAGTCTAATAAAATATTCATGGTAGCTTCTCTCACTTTCAGCCAATTTCAGAAAGACAAAAATTGAATTGGAAAATACAGCTTTAAAATAAGAGAAAAAATTTGAAGACAATGTCTTCAAATATTTTCCTGCTTTTAATTTAATGATATTTTTCAGAGTTACAGAATTGTTTGCAGAGTTGCTGCCAGATAGACATCTGCCTTATGTGCAAAACCATGCAGAGTTTGATCTTTTTAATGGGAATCACAAAAACTGCTGGAATTCCAAGGTGTGGGTCAGGTGGAAGATGGACTTGGAGGATGTAGCATGTGTGCTTCGTGGGCTGGCAGAAATGGTCACACTACGAGAAATGACAGCTTGAGAAGTAGTGGTTTTCTCAGAGTTGAATTCAGTTGAGATGACCAGAGCCAGGGCCTGCTCTTATCCAAGGGAATATCCAACTGGAATTCCATGATGGTTGTGGCCAGTGCATTCTGTGAGGTGTCAGAGGCTGCAATGTGTGGGGAGCAGGAGAAACCTCTGACGTGAATGACAGCCCTGGGCTCAGTGCCCAGCCCGGGTGTTTCTGTCCTGGGCAGGTTCTGCCCTCTGGTAGCTGATGACCAAAGCAGCTCACACAGGCAAGGCAAACCAGGGCTGAAAACAGCTCTGAGTACCTGAGGTTGGGGCATGGCCACAGGGCAGCTCCTCCTGTGCTTACTCACAGAGACATGAACTTTCCTTGACCAGTCTGGAAGTTTCTTACTGGTGACTATTGCACACAGTCTTGATATTTCAACACCTGTCTAGAGTCTTGTGTTTGGAAAATGCTGATTTCTGCATTGTTTTTAACTACCAAACCTGCACAGCTGCTCTCCCAGTTCTGACAGAATTTGGAAATAAAAATTAATTCATATTTTCCAAATGAGATTGCAACTCCAGTGGTTCAACCCAGAAGTCATCTCGCTTAGATATGTGTCTTAAAGATTGTGGAAGGGAAACTGATTGTGTTTGTTCCTGGTATTTTTGTGTCAAATGGTTTCATTTGTATCAATTTACTCACATGAAAGCATCAGATTTCAGTTTAGCTTATAAATTTAGTGAATGGTAAAATTTAATCACATTAGCAAACATAGATTTTCATAGCATACAGCTGTGAGATGGTGTTTTCCTGACCAAAAGCATTGACACCTGACCTGTCCCTTTCCCTGCTGTTGTCAAGTTACATTTATTTTTTGGTAAGAAAACATGAAGAGGAGCTGCCAATGGTGCAGGATTGCTCTCATCTGCTTACCTGTATGAATAGTGCCAATGGCTGCAGCAGGTACATATCTGGAAGCTGGTTCTCAAAGCCCCCCAGGCCCCTGGAAGTGTGATTGTCCTCATCCACAAGGGTGGGTGAAAACAGTTTTGTCACTGGTGCTTCCTTTATGCAAAAGAAATCATATCACACAATGGCAGTATAAAACACACTCCTGACAAGGAGACATTAAGCCAAAGCCCACATTTGGGGTGCAGAGGGAGGCTGAGCCTGCCAGCTGCAATCAGATGACAGATGTTTTTATTAGGAAATAATGTCTTCCTCTGATTTCCTGAGAGGTTGAATATAAAGAATAAACCAATGGACAGTGATGAAAACCAGAAGAATTACCTCTGTATTTTTTGGAAGAGAGTAAACAAGTACCTCTATGTTGTCCAGGTACAGCAGGCACTGTTTGGACAGCTGCACTGCCCAGTCAAAGGTGTTGCTTGCCTGGCAGTACGAATGCCAGGTTCTTAGAAAGCTCATATAAAATTGTTCAGCCCCATAGACATGGCCATGATAACAAACCCGACACAGCAGAATGGGTGGATTTTCCAGTGCATACCAACTACTAATGTAGAACACGCTCCGGCGAGGATTACTTGAAAAACTGCATTTAGTGCTGCAATAATACTAAAAGGTCACTTTAGATCACATTTGCAAAAGGTCAGAGCTGGTGGAGATAACAGCCTGTGCACACAGAGCAGAAGGTGGTGGGCTAGTTTTAGCTTCATCTACAGTCACAGCTGAAAAACAGACAGGCTCAGACATGGAAAAAAGTTTCTTCCATTTTGGCTGATGCTATGGTAGAGAAGGAGTTCCTCATGTAGTAAGGGATGTATTTGGGCTTGGTAAAAATCCTAAAATAAGGCAGAAGCATTTTTAAATGCACCATTCTGTACTCTCAAGATGCACTGGGGTGAATGCATTTTTTCCAAAGTGGTTTTGGCAGCAGAGTTTCATAGAATATTATTTCATGTTACATGGCATGAGGTATGTAATGCACAGTGTAAAAACATGTTTTTCAGGTTGAAATCTGTCACATGAATCTTGTAAGCATAGGGAATTTTTGTCCTCAGTTTGCTGGGAAGCTTTCAGCATGAAATGGTGGGAATGCAATTGTTTGGTGTAGGGGACACTGCATTCTCTAAAGTCAGTTTTTCAGAATTTGGGAAAGGCATCCCTCACTAGTTACTGCCCTTCTACAGCCACTTTGCAGCCCCACCAACAGCTGACAAACCTCAAGCCAGGGATAGAGAAGTTTGCACTAAATATTGCCTCTCTAGCTATTCTCAACAAGTTGTGATGGGAATATTGCAAGCTTATTCTGAACATCATATCTTTTTGCTTTAAACTAAATATATTCCTGGAGAGGTTCTCGTAATTGAAATGGTCCCAGGAGGAATTAGCATCTTTGTACATGTAAGCTGTCTGTCCATCAGGCCCAGTGGGAGCAGTGGGTGGTGGGGGCTGTGGAACTGAGGATCCCACCTGAGAAACTTAAGTCATCCTCACCATCTCACAGTCCAGCCTCTCCAGTTCTGATGTTCATTGTCTGTGATCTCCTCCAGTGCAGCTCAGGGAAAGAGAATTCTTTTGTGATGTATCTACACTGTGTGGAGTGATTCTGCTGGCAATTTTTATTTGTAACAAGGCATGGTCCAGAGGTGCCTTGTAAAGTAAGTAAAGCCTGTCCCTGTGCAGAGGGTAAATGAAGGTCTTTTCCTAATGAATTATTATTCATTGTAGGCAAGATGAATCTTTCTTTCTCCAAATTTTCTGATAGCTGTTGAGTGACACAAGAAATGTCATTTATCTTTGGAAGCACAACGTTAGTCCATGTAGAGACTCCCAAATGCTTTAGTGAAGGAAGGCAGCATATACTCAGGGCTGGAGTCTGCCCTTAAATCTGCTGCCATTCTCTGTGAGCCCCTAACTCCATCACACTGACCCTTGCTCTGTAAGGTACAGTAGTTTCTGCAGCTGCTGGGATGTGGCAGGGCCTTACTGGTTATACAAGGACATTTCATCCCCATTTGCTGGGAGCCTCTGAAGGATGCAGAGTGATCAGTGTCTGTGGAAATGAATGGGCTTTTCATGCTGATGATTTCATTTCTGGATGGACACAACACTTCCAGCCGTGGCGATTCATCATCCTGGCTGGATGCAAGTGGAGGGCAGCCAGCACTTTGCACTGATGCTCAGAGCAGACACTGAAGAGAAAGCGTGGGACTCGGACAGAGCTTTCCCAGTGTTTGGCAGAGCACTGCCAGGGAAGCACAGTGCTGTTCCTGTTTCTAGGCTGCCAGCAGTGTCTAGTAAATTTTCCCAGAGAATCACAGCTGTCCACGACATGGCTCCAACATTGCACTTTCTCAACCCCCTTGTTCTGCTCAGGATTTACCTTTGCCTCTGAGGCAGCTCAATGCAGCTAAGCAAAACACAGTCGTTGTCTGGCATGTTTGGGGCACCGGTGCTGCTGTGCACACTCCAAACCAGCCCCGGGGCTGGACTGGGGCTGCTCTGCTGGCACCCCGTTCCTTTGGCTGTCCAGAACGGGCCAGGGGCTCCAAGGAGGCACTGCCAAACGCTGCTGGAGTTCGCAGGGTGGGAGGAGGGCTCCTTGGGCACAGGCTGCAGCCCTGCCCGGGAGAGGAGCTCGGTGGCACTGGCCAGCCCGAGCTCCAATGCCATCCTGCCCTGGCACACAGCTGCCTGTGGAACACCAAGGCTTTGTTCCTCACCTTCTGTGGGCAACAGGGCAGGTATGGGCACAGACCAGCCATCTCGACTTTACAAGGTGTCTGGGTGGAATATTGATGGATTTGGGCCTCAGAGTGACTAATTAGCATGCAGAGTTCCTCAAAAGGGTTAACATGGGATCTTTTTAATTGTCAAAAGAGTTGCAGGCTATTAGAGTTGGCATATTCTTCAATAATCTGTTTTATTTTTACCTGCTGGGAGCTTAATTAAAAAACAAAGAGGCTCAATTTAAAGCCCATTACTATGCTAATTTTGTAAGAACTGGGCGGTGATTAAGAAGCTTTAAAAAGAGGAGTTTAGTTTGCTCTAGGGAATGGGTTGGAGGCAGGTTTTATTTCGTTTCATTAGCTAGCTACAATTATTTATAAACTAAATGGAAATGATATTAAAGAGTAATGAAAAAAACAGCATCTATGTATTATTGAACAGCAGAACTTTTTTTAATTTAGCATCGAAGTGTGCAGAGCCTTTATTACTGCAACTCACAGTTAACACAGCTAAATGCAGTTGTTAAATATAAGAGGCTTTTAAAATATGCCAATAAATACAGAACTGTCTGGTTTGCTTTTCCTGTAGATCACTAGAGTAAGTTTATAAAGATATCAATGTGACAATAAAGATGAACCACCGTCTCTTAAAAAAAAAAAAAAAAAATCTGGGGTTTTATATAGGAAAATTTCTTAACAGAATAAATTACAAAGACTTTTTCTATTATGAATGTAAAGTTGTATAATCTAACAGCACTGCAAACCTTCTACTGTCTTTTGCCTGTCATGTGAGCCCAAAATAATGCCTGCAATTCCAGTTATGTTTGAGTACTTGGGAGGAGCTCCTGCATTGCCTGGATGTTCGGCACCGACGCCAGGCAGGGACCAGCAAGGGCCAGAGATGTTCCCCAGGCTGTGGAGGGTGAAAAGGTGGGGGCAGGCAGCAGTGGGCCAGCCTGGCTCCCAGTGTGGCTATGCAGGAGGGCAGCAGGAATGTGGGGTGCTGGGTGCAGATAGGGCCAGGGAGAGGGCTCCAAACCAGGGCAGCACCTTTGAACTGAATCCCCTGAACAAAGGTGCCTGTTTATGGTGTCTGTGAGGATGTGGGCAGGGAGATGCACCCTCTTTTTGCCAGAGGAACTGGTAATGCTGGTGTGTATGTTAGCACTGGGAGGAGGAGGAGCCACATCTCTGGTAGCACCAGAGCCTTCTACAGAAACAACATGCTCCTATAAAACATCCCAGCTCATGTGGCATGAGTGAGAGCCAGTTTGCATGTGCACCCTGGCAGCTGGGTTCACTCAGCATTTGAGCTCCCATTGAAAAGCCACTCTGATCTTATAAAGGAGCAGGAACCCCATGCCCCACCAGCCAGTACGGCCATTCTGTGCTGAAAGCCTTTGTGCTGATGCTCTTTCTGGGGAAGCTTTGATGCTGTGCCAGGGATAGGGAGTGGGAGGAAGCCTGGAACAACTGAGAGACATCAGTATCTACTAGGCAGAGGGGTGAGGAGGAAGAAGGATGGCAGCCTGCCCTCCTGGGCTCCCCAGAACAGCTGGCATTTAACTCTGTAAGGGTCCACATCAGTCTGGCTGCAACACCAAAACTGTTGGTGGGCATCTTAATTTAAATAGTTGTTGCAATCAGTAAAGTGTTTCTAGACGAAAGAAGTAAGTTATGAGAAGAATTAAAATTACCTGCACATTGGTGGTTCAAATGTCTCTGACACTAGCAGGACTCCTGCTGCCAGAGCCTTCTGTGTGGCTCCTGCAAGAGTGCCATGAGGTCCAGCATCATGGAGCTGTTCAGGCTCTGTCAAATCAAAGTTCACGATGGGGAGAAAAGTCTTACACTGCAGGTCTGCTGCTTCTGTGGGTAAACTCTGAGCTGAGCCCAAGCTGCCACTGGAGATAGAGGTCATACAGCAGAATAACTTCAATTCCTCTTCTGGTTCTAAAGGCAAAGTGAGCTATCCAAGATCCCTGAGGTTGCAAATGTCCCTTGGCCTTCTTTTGACCCTCTATACACCTTACATTCTTGCTTTAATGATTGGCATTCGGCGGGTTTGTGCCTTCAGGCACACTGAAGTTGTAGCTGCTTCTTCATCAAAGCAACTGTTTACAGCTGGTTTGAGTTGGATGCCAATAAACAGTATTCTTTTTGTCTCAAAATAAAAAGCAGCTTAAGTCCCTAATGATAAAGATTTTGTGCTTTGTAGAGGAAAAAATTCAGCTCGTTTGGGACAGCCAGCCACTTAGCTTAGCAAGTTGGAGTACTTTATACTTCCTGCTAAACTGCCTTTATCTCCTCAAGTGAGCCGGTTATAGATTCTTATCATTGTGGCAGAAGTGATGAGGGTAACATCTTTAGTTGGAAATCATTGGCAACATGTGGAGAAAGCTTAAGATGTTGTCACACTTTAACTTGGTCCTAATCTGTTCAAAGGCAGTTGATACTTTCTAACTGCACCAGCAGGTAGTGAGAGGGAGTCAAAAGACCATCAGGGTGAAATAGCTCCTGCTTTTCTTTGGAGAGTTTATGACTTTCATAAAGTGGACACAAAGACACTGTGGCAGTAACTGTTATTGTCTAAATTAAGAGCTTATGTTCACCCAACCATATTTCATTAACTTGTACACCCAAGCTTCTACATTTCCTGCCTGCTCCGTGCAGTGCTAGAAGCAAATCTTAAATATTTTAACGCCCATTGTCAGTGAAGTGACAAGAGCAATGTGTAGGTCAGCCCTGGCTGTCCCAGGAGCTGGCCTGCGCATTGTGACCGGCACGGACGGGCGTGTGCTGCACCTTGCCTGTGTTCCCAGGGCAGGCTGTTCTGCAGCGTGTGTGTTGCTGTGAGACCCAAAAAGAGAATTGTTTTCCTTCCAATAGCAAATTGAGATACTGTGAACAACCCTTAAATGCCAAAATGTAGGACCAAACTGCCAACGGAGCTGATTGTTTCTAAAGTCATCTTCCCTGTGAATGGGGACCCAATCCTCCTCCCTAAGGAGTTTTGCATCTCACTTACTTGAAGCAAAAGCTGACATAGCTTCTCCTCCCTTGTTTTTCTTTAAGAGACGATCTTAAGAACATCAGAGCTCTTGGTGAGCAAACTTTGATGCATTTCAGCAAATACTGTGTTTTTAAAAAAAAGGACTTTGCCAACCCTGTAAAAAGGATGGTACAATCAGAGCAGGATTTCTTTCCAACCAGATATTCAAAAAAAGCATCTCACTTTTGGAAACATATATGGAACCCTGAGCAACACCATGTATTATTTTGGTGCTTTTATAGAACAATTCCAAGCCATCAAAATTTTCTTGCTGAAAGAAAGGAATATGCTGATAAGATATGAGGGGATTTTGCACACTTTTTCTCTAACAGGCATCTTTATTTTTTCTCTCTGTGTGTATAGTATATATACATAGACATAACCAAAAGTTAAGTAGTATTTAATTTAAGTATTTCAGCTTTGACCTACTTACAACTTTTCATTTAATTAAAAAAATCTGAAAAAGTTAATAAAATGTTTAGACAAACCTTTCAGTCTTGTGAGCTTAAAGGAATAATCCTCTTTGCATGCCTAATAATGTTGTTGGTGTCTAATGGGATTTCATTTTCACACATGTGGAAGTGTCCTGTGTTATAAATGTTTGACTGCTGGAATAACTTAAAACCTGTGCAGACATTCAAGGCAGGAGGAGGGTCTGGGCGTGCTGTAGGGCCCTGCTTACTGATAAATCTCTTTGTATGGGTTTAGAGCATCAAGTTTACTAAAGCCTGAATACAAACACAGATGCTGATAGCTGAGTCTTAGGACTCTGTCAACCATATTTGGCCTTACAGAAGCCAGGAGGTTTTTGTAGTTCTGTGTCTAATATTAAAAATTCAGTCTATAGAGCAACTTTAGTAGTCATCCATACTAGAACAACAAGGCTCGTCTGTTCTTTAATTTAAAAAAGATGAATCAGATGTTTCAAGTCTTCAAAAAACACTGTATTAAGAGGAGTATTTATTTTCCATCTTAATATTAATAGTAAGTAAATGACATAAGCTTAATAAGAGTCATTTCACCTAACAAGAAAAATTACCATACTTAGGCATTGCAGCAGACACCTTTAGTTACCTGAGTTTTGGGGGTTTGAGTTGGGGTGTTTTAGTGCTCCTTTTCCTTTTCCAGCAGTTCTTTTTACAAAACTCCATGCCTCTGGTAAGAGTCTCCTGTTTTTAGCAGAAGAACAACGTTTGTGAAAGAAGGGCTATAAAGAGAAACCATGTGAGATGATTGGGGGACAAAAATTTCATCCATTAAGGGTCAGCCTAAAAGAGCACGATTTAGAGTAGAATATAGCTGGAACTTTTGTAAGACAAGCTGCAACTTTTCATGCTCGGATGGGGATTCTTGGGTTAAATTGCTATCTTTGAGTTCTGAACTTGGAAAGGTATTAAAGTGGAATTAAACCTTTACACAATCCTGCTCTTGTGTCATTCAGGATTTTTTTGGGTTCTGTTTAATTGTACATCACAGCAGGGTTCTGAGTGACTGGTGCTTTAAAGAAATGAAGGGTAGGGTTAAGTCTGCAGCCCACTGCTCCCTGCTAATCCTTCTTGTTCCTTGAAGAAGGATTTACTTTTGCTGCCAGCTTGTGAAAGACTTTCCTCCTCCCGAAGAGATTGTTGTGGCTTTCCTGGGGAGGTGTGGTTGCTATAGCAGGGAGTCACGCCTGGGTATTCTCTCAAACCCTACTGAGAATGGGCCAAAAAAGAGCCAAAGAAGAGTAAAACTGGGGATTAAAAAATGGAACAATGGGAGACAGGAAGATAGGAGTGGGAACAAATGGGAATTACAGCACCAAAAATAATGCAAAGTGACAAAAAGAGGAAATAGAAAAATAATAGCTGACAGTTGGACTGAAAAGACAAACACTACAAAAGAACAATTTATTTTCAACGGGCAAAGAACATAAAAAGGCATCTGGGAAATAAGACACATCCCTATGTTGAGAACTTTTTTTTGTTTTTACTGTATTGCAAACATACATGCACCAAGTACACAAAACTGCTTCATGTTTCCCTCTCAGTTCCACCTTTGCCACAATCTGTTTATTTGAAACAAAACCTTCTTGGGTTTTAAGCTGTGTGTTTATTTATTTGCTGTTAAATGTTGTCCCTAACTGTGTCTGTTCCTAGGGACTAAAGGCAGGGCAATTTTTGACTTTTCATATTAAATATTGTCATGCTTATCAATAGCAGAAGAAAAGATCCAACTCTGCTCAAATTCTGTTCTTGAATGCTTTCCAGAGAAATAACTGCCTCCAGTGGACACTTGGTTTTGCTGCTGCTTGCTGGAGACAAATTCTGTAGCTCACGCCATGGCAAGGCCCTGACACCTCTACCTGGCCCTGCCCCAGGCTGTGCCCTCCTGCTGCAGCTGGCTCCTCACTTGGGAGCTCATCCCTGTGTTAAAGAGTTTTTCTGTAGGAGTTTGGAAGCTGTATTTTACTCCAAACCCCCTTTGCTTTACTGACAAAACATAGCCTGATTTGCGAATATTCGAAAATTTCCATCTCAGTGAAAGAAGCAGAAATTTTCATTCGGTGTAAAATTTGTCACAATACAAATAGAATTTAAAGAGGAGTCAGTGCCACATCTAACAGCAAATCTCTCTGAATGCCTTTCCTGCACCCCACTGCTTTATATACAGGGGAGGCAGAGAGATATAATAGATGAAACATTTTGTTTATGAAGTGTCTATGTTTTGTTTTATTTCACATGTTTTTGCAATATAGATAACAGATTACACCACAGAGCTTTCATTGCCTTGTGCTATAAAGATACTATAAAGCCTTTCTGGGTATTAATAATAGATTGTGTTGATGAGTTTGGAGAAGCTGGCAATAGACCCCCCACTGCAAAGACATTAACACCACAGGACTAAGGTATCTTTCCCTTGCAAATCAGTTGCTAAATTGGCTGTGCTGATGAGTTTGGGCACAAGCTCTCCACCAGCATCACTGCAGCAGGCACAGGAAGTGATTTTGTTTTATACTGGCAAATAACGTTTCTTCCTCTCAATGTTCTTAGTTGCGAGGAAAGCCTTGTGTAAATTCTTTCCCTAAGTCATTCTTGCCAGCCAAGAAATAACTTAGAAATTACATTTGAATTGCTTTGACACGATTATTTTTTTCTGTAAAAGTGAAGACGGGGCCAGTGAATCACAACAGTACAATTTCCCTGCTTATGGGGCCTTTAGGGTGAAATCTCATATAAAAATTGCATTAGAAGATTTTCCCTGTGTTGTTGGTGATGTAAATTCAGTGTGCCATTTAGTGAACAAGAAGGATAAGATGTCTGTCAGAGCAGAGACTGGAGCTGTTCCACAGGGTCCCTCCACAGGCCACTTCATCCACTGAATATCAGCAAGGGTGCAAAGGGAGAAGATGAAGGTGGATTTAATTTAATTTGTGTAAATAACTGAATAAAAATCCAAAGGAAAATAAAAATAGGAGCACCCGGTTTGTTTTAGTGACCACTGCCCCTGGCTAGGTAGAGCTGTGGCAGAAGCACAAATGCCCTGACAAATATGCTGCTTTTATAGCCCATCAGTGTGATTCAGACAATGCAAAAAACACAGCAGCAGAAGCCCGTTTAGCCTCTTCGAAGCCCATGGACAAAAATAACATTTTTTCACAAATGTTTGTACTCCCTAGAAATATAATTCTAACAAAATCATCATATTTTGTTAATTCATTAAGTCATCTTAATTGCAGCCCCAGCTTTATCAATTCAATTGGTGCCCTTAACTTTTATAACAGTTTCTGTTCTACAGAAAAGATTAGGAGAAAATTGCAACCATAATCTGTACAGTGGAATTGCCGTGCTATAAAGAGGAATGGGAGTAGCTGAGAAGAGCAATTGGATTCCCAAAGGTGGAGCACAGTAGAGCAATATCAGTGACTTTGTAAATGAAAAATTGTTTTAATTCCCTTCTAACAGCAATAATTCTATTCTTCATAAATTTTTCCATCAAAGTGTTGTATGGAAAAATGCTATAAAATAGAACAGCATGGCAGTGATGGAAGACAGTTGAACAAAGTGGTCAATTAGGGGATGAAAATTAAGCAAAGAGAAGAATTCATTCTGTCACATTCTGCTCAAAGCGAGAAACTGCTCTGCACTTTGCATTTTATGTTGTACTTTATAGTTAAGGGAGATCTAACTATTTAGGTCATTCTGGTCCCACTTGAGCAAGTTGCATTAGGCTGTAAGCTTTAAATTTTGTGTGTCTTTGTGCTTTTGTCTGAGCATCCCAGCTCTGCCAGAGAGCACAGGAGGGCACGGTGGCCGTGGCTGCTGGTGGCCCTGACAGTGCCCACGGCCAAAGTCCCACCAGCCTCACAGCAAGGCTTGGGATAATGTAGTCCCTGCTGCTATTTTAGCCATCAGCTTGTCTTGGCAGGGGAGTAGAGCACTCCTCACAGAAATACAGGTGAAATATTTACGTGAAGAAAAAGTCACTCGTTACCAAGATAGGCAATATGTAATTTGTGAGTCAAAATCCATGTTGTGAAGTGCAGATTTAACACAAGCTTTCACCAGTAGCTGGTGTTCATACTGCAGCACCTGTGGATAGGGGGTTAATAAATATTTTCTTCCATTCTCCCTGAAGAAGAAAAAGGTTTCTTTGTTTTAGTTTCTCTCTAAATATTGCAGGTATTTTTCTAGAAACTTTTAAATTTTGCACATTTTATTACTACTTGATGAAAGGGAATTATCCTTCTTATACTGGAGTTTCAGCTATGAAATTGGCTTTAATAAGTTATGTAATTATTTTTTCTGCAGGGAACATATTTTAAATGGATTATTTCTTTTTTAAGGGGGTGGGGGGGTTTCCATTAATAAATGTAGAATATTCTTGTTCTGCTTTACTGCATTCAGGATGGCTTGTATATTCCAAATTCAGTGCAACCAAGGAACAGTTTTTCGACTTTATAACCACCCGTGAGCTGTAAGATGCTACAAAAAATATTCAAGTCCTATGCTGGAAAAGCCCCATGAATACTGTTTTTTCAATCCTATGTCATCTAAAGAAAGAAGTATCAAAATTTATCACAAAGAACAAGGAACAGATATGTTTCATTAGTAATTTAATTTCTTCTCTTAATAAAATTCAGTTGTGTAAAAAGCATACTGTATTTTGCTCTAGCTCTACCCTGTTTCGTAGCACAGGAGCGTGGAGACAACTCCCAGCATCAGAGCAGGGATGTCCCAGGGTGTGAGCAGAGGGAAAAATGTCACACACAGAGACTGTACCAAGAGTACTTACAAAAGCTGTGACCACTACCTTTGCATATTTATTAAATAAAGAAAAGCCAGGTATCTTCTGTGGTTGCTGCAACATATAATGTCAGAATAACACAGAAAGGGAAATGGCTGAAGGTCTCTGATAGGTAGGAAGCAGCATCTGTCCTCTTGCGTACATCAAACACAGCTTAATAACTTCCTATTTACTGCTGCATGGCAGAGGCCCAGTAAATAAACAACCTGACTGAATTAGTCTATTTTTCTACCTTTGTCCTGGATAACAAACTTCTTGAACCATGCTTAATGTGAACTGCAAATTTCACACTGCACACGGACGTCTCTCAGCACAGATTAAATTAGTTATAATAAAACAATTAAAATATATTTGCCTACAGACAGAAGGAAATGAAGGACCTGGCTGAGCCACCGAAAGGTAAAGGGTGGGTTGTCAGGGCACTAGGAGAGTAAACAGCAGAACCGTGATTCTCAGGAGCAAAGCAGGGTCAAACTTACTGCAAGATAACTGCGAGGGATATAATAAATCAGGGCTTCGTGTTGCACTCCAGATGGCTGTGCCATGCAGGAAGGCACAGTGGATCATGTAACTGTGGTTGTTTCTAAGGATTACTGATTCAGCCTGCCTTCACAGGGATATCCTAACAAATAAAATCTTTATGGCCTTTTCCGCTGGTGAACATTTTCATCTACTGGTTAAAGTCAGGACATGTCTTAGCATTTCCATTGCCCCTGATACACATGCAAAATTAATTTAAGTTCACACAGTTTTAGCTGGTAAAGACTTTTTGATTATCTAGTACTGTAAAGTTGCTTCACAGCATTTATTGTAAATACTCTGATGGACAGACAGGCCATTGTTCTGAGCTTTAGCTTTGCTGAGTCCCCCAAGTGTTCCAGGCATAGAGGCAAACACACTTAAAAACTCCTAAACCTATTGAGTTGTCTTTCAAAACTGTCCAGGCAACAGAATTTATTTATAAAACTCCACAATCATTGATTCAAAACAAGGTTTTCTTGTTCTGCTTTTCTTCTTTGTCCTCTTTGAACGGTTTTCTCTGGAATGTTTTCGTTGTGCTTAGGAGTCGGAGATTTCCTGCGGCTTCTAATAAAGGCATTTGATTTCCACTCTCCACATACTTTAACACATCCAAGGATTTTAAGGTTTGACATTAGCTTAAGAGAGCTGGAGATAATCAGCCATGGGGGTAAAAAGCCAGAGTTACGCAAATTATTTGTAAAAAGTATAGAAAGCAAAAAAAAAAAAAAAAAATTCCTTTAAAAGTGGTTGGTGTGGGACAGAGCCTTTGTCTTAGCCCAGAATATCTGTGTGCTCCACTTCAAATGCACGGCTTTGATTGAAACCTGTAAAGGGGTGATCTGTAAAGTATTCCTGCTATCCTACACTTCCCAACAGGTTTATTACCATTCGTTTATAAAATGAACAGTCTAACGAGCAGTGCTTTAGATCACAGCTATCAAAGTCTGGTCATTTGTCAAGATTAGTTTCCTGTTGTGAGAGTGCCTTGTGCAAAAAGAGTGCATAACCTTGTGTTCCTCTTGGGAAGCTGAAAAAATACCTATAAACACCCTATAAGATAGGTTTAATGAAAATTTTATAATCTCAGAATTCAACCCAACATGCTGCTCTGTGTGTGTGTGTGTGTGCGTATTTGTGTGAATGCATGTTATAATACAGAGTACCTGTGTACAGGGGAGGGAATTTTCTTGACAAGAGTTAAATTCAGGATATGAAGTCCACGCAGTATTGTCAGGGCAATTTAATGTTCATTTGAATGAGTTAATACACACTGATGATGGTGTAATTCGTTATAGCTAAAAGGCTGCCTTGGGAAGTGCTGTTGCAAAAGCACCATCTTTACGGGAACGGTCGATTGACATTAAATAACAGAAAATATTTTCTGATCATGTTAGATACGTTTATTTTAAGGAAAAGAAACAACACAAGCACTCACTAAGGCAGTATTGACAGCAAAAGAGCAGGTTGGGGAAACACGCTCCACAGGACCGGGAGCTTATCTTCATGTCCCGCTTGAGGGAAGCTGCAGGGGATTTATGCTTTCCTGGGTTTTTCTGCTTGAAATTATCTGTAAAGAGTGTTACATTTGTGTTTTCACTGCCACTGGACGGTGGCGCATTGTGCGGTTTGCTCGGGAGACGGCTGGCGGCGGCCGCAGCCCATCCTGACGGCCTGAGCCCCGCGGCCG
>VXBS01001776.1:203174-234602 GCA_013400255.1 Sitta europaea | reverse complement strand
GCCCTGCCCGCCGTGGGCGCGGAGCCGGGCGCGGCCGCGGCATCCCGGGGATGGGGGCTCGGAGCCTTGGCACCCGCTGTGCCGCCCTGAGCGCTCCAGGTGTGCTTCCCTCGGACAGACGGGCCAGGCTCGCGGAAATGAATCAAATAGGTTTAAGCAGTTAAACAGAAACAACTATTTCAGTGCGCCTTTTTTTTTTGTTTGTTTGTTTGTTTGGTTTGGTTGTTCTTCCTCTTTGTGTATTAATCCGTTCGGATATAGAATTGTGTAGAGATAAAAATATTTTCTGCTTAGGAATTTGCTGGCTAAAGCACTGTAAGGAAAAGCTTGTGGTCAAAGCAAACTGAGTGTTCTGGAATAAGCCACCCTGTTCACGGCAGTGCCCAGAGTCCTGTGTGGCATCACTTTCCTTTTTGACAGCTTTTATTCCTTACATACCTGAAAAACAGCCACTCGGTCCACCTTGCAGCACTGTTACCCCCGGGTTGTGGCTGTGCGAAGGTGAGCACTGAGCCAGTGCATGCACCCCCGGCACGGCTGGGAACACCCCAGTCCCCATCTCCCGGCCTTTTCTGGATGTCCTGTGCAACCACTTTGACATTTGCTTTTCCCTGCTGCCCACTCTGACTCCAGCGCTTTGCCGAGGGCTCCTACTGCCATTTTCCTGCATTTCTCAGCTCAGACAAAATGGAGGCTCTGGAGGAATGAATAACTACCACAGCCTTAGCCTTCTAAAATCAGAGGGAATTGCCTTTTTTGTGAAAAATTATAATTTTGATGATAGAAAAAAGTCAGCATACCCCATGCTAAAAGGCAAAATCTAATTTTATTTTCTGTGAGCACACTGGTGCAGTGGTGTTCATTTCCTTGCTGAAATGTAAATGTTCGTGCACCTTGCACTGTGATGTATTGCCATAGAAGACACTGAATTTCAAATCACCAGCACACCATGTGACACGGGGATGTAACAGCAATTCGTCTTTATTTGAGGCAGCCCTTTTCTGAAATCTCACTTAGGGAGATTCCCAGTTGCCATTAGAAAAGCAAAATAAAATTAATCTAAATAATTCTAACTTAAGCCTAGAAAATTAATGATGGATGAAAGAAAGGGTTTATAGAGCATTAATAAGAACTAGTCTGGATACAGTGTGTGTTCTAGGGTCTGTGATTATACTGGTAATTTGGCAGATTGTATCACTGCCTATCTCTGCCAAAGGATGTTTCGCACCATTTAAAATGCACAGTACTTCCTTTGGAGACAGGTTGTTCTGGAATAACTCAACATCCAAAGAAAAGCTGTGTTATTTCACTCCTCTCGTTATTGATTGCATGTGTATAATCATGTGTGTATGTGCACGTGCTGACTTTGCCTCAGCAAAAGCACAAAGTTTTCATGCTCATTTCTGGGTTTATCAGCCTCCTCAGAAACAGACAATACCAAAAATGGAAAGTCATGAAATCTGTTCAGAGTAGGGCTTAAGGGCTGAAACCAGAGACTGCATAAAACAAAGTATGAGCTGGTCCTTCCTCTAAAAGGTGAATTAAAATACATTTGGGTTTAAGCAATTATCCAGCTTTGGGAGTTCCCTTTTGTTTCTCATTTTGAAAAGGAAAAAAACCACTGAGATATGGATGGATCTTAGTGGGCCTTGTCCAGGAAAGGTGATTTGGGGAAACTCAAGACCAGGGGATTGAGATTTGGAAAAATTGCATGCCGATGCTATTTCCAAGCCTAAGGATGAGAGCCTTGCAGCGTGGCGAACACAAGCCAGGCTGTTCTGTGCAGGCATTGCTGGATTTAGACGCACGCAGGGTTTGATGTGACGCCTCCCCTGACTGTGCTGCCTCTTCCTTGCAGGCTGTTCGCTGCCAAGTGCAGCGGCTGCATGGAGAAGATCGCGCCGACGGAGTTCGTGATGCGCGCCCTGGAGTGCGTGTACCACCTGAGCTGCTTCTGCTGCTGCGTGTGCGAGAGACAGCTGAGGAAAGGGGACGAGTTCGTCCTCAAGGAAGGGCAGCTGCTCTGCAAAAGTGACTATGAGAAAGAGAAAGACTTGTTGAGCTCGGTCAGTCCAGACGACTCAGACTCAGGTGAGCTTTTCCCACACCTGCTCTGACTGGAAAAGCTGCATGAGTCTGTAGAGCTTTCTTATAGAAAAGTACATCCACTTTTCACATCCACTTCATCTGTATGTGTGAGCCACCTATGCAAATTTGCAGCTGAAAACACTCCTACTGGCAGTCTGCTTTCCCTAACCTGACTCCCTTCCTTAACTTCCTGCTTAGTAGAAGACAAAATCTTTTGGATTTCATTGAAGTGTTTTTCTGTAAGGTCATAAAGCGTGAATCAGACTGACTTTAGCTATCCAAGGTCTCACTCAAGTGAGGCATCAGGATGTTGTTCTCCATAGGCATTCTTCCATCCACTTAACATATTTTTCAGGGGATCTACCACACATACAATTTCAGCACTAAACTAGGAAAATGGGCACAGCATTTTGAGAGGAATCTCTCTGCCAATTACAAATAGTACCTTTAAGAAAGATTGCAAGTGCCACACAGAAGTACTGAAGAAAATCTGAAAGTAACTGAGATGTGGGTTTGTGCCATCATAACCACACATTTGTTTCCCAAGAAGATATGTAAGAAAATCAAGTTACCGTTTCATTACAGGTACAAATGACATGTTTGCCTCTGGTTTATGAAAAAATGTGTTATTACATTTTAACTAGTAACAGAAATTATCCTTAATCTCTAATCTGAGAGTCATATTCTCCACATTGATTAAATTTGTATTTCCACATCAGGAATGCCTCAAGACAAAGGTCTCTGCAGACTCAGCAATGTGTGGGACCAGAGCCATTCTTGGAGCAGTGTTTTAGCTCTTGTCATGCTGTGTTTGCAGGAGTTTGTGTGCTCTGCTCAGTAAATCTCACGTCATAGGGTCTGGGCTTTCACATCTCTGGGCCTGAGGCACATGAGTTTCCTCCTCGACTGTCAGTATACCTCACCCCCCAACAACTCCAGTGTCCCACCGTGCACCTGCTTCGTGTCCACCAAGCCCCCTTGAGCAGCCCGTGCAGGGCTGTCCCCACGCTGGGGCTGGTCACAGGCACCTTCCCCTGTCACACAGACAGTGCTGCCTTTGGCACCAGCTCCGAGCAGGGCTGGGCTCCTCGTCGGGACCAGACCTGGCTTGGGATCCTCAGTGCGGAGCTACCACAGCAGCACAAACCAGTCTTGGTTTCAATTTTATTTCCCTTTGGCACAAAGGGGAGTTTCTTACTCCTGGAGACGCTCTTTTTCCCCCTCATTATTCTCTGTTAGCCAAACCCAAACCTGAAAAACAAGCTGACAAATTAAACAAGTTGTTTGTCTCCCATTGTCTAATGCAGTGAAAACACTGATCTCCCAGGGGTCTGCATGAGAGCACACGATGTGCAAAGCCCTGGCTGAGAATGTGTCCTGCTTCAATCAAATATTTATCCACTGGACACAAAAGTAACTCTCCAATGAACAGTATTAAGCCTCACAAACCTTTCCTTAGAAATGGCATGCTGGAAAGTTAATAATGTCATGGTTATTAAAATGACTGAACTTCTCTTTAATCATTAGGCCAAAGATGCTTATTAAAGTAAAAGGTGATTAGACTGCTAGGTGCATAATAATCAGACCCTAAAATGAATTAAAGTCTAATTTGTTGATTCCCCAAATGTCATCTTTCAGTATATAAAAATTTCAATATGTTTCTTCATGTTGAAGTCCCTATAATAATGTGATAGTTTTCTGGAAGAAAAATCAGTGTTCTGGTCAAATAAAATATGCCAACTTGAAAAGCTGATTTTCTCAACAAAATGTATGTTTACCCCTCAACCTTTGCCACTGTGCTTGAGATTTCCCAGGACAATATACTAACACATGTAATATCACCAGATTGTATGAGTATTCAGAATTTAATTATAGAAAATACAAAGAATCTCTTTGGTCTACACAAGCACTTAGATACTTGTATGTATTTACTGAGAAAGAGAAGTGAGTGCTTGTACATACAGACACATTTTAATGCACAGAGGAAGATTACTGATGTTTTCTGTGGGAAGTGGAAATGAGATGACAAAGATTATATTTAACAATATCTCTGGAGCTTCAAAACAGTATTCAATAACTAGAATCTGTACTATATTTAATTAGATGGGCTTTGAGATACTGGTGTGATACTTGCTTTATGCTGTTTTGCTGCTGTAGCAGTGCAGGCAATAGTACCTGTCTGCACAGAATGCTTCAGGAGAAGCTGGAGTTCAGGTGTTTATCTGGTGGTGAGATTGGAGCAGGTGAGCACAAGGCACCAAGAGGTGCTGGAAGGGCACAAAGTCCCTCTGTGCCCAATTCCTGGAAATACTGACACATGTTCTGAGTTTCCATCCCCTGATCCTGTCCTCAATTAAAGATTGAAAACATTCTTTATGCTTTTGTGGCATTTGATTTAGGCAGAGCACACAGATCTAAGGCAGTCTTTTCCTGCCCACAGCTGCTTTAGGTATTCAAATAACCATGGGACAATAGTTGAACCAGTTGACTGAAGAGCAGTTCTCAAACATCCTGTTTTCTTGGTGGAACAAGTGCAATTATATATCCTTTTTTCACCAGTCAAAAGTGATGATGAAGATGGAGATGTTAAGCCCACCAAAGGCCAAGTAGCCCAAGGAAAAGGAAGCGATGATGGGAAGGACCCAAGACGACCTAAACGACCAAGGACAATACTTACCACACAGCAGAGACGGGCATTCAAAGCTTCCTTTGAAGTATCTTCTAAGCCCTGCAGAAAGGTAGGTGCTTCACTAGGGACCAAGCCAGCCCTGACATCAGTCCAGAGCCCCAGACAGCCCTGCCCCTTCCTGGGGCAATAGCAGTTCTCCTGGGGTGAGAGCAGAGCACTCATTTTGCACAGAAGTCTTTTGTGGGTAAAATTTACTGTCATTTTCCTCAGCTCAGACTCCTTGTTCCGTAGTTACAGAACTGGTAGTGCTATCAGGGGCAGAACTTGACAGCACTATGCAAAAATATGATGAATTTTAAAAGTAATTCCATACATGCAATTTTTGTTGTAAGTACAAATGTTCCATCTAACAAACCTGATTAGTGTTTTTTGGGCTTTTTTTAACCTGTGACAAATTGTATTATTAAGCATCTCCTCCTGCAGGTCAGAGAAACATTGGCAGCAGAAACAGGGCTCAGCGTGCGAGTCGTCCAGGTCTGGTTTCAGAACCAAAGAGCTAAGGTAGGCTGTTTGTCACATTCTCAAAAGTCAAATGCAGGCTGGGCCTCAGCATGGGCTCTTGCCCAGGATGCAGCTCACACTGCAGAAGTCCCATGGCTGAGCTCTGCATGTTCTGCCTGCTCTGCTCTCTACATCCACACAACTTCCAAAGGCAACTTCCAAACACAGACATTAAATTTAAATGCTCAAATCAGCTCAGGTTTGGGAGTAAATTTTGCATGCAAATCTGAACTGGAAACTGAAGTGTTTAAGCCTAAAATTGAAACTGAATCCACAACAGTGTATGAATAAGTATAAATGGTCTGTATTAACTGATGTTTGCAGGGAGTTTTGTAAGGAAACAAAATTGTTGCATTTGGAACTATGAGATTGTTCTGTTCTTCTGCTTTTTCAGATGAAAAAGCTAGCACGAAGGCACCAACAGCAGCAGGAGCAGCAGAACTCGCAGCGACTAGGACAAGGTAGGGGATTTGTGGACAAGTAAAGCAAGAGAAGAAGAATCTGGTGTTGTCTGGAAGTGCCATTCCCACGTGATGCTTTAGTACAGCCATCAGGGTGCACGCAGGTCTGAGGGTGACATGTGCCACCAGCAGTGGAAGGACACAAAGGTGTGCCTGAGTGCACACACCAGGTTACCCCAAGTTCTCCTAGTGGGATCAGCCCCCGGGGTGCTCATGCAGAAGCTGTTACCTCGTTTCTAGTAGAAATGTACAACTGGAGAATATCTCCAGGAGGCTTGCTCCAGACAGATCCTCCAGTTTGTTTTCTTCTGCAGCAAGGGGCACAGTGCTCAGCTGGGAATCTGCACAGGTGTCAGTGTTACTGCCCCAGCCAAGGTGTGGAGCCTGTGCCCCCACAGGTGTCTGGACCCTGGGGCAGGCACTGCACAGGTGCACTGGGACTCGCTCTGCTGTTTGTGGGTACTCTCAAGTATATCCAGCTCCCAAGACCTTGCAGCCTCAAATCCCCCACTTACCCAGAACAGAAAGACTGGGGCCAGCAGAAGTTAGAGATTAACTGGGTTTTGCCTCACAGAGTATACAGACTTTGGGAGGATAGGGTCCAGGACCTAGGAGCTCCAGAAATTACATGGTCAGAAATTACAAGTCTTTCAGCTTATTGGTCAGGGTTCTATGCTCAGACAAAATTTGGGAAGTTTCTCTGACTGACAGGATAGCCCTGACTGCGTTTGCTCGGGTTCATTGTTGTCACTGATTCTGCCCTGCTCCCCAGCAGTAACTGTGCCTCCTCTTCACTTCGCAGAGGTAATGTCCAACCGAATGGAAGGGATGATGACATCTTACACACCACTTGCACCACCACAGCAGCAGATTGTAGCAATGGAGCAAAGCAGTTATGGCACAGACCCATTTCAGCAGGGTCTTACCCCTCCACAAATGCCAGGCGACCACATGAACCCCTATGGTAAGGCATGCCTCATTCTGCCACATCCCAAGTAGCTGGGTCTGTGTGCTGGATCACACACCACAGGGGCAGCAGCTTTACTGGCTTTTAGAATATTTTTTCTGGGATTCATACCAGGGAATTTGTACCAGTCAGTTTCATGTGTGTATATTCTTGTACACATAAGGGGTTAGAACAGAGCTCATCTCAAGCTCTGGACACCTTTCAAACTATTTCACCATATAATTCTGATAAATGATAAGCAAGCAACATCACCTCTCCAAGCTCCACTTTTTTAAACCACTGTCCAAGACACTGAAAAATAAACAGTACCAAATTCTAGCTCCCTCACAAATTTTTCCTTTTTTCTTAGAAGCTTTGAGGAAAAAGTGCCTTCAATAAAGAGAAGTAATCTATTCATTACAAAATGAATAAGCAGCCCTGTAAGACCACTCAGATTGGATGCGTGGATTTGTTAAAGAACAGTTCTTGAGCTACTAAGAGATGGGTTACCACAGGACATTTCTCCTGCATAGTTTTATTCTCTGTCCCAAATCAAGATGACGGTTTGTTTTCACGATTGCTTGACCACACGTCAAACTCATTACAAGCACTAAATGCTCAATTATTGATTCTGGACAATTGCAGTGGGGCATTTAAAAAGAATGTCAGAGGATTTTTCAGACTGTGATTCTCGGCCTTGCGGTAGCCCACAAGGGCCTGTTTCAGACTCCTTCCTGCTGACCAGGAGCACTTCTCTGTAGAGGCTCACAGGCGCATCGCTGACCCGAGCACAGCGTGCACGGGCCAACAGGAAATCTGCTCTGGGTCTGGGTCATTACTTTTGCCACTGAGACAAGTCCATGATGCACACCAGGAAATTTGGGAGGTCCTGTAAGGAGCTGAGGACATATGAAGTGCCCTCGAGCATTAGGTGGCTTGTGATTTTGTTGGTTTTCTTGGCTTTCTGAGTAAAATTCCTTGGGAATCAGGTTCTGTGTTCCAAAAGGGGTGCAGGGGATGGCACAAAGCCCTTTCAAATGAGTGTGTGAGGAAAAAGAACCAGACTAACACTTTCACAGAGCCCCCAGGACTTGAGCTAGAGCTTTTTCTGGTACCTTCCGTATTAAAGTATTAAGCTGAAATCTCAGTTGCTAAGGGAAATAAAAGGTGCTGTTCCAAACCAGCATTAAAAGAGTGGAATTTTCTGAAAGGAGAGCATGTTTACAACTGTAGCACACTTGAGGCCAGGAAAGCTGGGTCTCTTCCTGGGTCCTGTCACACTGGTAGAACTTTTACCTTGTGTGTGCGTGAAGACCAGTAGGATTATGGCACTTAGACCATGCTTCCCTGTCATGGGCACTTGATATCTGGTCCCACCTTTCTTGACAGTCTCAGTGCTCCCATGAGAGTGGAGCCCATGGGGAAGCTGGGGGCCTGCTCCTCCCCAGCACCCTTTGCTCCCGTTGTCAGCCAGGACTCTATTTTGTGCTGCTGACTGAAATTGAAATTAAATCCTGGCAGGTTTGGGTGCATTGCTGCCAGCTGAGCCCTGTGGGTTGATTTCAAGCCCTCCTGCTCTTAGGTCAGGCGCTGAGAGCCAGAGCCCACTGACACGAGGGCAGAGGAGCAGGAGTGTTCCCGTTTGCTGCAGCGTGCAGCACGTGAGCATCCGTGTGTGCTGTGTCCTCCCCTGGCTGCCCAGCATCCAGCTTAACGTGTACATTTCATTTGCAGGAAACGACTCCATTTTTCATGATATCGACAGTGATACCTCTTTAACTAGCTTGAGCGACTGTTTTCTTGCCTCTTCCGAAGTTAACTCCATGCAGGCTAGAGTAGGAAATCCCATTGACAGGCTGTACTCTATGCAGAGCTCCTATTTCGCCTCATGAAAATAAAGAGAACTAACAGCCGGCGTGTGTTTAGCCAGTGACTTTTCCAGTGCAGACTCTACAGCCATATGTTGCCCAGCTCTTCCTTCACAGTGACTCTGCTGCCTCTGGACTGCAAAGAGTGTTTTTTTTAGGAAGACTGTCTCTGTTTGCATATATGTGTATGTATGTATATATATTTTAATACCTGCATACATACATACATATATAGAGAGACAAAACACATCCACCCGTCCCATACCCTTGATTCCCAGCTGGCGCCAGACCACGAGACAAGCACGGAAGGAACAGAAGAACCTGCTCGTCCTCAGCCTTTGATCTGGTTTGGTTTGAGCTCATCATCTTAAAGGAAATGGATTTTGTGGAAAGCTAGACCTTTTCCTCCTCTCTCTCCTCCTTTCTTTTGGATGTCTAAACTTTTTTTTTTAGCCACTGATACTGACATCAGTCAACCATATGACAAATAAATCAAAGAAACTGGAGATTCCTCCTTTTCTTACTGCATGATTCATAATATGTTGTGGATAAATTGCCATTTGAACTGTGAGAAGTTAATGTAAATGTGACGTTCAACATTTGTTTCCTTTCTACACTTTTTCTACATAACCTAGATCTGCTCATTAGTTTATAGACCTTAAGCATATGATACTGAGGAAACTGGTCAACAGCATTTGTGGAGAAAGCCAGTGATTTCAGAGCAAGAAAGGTCTATGACCCTGGAGAGGAGATGCATGTTAGGGGCAGAGGCATTTAGGTTAGTATTGATCTTAAATAATTAAAACTAAAGGTGCTTACAAGACAGATTTATTTAATTTTTTTCTCTGAAGTGTGAGATTAAAACAGTTACATTTGTTTGTAAGTATTGTAGTGCCAAATTTCAAGTCTAGACCATGATTGGCAAACAAGTGTTTTTCATTCTGTTCTGTTTATTTGTTTTGCATGAGGCATAAATGTGCTGTTCTCTATTGTCCATCTGGAATAATTAAGCACTCCTTTAGTTACCTTGCCTCAGCAAGAATCAAGGATACACATTTCTAGCCTGAAACACCAGAAGTCCTGAAATGTGCACCAGCCAGGAACAGGAAACTATGAAAGAAATTATGATGGGAAGTTCAGGTATGTTGAGCTGAAATTTTACCACAGCCTGCCAATCCCCCACTGCCAGGACTCCTGGCTGTGGTGCCAGCTGACTGATCAGTGCAAGTGCTGCAAGGACAGGTACACTGACGGAAGGGATGGCCCAGCTGAAATCTGGCTCTGATGCTGGCCTTTGAGCATATGTCATATAGATTTTTGTAGGGCATAAAATACCATAAATAATAATAGTATAGCTATAAATATTGCCTGGTGATAATTATAATGTGGAGAAGCAGACAAGTACAGTCATAGCTCTCAGTAGAGAAAACTTCATGGGGAATATTTGCCAGGGTAATATCAGTAATTATAGGGTGTGTTCAAAATAGAGCTCATGGGGAAAGATTGGCAGGATAGGCACTTTCTTAAATAAATACCTTTAATATATTGACCATAATAGCTGAAAAACAAGTCCAAAGCTTTGGTTAATCTAACTCCTCCGGGCTGAGGACTGGTACTAGGCCAGCAGCACAGTGTCCCTGTGGGGCTTGGCATCTCCTGTGGGAGCGTGGGTCCCCCGAGGAGGGGCAGGCAGAGCAGGACCCCTGTACCTCAGCCCCTGGGAGGGAGCAGCCCCACTGCGGGGGTCCTGTTGGGAGTCCCCCACCAGCTGATGGAGAGGAGCCCTGCTCGTGTCCGGGGGGAAGGACTCGATGATGGGCCCAAGGGAAAAATGCCATTTTCCCCCCGCATGGAAGTGTGGGCTGAGCATGCTGGAGGTTTGTTGAGAAAGCCAAGTTTTATCTGCAGGGTAAGTGCATAGGTTCTCACTCTGGAGATGACGGGAGCACCGTGGATGAGGCTTTGTGTGTGTGTGTCCGTGTGTCCATGTGTCTGCACGTGTCCATGTGCGTGTCTGTGTGTCCCTGTGTGTCCGTGTGTCTCTCTGTGTCTCTCTGTGTGTCTCTGTCTGTCTCTGTGTGTCCGTGTGTCTCTCTGGGTGTCTCTGGGTGTCCGTGTGTCCCTGTGTGTCCGTGTGTCCGTCTCCGCGTGTGGCGCAGGTGGCAGAGCGCAGTCCGAGTCCGCCCTCCCGGCGCTGGAGGCGCAGAGCCCCTGTGAGCCGCACACAGCCTCGCTCAGAGAAGGGACTGGTGGCTCTGCGAGGGTTCCAGGGGGCATCCCTGTCCCTTCCCTGTCCCTTCTCTGTCCCTTTCCCATCCCTGTCCCATCCCTCTCCCTCTCCCATCCCNCCTGTGTGTCCGTGTGTCCGTCTCCGCGTGTGGCGCAGGTGGCAGAGCGCAGTCCGAGTCCGCCCTCCCGGCGCTGGAGGCGCAGAGCCCCTGTGAGCCGCACACAGCCTCGCTCAGAGAAGGGACTGGTGGCTCTGCGAGGGTTCCAGGGGGCATCCCTGTCCCTTCCCTGTCCCTTCTCTGTCCCTTTCCCATCCCTGTCCCGTCCCTGTCCCTCTCCCATCCCTGTCTCTGTCCCATCCCTGTCCCTGTCGGTTCCGATTGTTGCCCTTCCCAGGAAGCTGGGTCTGTGGGTCCATATGCTTTGCCTAGTGACCATTCCCTGCTTTCTGGCAAGGATGTGGTTTCAACTGAGCATTGTGAGCCCCTGGATATTTTTTGAAATTGAAAGGATTTTCTTTTCTTACCCATCCTGTTCAAGTATTTTTCCCTTTCCTTGTGTATCAACATAAATAACAATTTCCTTTCTTCCTGCATGATAGCAAACATCTATAAAGAACTCAGGTGATTCTCCCTGTTTTTGGGGCAGAAGCAAGCAGGTTTCATATGGCACATGTAAACATTTGTCATTTGTCACCACCAGTCTTGATGGATTCATCATTCCCCTTCTCTCCCTTCTGCTGTGCTACTTTACAGTCATAGAAAAGCCTCTCAGATGCACCAGTCTATAGACTCCTCACACAGGCACAGCCTTGCTTCATATGTCATTACTGGCAGGATCAAAATGGCATTCCTGGTGTTTACAGGGACTTATATGAGAACTATAACATGACCTACAGTTTGGAGAACTGCCTTGTCCCAACTCTACCTCTGCATCTGGGATGGATGTTGAAAAATAATCCATCTCCAAGGAAAAAAAAAATCAGGCATCCCATTTTAGAGATGAAGTATAATTCTTTGATGATTTTTGGATGACTGTTTGCCACCTTTTTTTTCATGCTTGTACATAATATCTCCTCTCCCTTGGTGTGTTGTATGATGATGCCTTAGCTGTTTGTTGCCCCATGTTCTGCCACCTTTGGAGCCACATACACACACACATTCAGGTCCTTGGCATGTGTAACATTTTCCATGCCATGGAGGGCCGCTGGGAAGGAATGCACAGGCAAGGATTTCCAGTGGGCCTGTGATAGCTGGCAAAGGCCAAAGTTCATTAAAGCAAAATAAATGTCACTTTCTTTTTGTGGAATAAATTATCCTACTGGAGTGTGATCATTGTGGTTTTAACCTGGGACCTTGCAGTAAAAGATTATACAGCAACCTCTGACCTCTTTGATTTCTGCTTTACTCTTTTGTTGTCAAGGGAATGTCCCCGATCAGGTGAAAGTAAAATGTTTAATGGGCCATATCACAGTAATATCTTACATTGAGTCAAATTGATAAACTCTTGCCAAAATTTCTTAGCATCTGGCACTTCCACGGAAACCACAAACAATGATTGCACATATGGGAGCTCAAAGGCTAGAGGTCATGACAGCAGTTTATTACATGCACCTTACAGTGATCATTTTCCCTAGGAAATTAACCCCTCTCTAACACAAGTGCGTCAAGTGAGCTCTTCATGGTGTTTCCATCATATTGTTTTGTCTAATCAAGGAATATGTGTGCAGCTGAAGTGGTGACAAGATGTAATTAAGTAAAAGATGATTGATTAGGTTTCAGTGCACTCAATAATGTATAAAAGAGGTGATTGTGAGATCAGAATGAATATGCTGGTACGAGCTCAGAGGTCCTTCTTGTGCAGCTGCAGGTCTGTGAGGGTGGCAGAGAGTTCCCAGCCCGTGAGTGGTGACCGAGCTGCCTGGTGCTGGTCCCAGCTGGACTCTGGGCTGGGCAGTAGCACCTTCCCTTGGCTGCTGAGGGCACAGCTCTGGCTGTGCACTGCTGTTCAGACCCTCCTCATCACTGCACTCTGTGGCAGCAGAGGTTTCACAGTCACAATATTGAAGATGATTATGTTGCTGTAAATAAATGGTGGTGGTTGCACTCACTTATATTGAAACATCATCCTGGGCATTTTGATCTCCTTTTCTTCTTTAAACTCTGTCATCAAAAACATCCAGATCACTTGGCCCAGTCATAGCTCACCATGCCTGAGACATGGCTCATGTTAGTCACACAGTAGCTGCTGAGTGGATTTTTCAAACCCACCCTGCAGAACTCAGATGATCATTACCAGGTCCTTTGAAGGACCACAGCCACCTCGCTGTGCATCATGTCGAAGGCCCTTCATGCCAGCAAACCTTCAAGAGATGATGTGAACCCACTTTCCTCTTCCTACTGTGCTCAGGACCCCCTTCCAGTTCCCTTAAGGGTCAGAGGTGTGTCCCAAGCCACTGCCCCAGGGGCGCCAGTGAACCTGGCTCTGGGATGTTGCTGGGATGCTGCAAGCTGGGGTTTACAAGAGCACCTCCATGAACCCTGTCATAAGAACCCTGGTTCTGAAAAGTCACTAGAAATGAACAGCAGAATCATGAGGAAGGGAAGGATTCTCACAAGCTGGAGCTGAGTCACAGCAGTGAAAGGACAGAGGCAGCTGAGGCGCAGCACAGCTGTGGGAACTGGGGCACAGCACCCAGAGTCTCTGTGCTCCAGATCATGCTTTGCACAGCCCCATGCCCAACTCACTCCACGACTTTGTGACCAGTAGCTGCTCCCTAGCATGCAGGTCCCTCCACAGCCCCCTTCTACGGCCTGGGGGCACAGGGCAGCCACAGACCAGGGCTTCAAGCACTGTGCTCCTTGCTTAGGGAATGCTTGGGCATTTGCTCACCTGAAGTCTTTTGGCTTTGGAGGGCTTTCAGCACGGTCTTGCTTCTCTGAGGCCGACCTGACTATGCTGATGGTGTTTCCCTCCTGGCAGCTGCAGCCTGGATCACCTTGGATCGGTGCACTCTGGTTCTGTTCAGCAGCAGCTGTGAAGGGGCTGCCAGATACTTTGCATTGGGAACTCTGTTTTTAGGTGAACACCCTATTTTTTAGCTGTGTATGGCTGTATTACTTGTATATTTATATATTCTGTATTTATGTTATCGAAATGTAGTATTTTGTAGCTGTCTGTTACAATTTGTTTAACTTGTAAAAAATCCAACTGTGCTCTCTCATACTTAACCAGCTCCTTTCACTGTAGATTCGCTGCTCCTTTCCCTCCATGTTGGAAACAACCACCATAATGTATGTAGATTGGAAATTTTTTAATTTAATTATTTGTCATTATTAAATTATTTATTAGTGTTTTTAAATTTCATTTCACTTCAATTTTTTTCCTGCCGCCATTGCTGGCAGCTAAGATCCATGAGTTTCTCATGCATCATGTTCCTTCCCACGTGCATGTGCACACACACACACACACACACAATACACACACACACAGAGTCTAAACAAAAACAGAAAAAGAAAAAAAAAGAGAGAGATTACACTTCAGTATATTTGTAAATAAAAGCAACCTGTAAACGAAGCAGGCCTTTCTCTCAGTGTGCAGTTCTTTCTTTGCTTTTGCAGACTGAGAGTGTGCTCTCTGTGTCCTGGGGCTGGCACCAGAGTCCCCGCAGGCGGGAGAGCCCCGGGGCAGCAGAGCCTGCCTCGATGGTTTCAGTGCCAGCCACGGGAGCCCAGGCTGCCTGCTGGAGGGACACAGCCAGGGCGATGGCAGAGGCTCCTGTTGCACTGGTTTGTGGCCTCTGATGTTGAGAGCTTTTCTGCAGGGATGGTGACAGGCTGTGACACATCCTGGCTCCTCCGCTGGGAGCCAGCCCAGACCCAGTGCTGCCGGAGGAGCTGCTCTGTGGGGATTCCAGGGACCCAGTGGGACCTTTCCTGGGTAAAGCACATGCAAGAGCAGCCTCATGCCAGAGCAGACACAAGTGTGTAAGTATTAGCAATGGATTATAAAGCATCCATCTAGTAATGGCAAATCCAAGACTAATATAAAATGGTAGATACTTGCTGGTGTCTCTTGGGCCAGGTAAACAAACATGGAACCTCAGCTGAGGTTTGGTCTGGTCACATCTGGTTATTCACTGCTGTTCCCTAGATCCAGAAACACCACATTTCTTTTCTATGCCTTGGACATCAAGTCACAATTTCTATTTTTGAATAAAAATCAGAGCATGCAGTTTTACAGACAACCCAGTACACCCAGTGGGACAGCCCCATTTCCACCCTCACGCCATTCCAGCACATCCCTGTAGCCCTTGGTGGGTTCACCTGCCTGGAGGAAGAGCCTGCTGCAGCCCGAGTCCCTCCCACTGCAGTTTGCACACCTTGTGGGTGACAGCACAAAGGGCACAACACATCAAGAGGCGGCATCTCAGTGACATTATAAAAATCAGGTTTAAAGTTCTTCCTGCTGTTTTGTTCTTAAAGATCCACTCATAGCTGCTGAGCACAGATCTCCCTGCTGAAACTCTCCCCAAGGAAAGGGAGGAGGCACAGCCCCAAGCCCCACCTGAGGACTACATCAATAAAGCATTTTTGCTCCTAGTTTCATTCCCTTTTGCTTTCCTGCTCCAAACTGCATCATCCTGTCCCACTCACACTGGTTATTGGTGGAATGTCACTGAGGAAAAATGAATTGCCATTAGCAATTGGATTCACCTAAGTCAGAATTAGCTACTCAAATATTCATGCTCTCTGTGCATCTAATATTCATGAAGGAAGAATTAGAGTTGCCCATAGCCATTTTTGAATCTCCCCCCAAAAATAGGTGAAAGGGATCACGAAAAAAGGGAGCAAAAAAAAAAAAAAAAAGATGAATACATTTGGGGCTTGGTGTTGTGCATTGTTTGTGTTCTGTTTCTCTTTGGTGTCAGTGAGACAGAATGGAGACTGATTTATGTGCCACAGCTGTAGCAAACAAAAGAAGAAGAGACCAGGGAAATGGCTAGAGGTAAAAATGCCGGTGCAAGGGGCTAAAGGCCTGCACCTGGGTACTGCTTCCCAAGCAGCTCCCCCGCCTTGGAGCACCTTGTAAAATCAGATTATCTGCTGGACACAGGAGTTCAAACAGCCCTTCAAAAGATTTGTCTTAATAATTGCTGCCTTATCTTAACTTCTGTTTTTTTATCAGCCAAACTGCTGCTGGGAGGCAGATCCTGAGGATAAGGTTCTGTCACTCTTAATTATTATTACCTCTTATAATGAAAATACATTTGTTCATCCTCCTATGCACTTGGAAGTGGTGTAACAAATAAATGCCTAGTGTTTTATCAGTAATTTTAATAACATAAAAGAAATTATGAGTATGGCCCCACTGTATAAATGATTGTACATCAAATACTATGAAATAAATGGCATATTGCTTCTCATTTATTTATATTCAAACATAAACCAATTACTCAGTAAGAATGAAACACATTTTTATGTCCTCAGAAAACCGTTCTTTCCTGAAAACCAAATTTTGCAGTTAAGATGCTGTAGGGCTATTTTCCATCACAGAAAGAACATGATAATTAGCCCCAGAAACAGCAGGTTCATTCTGAAACGAGGTGATAGAAATGCTATTTCTTTGTTTACTTATGATGGGAAAATGAAACAATTCTCTCTGAAAGCTTGCTAATGAATTTGGCCTGCAGTATTTGTCAAAGCCACAGCCACCATTTGCAGTCTTCAGCTGGTTTTTCTCATACTTTGAGAAATAAATATGTATTGCTTGGATAAAGTGATAGCATGGTGTCAGCTGTATGTGTGAAGACCTTACATTCAGGAATGATCTGCACTTCTCCTTGGCCTGCAGCTCCTTGCACATGAGAACCATGCTGGTTCTCACCAGCCGTGCCCAGGTCGGATGCTTTTGCCACAGACAGCTCACATGGCTCTTGCAGTATCACCTGATGAGCAAGGCTCAGTGTTGGACATGGCCAAAGCTGCACCCCAAACTGCAAAGAAAATAAAAGTGGAGAATTTTGTAAAGTACAACATGAACTAGAGCAATGCATGTTTCACTGACTGAATGATGATAGAGTCTTTGCTCTGATGTCTGGATTTACACTAGCAATATCTTGACCTTTAGCTAGCAAGGGGGCATCACATTCTCTCATCTTTAGGCAAAATGTGGAAGTGAAGTGATATTTTTGTATGCCTGTGGGACGTAGGGAACGATATATGGGACATAGGGTTCCATAGGGAACCGTGCAGGGATTTAAGACATCTGCTCACTCCAAAATCTTCTTGCCATCCCTTGTGTCTGCTGACTGACAGGCAGACAGGACAGATCCAGTTCCTAGAAGCAGCAGATAATGAGGGTTTGATCCGAACCTGGCATAGTCAGATAATGTCCAAAGCAAAGAGTATCCTGTAGGACAGGCAGAGAAAATCAATGTTTTTATGGCAAGCCTTTAGCAGCTGACAGGAGGGACAGGCTGGAGCTGTACATAAAGCTCAGGAGCCTGGCTCAAACCTCTCATGTCATCCATCAGTGACAGAGATTTTTGTCATTCTCATGTGCTTCTGTGTCACTTCCCTCCCAAACAAATCTTTCCATATGCTGTGATATTCTGCTTTTAAACAAGCTTGGGTAAAATTCAACTGGTTTTGTCAGTTGAGACATTTTTCCATTCAAATTACTGTAGAAAAGGGAAAAAGGGAGCAAAATTCCTTACAGCTTTCTACCTGAAATACTATTTCCTGAATAAACAATTATTTGGACCTCAACGCAATTCTTCCCCAAAATATTTTTAGCTCTTTTTCTGCTTCAGTTCAATGTTCAAGACAATGTTTTGGCATACTGCCTCCTCCCTCGGGTGGTGGGACCCAGGGAGCACGTGCAGGGAGTTGGAAATGAGGGAGGTGAAGGAGACCTGGTCCACAGAGCAGAACTGAGCATGCATTGACGTCCACCTCTGTTCGTGGCATTTTGGGCTGAGCTTGGGGAGAGCACCTCTCTGCTTTGTGACCCTTTCAGCAGGAGCTTCTCTGACTCAGCTGTGGGGGTAAGTCCAGTCCATCAGGTGGGACAGGGACCTTTCGCCAGAGCAGTGGGAAGGCACAGGCTGCTGCTCTGGCTCTGCCACTGCAGCAGGGATGTGGGTCACAGGGTGTTTTGTTTTGTTTTGTTTTTTAAGATGTTTCTCAGTGAGCCATCTGTATTATTAAAATGAGGAATGTGGGATATGAAATGCCTTTTCCTTCTGAACACCCGTTCTGTCCCAGACCCCAGGAGCACGGCAGGGGTGGGGTGCACTGGTTGGGAGCTGCACACCCGCAGGCAGCCAAGGTCTCCCCACCACATCCCTCCGGGTAGTAGCACCTCTCAGGTAGGCTTAATTTGTTCCTTTGTTCAACTGGTAACGAGTAAACTGGTGTCCAGCAGCACACAATGGGTTACTCCTGATCAGATTACCTTCCCAACTGGGGCATCCCATCACACCTGTGTTGTCAGATTAGTGGCGATAAGGAGCCGCTGATAAGCCTTGCACTGAAGTGCTCTCAGGGAACCCTGAGCATTCCCTTGATCTTTCTTTACACTTCAGCATTATACGGAGACCTTTTGTTTTAGGACTGAGAGGAGAAAAGAGGTAATTGTACTGCCGGTGGCAGCCGTCTTTCGTGCAGGACCCAGCAATGGAAGCCTGCAGCACACTGAAGCAGGCAAAATACATCTGACTAAAAATTATTAATTACGTAGCCCTGGATAACTTAAATTCTTTTCTTCACTTCTATAAAGAGGGAGAGGGCCCCAGGCTGTGCGCTAGGCAGAAAGAGGCAGAAGTGTGTTGGGGGCAGATCAGGCTGGCAGCTCCCGGGGCAGCAGCAGCCGCTGAACTGCGCCCGGCCGCCGCCGGCTTTCTGCACCAGCTGATCAGAGCAGAAAGCCGGAACCGGCACCCCAGCTGTGGTTCATCTGCCTGACTTCCAAGGCCACGAACGGGTCCAAGCAGCTGCTCCTGCGAGCGCCATCCCGGAGCCTGCTTGCTGCCAGGGGCTGCGCGCCGCTGACATCGCACTGCCCGCTCTCCAAAGCACTGCTCTTCTCACCGCTACACCAACTGCCAGCTTGCAAAACACTGATAAATTAAACCTTAGGCAAGTGTGAAATGGGCGGTTTTGACAAGGACTGTGTCAGTGAGGGTCTGTGTGCTGCTGCAGTGCTGGCACAGCTAGAGGCGGACCCACCCCAATTTTTAATTGCAACCGCAGCTCCCAGGACTGCTGCTCGTCACAGGGAGCACCAACGGCCTCGAGCCCGGTAAGCTGACAGCTGAACTCCATTTCTGTGAGACAATTGCGTTTTTAATGACTAATGACTAATAATAAATCAATAGCACCATAAAAAACCCAATAAATAAATAAATTTTAATAAATTTTAATTAATAGCTAAGTTATTAACAATGAAGTACTAATTTTAATTATATTTGTAGAAAAAAATGCCAGTTTCTTCACTTTCATAATTTCTGAAACTTTCATGAGGCCTTTTAGGTGCAGAAGATTCCTCCAAGACAACTAGGACATGCATGAGAAAGAACAGGCTTTTGAAATCTAATCTTCTCCTGCTTAAAATAGAGGTAGTGCTGGGCTGTTGACAGTAGGTCTCTGAAGACTTTCAATATACTTTTTATTCTGTGAGTCTGGCACCACATAGGAAATTAATTCAGTGACAATATTTTCATTAGATTATAACCCAAGTTCTCAATCTTAGGCACATTTGTATGCTTGTAATACATTCTAATTACTTGTAAAGAATAAGTCTGTGTGCTGGTTGGCTTATTGAATATATTGAATTAATGAATAAATAAATTTGTCTCCATGCTGGGAACGCCACTTGACATCAAAGCTTGCTGCAGAAGGAACCAGAAATGCACTTTGGTTGTGGTCTTGGTAAACAACGTGATTTATATTGTAGGTGGACTTTTATGTCCCATACAAGAGTGATGAGTGAAAAAAGCATCTTTTATCCTCCAAAACAAGAGAAATTAGCTATGTGAAGAGACTGCTACTCTTTTCTCTCTTTTCTTTCTAACTTTTTTTTTTTTTTTTTTTTTTANNTTTTTTTTTTTTTTTTTTAACGATGGCTCCTTATTGATTAAGTCAGGAGCTCTTGCTGGCTCAGCTCAGTACCTCATTTTCTTTTTCCCTAGGATGGAGCTCTCAGGAGCACTCTAGCACTTTCACATATTTTTAAGTTATGTAAGTAGGAAGGAAGGAAATAACATATACATGAATGAAAACAGTGTTACTAGAAAAACATGTCAGATTTTAGTATCATGTAGTGTCTGCCCATGTTGTGGAGTTTTCTGTTTATCTTGTCATATTTCAGTAAAAAAATATATGTATACTTTTAGCATGGAACAAAGTCATCAGAAGTGGGATTTTTTTCTCAAAAGATGGGAAATCCAACATTTTTTTTGAGAGCTATTGAGCTGCCATGGTAGAAAGGACAAGTTTCTCTGTTTCCTCGGTGCAGAATTGTAATAACTCATCTTGCCTCCTACTTTAGGTTTTGATCATCAGCTTGTTACATACTGAATCTTCTTTCTCTGGAATGACTTTCCTCTCTGGCCTGTAAGAGAAAAAATGCAGGTCCTGGCATGCAGGGAAGCCAACCTGGTGTTCTGGAGCCAGCCTTGTTCCCTGTATCTCCTTCCCCCGGAGCAAAATGCTTCTCAGTTCTCAGAACAATTGCATCCCTTGCGAGCGTCAAATTTTCTGATCAATGGTCTTCTAAAATCCAAAATGCAGCAGGTTCAGATCTTTTCCTGACAGCAGGATCCCTTGGCAATAGGAACTGTGTCTCCAGAGGAGCTTAGTGAGGACATGGGGCAGAACACAAGGGATGCTATCTCTCAGTGAAAAAGAAAGTGAGGTTCAAGAGATCAAAGGAAATTGGTTCCTGGTACTGGAAGGCTGCTTTTCAGGCAAGGGACTCCGTGGCAAGGCTGGAGCAAAGAAAGGGGAAAATTTCTCTTCCAGCCTCTTGGAATCAGAGCCCATAGAACATGACAATGTGATTTTCAGCGTTGCTCAGGCTGCAGTGCTCTGTCAGACTGTTCACCCATGTGAAAATGTGTAACCCTGTCAAGCTGCCAAGTGAAACTTCGGGTGATCGGCTGCGTAAGTGCTGGTAGCGCAGCAGAGAGCTGCCTTCGGCTACTTTCAATTACACACCCAATTCTTTTAAGACTTCTGAATATTTGGGAAGGGAGAATATGCAGAACTTGTTTGTTTACATCAGTTTGTGCTGTGTTTTCAAGTTTCTTAACTGCTTTCGGAGCACATGAGCAGAGCCTAGCCCTTCCACATACCTGGCAGCTTTGTCAATGCAGCAAACGAATCCTCTCCAGGAGTAAGCAGCCATGTCAGACTGATATTGTGCATGGTTTCATCATTTCGGCCAAGTGGGAACTGGAGCAGAGACAGGCGTTCGGGAGGCAGTGCTCTGCAAAGCCAGCTGCCGGTGCAGCCCCGGGCAGAGCTCAGCCTTTCTCCTTGCAGGCAGGCTGGAAGCGTGGCTAGGCTCTGCTGGCGCTGGGCGCACGCATGGGAGGCGCACTCAGCTTCCCTCTGCCCTCTGCAGCCGGGTCAGGCACCCAGAGCTGGCAGAGCTCGCAGCTGGGTCCCCGGGCAACTCCCGAGGGCTCGNAGCCGGGTCAGGCACCCAGAGCTGTCCCCGGGCAGCTCCCGAGGGCTCAGCAGCCTGGCACCCTGCACACAGCACCGGGGGAGCCTGGCAGGAAGCTCTGAGCATCGCATCCTTTTCAGAACTGAAACGGTTTTTTCATGGCTTGGGATGCTCTCAGGATGGCCTGTCTGTGCAAGCAGCTTTTTTCCACAGGTGATTACAACTGAGGTCTTTTGGATGAGGAACTCACTGAAGTTGACAGCTTAGGTATTTGAATTTATATACAGCTCTCTGTTCAGCACCAGGGTGGTGCTCAGCCTGCCCTAATTAGCCTAAATTACCGTAGCTACAAAAAGCAGGAATTGATTCTCATGGTACCTTGCTTATCTCTACATAGAGCTACTGCGAAGACATGCCCCTGAGGGCATCACAGTACATTTCTGAACCTTAATTCACATGTTCCAACTGTTATTCAAACTTCCACACCAGATCTATTACTGCATTCAGTAATTTCCAGCTTCTAATAAAGAACTCTCTACCTTTCTTTTCTAATCTTCTAAAAACATGTAGCAGCATTCAGCTGTTAGAAGGGGTACCCTGAAGAGCCAAGACTCCACAACCCTCCTCTAGACAACCAGGACTTCATAGCTCAGAGCTGTCTTGCCCCATGACAAACCCACCCAGGCTTGCTAGTCCACGCTTTGTCCCAGTGCTGCTTTTCCCTCCATTATTCTACTCACCCACTCCCAGAGCAGCCCGAGGAAGGCGATGCTGCCCCTGCTCGCACTGCTAACGGAGCAATCAACGCCTCAATTAGCGGCCAGAAGAGAGTGGGACTCTGAGAACTGGAGCTGGGATCTGCAAGCCTAGAACATTTGTGTTTCTGCACCAAAAGTAACAATTACACCACAAGAAGAAAACGAAACCTCTACAGAATAAGGCAATAAAACCAAACAGGCTTAGTCAAAACAAAGATATCATTTTATTAATCATCATTATTTTGCTTTGTCAAACTTAATAACACTGGGAAAAAATGACTTTTTTATTGTAGTGAAAAATCTAACAGACTGGAATGGAGAGCTAACTTTCTGAGCATTGTGAAAAGCAGTTTGAAATTATTGGGTTTGAACCAAATGCATATATGAGTGATTAAAGCTTTTATGAATGAAAATACAATGGTAACATTACTATTTCAATACAACTGAAAAGAAAATACAAAGTTAACCTGACATGACATTTCTATGCAAATATTATTTTATATTTCTGAATTAAATTTAATACCTGAATAAGACCTAATTTTCCTCAAAAGTGCTCTTGCAATACTTTGTTATGTTCCAGGTACTGGTTCTGATTTTCCTATAAGTTGGCATGTTTTATCTTTCTGAGCCCAGCATGGGTGTGGCATGAACAAGATCTTATACATGTGAAAATTCAAAGGTGTTTGTGGCTTTTCTTTCCCATTGTTGCAGGAGAATCAAATAGTCATTCCTTGCATACTTCAGGCTTCTCATCATTTACCTTTCAGACTTGTTATAGCTGCTAAGAGCATGAAAAATGACGCATGAAGAAAAGCACAAGATTATGTTAAATGATGAGCATCATCCCTGAGGTGGGCAGATTCCACAGATATGTCCTGTTGTGACAGCAGCAGGCTGAGGAGAACCTGGTTTTGAAAGACACAGTGTGCAGAGGATTGTGAGTCGAGGATACATGCTGCAATCAACAAAACCCAGCGAGATAAAGCAGGTGCTCAGTGGACACCTGTGTCCATGCGGTGTGACGAGGCTCTCCAGGGAAGGCACACTCAGACAAGGTGCCCCAGGTGCTCTCCAGGGAAGGCACACTCAGACAAGGTGTCCCAGGTGCTCTCCAGGGAAGGCACACTCAGACAAGGTGCCCCAGGTGCTCTCCAGGGAAGGCACACTCAGACAAGGTGTCCCAGGTGCTCTCCTGTCAGCACCACGGCCGCTGCCGTGCAGTCAGTACCAGGAAACGCCCATGGGGGAGGAAAATCTGGCACTCCTGGACTCCAGGCAGCAGTAATGATAGAATCCGCTGGGAGAAAAATGTCACTCTCTACTTGCCAGTCACACACTCCATGGTGAGAAGGTGCTCCTCACAGACTGGCTTTGACATGGCAAATACCAGCACAGCCACTGCTCTTGGCAGCATTTCAGAGCAGGATTTTCACAAGGATTTACTGTTCCTGAACAATTCCTCCAATATATAAGGTACAAATATTCTTTTCTTCCAGTCAGTCATGCAGGTCTTTCTTGTACAAACACTGTTGCAAACAAAAGAAAAATCTTGCCCGCCAGTTATCCAAAATGCCTTCAGTGCCCCTGTGGCAAATCCCACGGGTGCTGATGGAGGGCACAACTACGTTCCTCAGGGCACAGGGTCTCTCCAGCACTTTGTCCCTACACACCTACTCTTGGGAAGAAAACCTGTACCAGAAATCCTGCCCTTCTCTAAGGAACCAGCAGCTGGAACTCAACAAGTCCCAATTCACAACCCATGTTGGTGATGCTCTGTCAGAAACCAACTGATGTTTCTTGTGTCTTTGTTAAAAGTACTCATGTTGTCCCCTGTGGTGGCAAGTGAAGGACATGGTAACTGCTAGACCCCCAGTCTGATCTGGAACAGGGATTCACAGGTGTCATAATTTCTACTCTGGGAGTGCTTAAGTTTTTTGTCATTAACAACACCTCAATTTTGCATCAGACCTTGGTCCCCTGGCTTGTGTTTCTCAGACTGTGCATAAATATCACATATGCACCAATTCTGTCAGAGATTTTTATGAATAGCTGCCATCGTAAGCTGATCTCTAAATTTTTCTTTGATTTCCTGTTGATACAGCTATCGAAGCTCTAACACATCAAAGCAAATGTTGTCTGGTATAATCAAAGTCCATAAGATTTCTAATGTAATCACCATCCAAAACCTGAAAGAAACATTATGGGAAGGATTAGTTTGGTTTCAGGCAACTGAATTAGAAACAAAATTCCCATTAATATTCAGTAGCATTTTGGCATATAGGTCCTAGAAGCCCTCTGGAAATCCTGGACCAGGCCAGTGGGTGATGCACCATTTCAGCACTGTGCTCAGTAATTTTATCCTCAAACAATTTTAGTAAGGGGCACTCCCAACATCTATCTCACAAATTACTGGTGGAGTCACATCCCCTGCAGCACTGCTAGGATATTGTATCATGCATCTTTTTTAGCTTATGACTGGAAAAGATAAGATCTGAAAAGAATTCGGTGGTGAGGTAGGTGATGAAATTCTGCTGCTGTGTTTGAATACATCAGGCAGGAATTGTTTTGAGTCCTGAATATGTATTCAGTTTCCACAGGCTTCCAGGTGAGCGTCTTTTGCAGCGGGAGTACAAGCACTGATATGCAGATAGAACACAATTACTATCAATAGTCCAATGACACCTGAAAAATCAGGGAATACATTATTCCACAATAGTGGATGAACTAAGAGCCATTCAGTTTTTTAATGTTAGATGCCTGTGTTGTCTCAAGCCTGGTTTATATGCATAGGTAAATACAAGTTAAATCATCCCTTTTAGGATGCTTATCAGCCTCTGTTGCTCTTTGCACTGAGGGCATAATAACAGTCATAACAGCAGGAAGAAGGGGAAGGACACCACTGCAGTTTTAACCTTTTCCCATCTCCTTGGTGGTGATCTGGCAAGGACATACTTTTATTTAACACACACCACTGGGCATTGTCCCTTTGGTGTTTAGTGCAGGTGTGAACACAGGCAGTTGCTTAGATGGATATGCAGAATAAATGCACTTTACTCATCACGGGTGATAAACTGTGGGAAAAGCAGCCAGCTGTTGTGATGCTCTTGGTAGCAGTGGCTTTATGGAAATGAGGACACAAGGCAGTGATTTTCTGTAAGGCTCACTAGGTAAATGCTGGAAAGCAGGTAACCAGGTTAGGTCCTAATGAGACAAGCAAGGTTGCACAGGTTGTGCTATGTCTTGCTGAGGCACAGTGAGTAGTAGCAAATGGACGTGCTGGGATCTGCTTGCTGGCTCCCAAGCTGGGAGAAAGGTAACCACAAAAACACAGAGAGTGGAAAAAATTATTCTATGCTTTTAGGGCACCTACATCAAACACATTGGGGAAGCAAATTTCCAACACAGGAAAACAGAGAGCAGCACTACTTTCTGATCACTATTTTCTGATGGCTTGTCTGCTTGCAGGTTAGTCAGACCTGCCTGTTCACTCCTGCATGGAGAGCGATCTGCCAGAGGAACTGCCAAGTTATCCTGACACTTTACAGTAGGCAGCCTGTTACTTGAACAAGAAACAGGCTTTGCTTTGTGGAGAGGATCCTGTCTGCAGAACCCTGGCAGTGAGGCAGCACAGCTACTGTGACAGCCTCCTGCTAGAGCACCCCTGTGCTGAGCTGGGATGTGAGGATCGCAGCTGAAACACGCCTTTCTTATCTCTTTTATGTCACAATGCATCTGTATTTCTAGGCAGGGGCATTTTCCCTTCTTCCACTTTCCCTTACAATAAAGCAAAGCAAACAAAGAGGTATCAAGCCCCTGAACATCAAGGGGGAGAATACACACATATTCTCGCGCTGTCCAGGCTGTATACCCAACACCCTGTGACACAGCAGACGCAGCTTCCCCATTGTCCGGGTGACCCCAGCTGAGCTGGGAGGAATGGCCCAGGGCGGGGGAGAGAAGGATCAGCTGTGGGCCTGATCCCAGCTGCACCAACCAGCTTTGTGACAGGCAATAAAGGGCCGAAGAAAAGACTTTTGTCCTTGATAGCGAGAGCAACTGAACCTCCTCTCATTGGCAGGGATGACAATTAACCACAGAGGATTTGTTCATTGTCTGGCTCTGGAGATCTCCCAGCAGTTGTCCACTCCAGCATGTTCCAATAACGGGCGGCACCTTGGTTTTGTCAATGGCTCCGTGGGCTTTGTGTGCCTGTGCCAGGCTGTCAGCACGAGGAGCCGCTTGGCTGGGGCGCAGAGATCTCACCGAGATAGGCTGTGGTACAGAAAATGGGTGGAAAACGTAGCCAGGCCAGGCTGAAGAGTGAAGTGAGGTCTCCTTCCAGTGAACCTGGAGTAAACAAGTGGTGCTGGGCTGACAGGCATTTCATGAGGGCTCCATCACCCCATGTACAAAATCCCTTCTGGGAGGACATGCTGAGAAGGCTCCTTGTGCCGACACCCCTAGCCTGGAGTGAGTGTTAGGGGAGAACTCCTGACCCCTGCAAAAGGGCATAACATGAGAGCGAAAAACAACACCACGGCAGCCCTCCGTGCACTTTCCTGCAGGGGCAAGGACTTGCCACTGGCTCAGCTGGGGAAGAATGAATCCCATTCAGGGAGGGAAGCTCGGACTATTGAGGCTGCTACCAGACACCTCTTCCTGGTGCTAATCCTATTCTTCTGCTGTGGATCAAGTAATTCTTGCGTGAGTATTTTTCATGGGCTAAAGAAAAAGATATTTAACCACAACAAACCTGCTGCCAGCAAATGTCAATCTTAGCTTCTTGGGTCTAAATTATAAGCATCAGCTACCAATTTCTGGCTGTCATTTTTACTGCAGAGGCACCTCCCACATTGACATGGATCTCCTGGCAGTGCCAGCGTTTACCCATCCTCCTGAAAGCAACCGTGTGCAGTCCTCCAGGACATGAGAGAAACTTAATCAGGATTAGTGCTAGAAGACACCAACAGCAATGTTTTAAATAATCTCTTGTTTGGGAGTGCAGGAAAATTCTCCTTGCGGAGAAATGCCTTCACTAATTTGAAGATAAGTACTTGGTGGATTTAAGCTTTGCTTGGTCAACAGCCTGCCCCTCCTCCAAGCACTTAAAAACCCTCCTCCGTATTCACTCAGTCATTCTAGCAGGGGCTGGAGGGGGGCAGGGTGCTCAGAGCATCCTGGTGAGATGGTACAGAAAGTCAAGAGTGCCTCATATCCTTATGAAGCAAAATTCTGAAGTATGTTTTTAAAAATCTCATTTTTAAATGAGATTTTTAAATAACTTCCAGTAAACCAAATGGTTTCTGTTTTGTTATTAATTTTTCCTAAATGAATGCTAGCAAAAACTGCTTGAGCCGTGAAGCTGATCTTACACAGTGGTAGACAATGGCCCTAAATGTGGATTTATTGCCCTGACATCAAGCTGTAGATGCCCACACCCTGCCCGGGAGTCCCCACGCTCAGCCTCAGAGAGCGAGAGGAGACCCGGCACCCCCCGAGGTGCTCCCCAGCGCAGCCCCCCGGCTCCCACCCACAGCTGCTCAGAGGAGAAGGACAAGTTCCAGCAACTCTCCCCGAGGGCAGGGAATCTGAGCGGCCTCAGCCCCTGCGAGCTCCCCAGTGACCCACACCTGGTGAGTTACCTGTCTGATCGTTGTCAGCTGGATTGAGCCACTGCTGTGCTTCATTCTCAGCACACTCCTCTGGCACTGAGCTGGTGTGGGGATCTGCCCACATGCCCACCATCTTCTAAGTCTTGCAGCATATAATAAGTGTTGATGATGACAACTGGCAACTGTATAATTTTACACCAGGCTGTCATCTTCTCTTGCAAATATCTGTAAATATTTCCTTACCTACCAGGGCATCTTCATTTTGCCACCATTATTAGACCCAAACTCAGCCAGAGGAATTGATACTTCCATGTACAATGTTATTTGTGACTTTTTCTGGGTCCAATTATAAGGTGCACTTGAAATTCCAAGAGATGAAGTGTCTTCCTATAGATTTTCTTTGCTAAAATCCATCTTCTGTTCCCATAGCTCTTCATTCTTCATTGCTGAGCTGGTGTAAGGTTCATGTAGAAATTGCTGCTGTGCACCTGGGTGTGTGAGGTTCCTTTCTCCAGCTGCCCTTCAGCAAGTCTAGGAAATGCTGGTCAGCAAAGCTGGCATGTAAAGTTAATATTCAAATAATAAAGAGAAGAAGGAAAGATGAACCCTACTTTGTTTCTAGCCATGATAGACATTCAGTAACCATATGCTACTTGCTTAGCACTGCAATAAATTTTGTTAATGCCCTTTTCATGCCACTTTTCAGGACATAGCTGGAACCTGGAGGCCAGAACAGCATCAAGAAGGACAGTTAGAAACAAATTGTTTTAGCTTGGGAAGATGCTGCTTTGTAATCACAGCAGCTGGAAACATCAGAAGCTGAACTATGGTAGGAAGAACAATGTGGTAGTTAACATGCATAAAGTATAAAGTTTTATAAAGCCTTCAATGTATGTGCCTTGTTGGAATTTACAATAATTTAAAGTGCTTATTATTCCTTCAGGCATGGAACTCATAAATATTACTCAGTGCTATTTGTCATTGGCTTCTCTGTCATGCATAAAGCAAAATTAAATACTTATCTCTATATCGTTAACGTATTAAACATTAGGATTTATGGGGTTTGAGATCTTACTTGCTCTGAGAACATTAACTTCCTGATGAAAGATCTAAATGCAAAAAGAAGGAATGCCAAAATACCCTGGAACATAATTAAGGATACTGAGGTGCGAAGAAGCCCCAGGCAGAGAAATGTGCAGTTTTCTTATTTCCACTGTCATGGTGGGCCGGTTTTTTTTGTTCTACATTTTTACACACTGCCCCAATGTGCCACCTTGCTTCTTTGTCATGAGGTGAAGAACGTATTAGTTCATTCTTATATGGATTAACAATGAGAGTGTTTCTGGTTTAAATCATATCTTTGCTATCTCTACTGGGAAACAACAATCCCAAAGTGTCTATACTTTTTAAAAAATCATTGATCACTCTTTCCACGTGAAAAATAATTCTTTTAGTAGCTTTACTTGATTTGTTGCTTTTGTTGCTACTCAAGGGCTCCTGCAAACAGGAATTGAAAGGGACAACCAAGTGCATATTTCTGCAGAGAAGATATACTTTCTGTGCTGGTTTACATCTGTAAATAAATCTACACCCTATTTTGTCCACGCCATTCAGAATGATCACTACCACACTTTTTTTCCTCTTCACACATGATGCCAAGCTATGTCCCAGCAACAAAGTTGGTGGCCACTCCAAACAGACAGATAGAACTTGCTGGCACTGTAACATTCTGTACCTCATCCCAAAGGACTAAGGTATTTTATTCAGAAGACGTTTTCTGCTCTACTTTGTTCTAGTAGATTTAATGAGTTCAATCTCCATACTACTAGTTGAAAAACCCAAGCTGACACTCCCCACTGTTAATGAGAAGCAGAGAACACTTGAGGGGGGTTCCACTGCCACCATTCACCCACTACACTGCCTTGTCTCACGCTGTTTGGTTAGTTCCACTTCTGTTCATCTGCATTTACTTGTCCATGCTGAAGTCAGAGAGCACCAGGTGTCTTTTACTAACACACGCCAGGTCCTGGAGTTACATCTTGCTGTTTGAGCATCAGCTTCATCCCAAAACACCAGTGAAAATGGACAGGCACTGTCACCTGCTTCCCCTCAAGGCAGTTGGGAGGGACGACTTGCATCGCTCATGGTAAGATAAACACTATGATAGATTTGCCAAGTCTGTGCAGAGGAGTAGGAAACTTTGTGCTGTCCTCCACGGATGAGCAGCAGCCAGCTACCATCCAGCATTCAGTGCTCAGCAGCTGGGGGAGCTCCTCTTTGTCTCGATAGAAGTGCCTTTCACAGGTGGCGGGAACTGATTTAATCAGACTGTCGGAGGGAACTCAAAAAAGTTTTCTCATGTATAGATCAAAGTACACTAGCACTGCCTTCAGAACAGTGATGATAGTCACACAAATCATCTCTTCCAGCTTTCTCCAGATGACACCACTGTTGTATTTGTGACAGTCTCTTTATTCAAATCAGCCTCCAGAGAGCATGGCACACACAGAGCCCTCCGACCTCACTATGCTGCTGTTCTGAGCCTGACCTGTGACAGGAGCTTCCTAAGGCTGTGCTCTGCAAAATGTTCCCTGTGCTCCGCAAAATGCCTCTGGAAACCTCACTCTAAATTTCAGGGTTTATGCAGATCAATTTATTCACAAGTGCTCCTGTTCCAGGTAGATCTAGAGGCATGTGGTGAGATTTTGAGGGGAACAAGACACAGGTGGCAGCTGACTTCAGCTCTGCTTGGTCTCTGTGTTATTTTCTAGGTTGATGTCAAAGAGCTATATCTTCCCTGGTTGCTTGTACTGTGCACAGATTAAGGACCTTTATTACCTATTAAACCTAAAAGAACAGTGATGTCTTCACATGATGACAGTAAAAGATTTTTTGAAAAATAAAAGAATCTTGAAAAATTAAAGAATTTGGTTTTTGTTTGGAGATTATAAAACCCAAAATGAATACTAAACAAGATTTCCAGTATACCAGTCTTCTCTTTTTAAGGAGGCCTTTCTCATTCCGTGCATTACGGATGTTTAAATGAAAGGTTACACACAGGGTCATCAACAAGGCTCACAATGCCTCCAGCCTTACAATACACTCCACTTCAAAGGGATTGGCTGCATTCCTGAGCCTTGTACCAATAAGCACTAATAACACTGAAAAATGAAAACTGAACCAGATGTCTCCAATAGCATTGATTCTTATTAGCTGTTCACAGCTCTTCTTGCACCTCTGGGCATAACGAGGCAGAGCCATGTTGGGTGTGTGGCTGCTGAGCCGGTAATGCCGATGGAATGCTCTCACGCTGCTGCGAGCTGCATTCTTGACACACTGTCTCCATTATGATCTTAAGAAAACTTCTTTAAAATGTCATTTAAAAATGCATCAAATATGTAAACTCTTACTCAGTCAGGATAGGATTTGACAGTAACCTGCGCTTAAAATTAACTGAAAAAAGTGACCAAATGGACAGCAGAAGCGACCCATACATTTATCTGGGCCTTGCTGCTGATCCCAGGGCAGTTGAGGCCACCCAGAATGAGTTTAGGGCAGGTCTGTGGCAAGAGAACAGAAGAATGGCAATCAATAGCAAAAAA